>JBBDGP010001364.1:3172500-3362500 GCA_037952835.1 Lithobates septentrionalis | reverse complement strand
GATATATTTAAAAGCGCTATGGGGCGCAGTGTAAAAGCACAAAGTTCAAAGATGTTTTCCCAAACTCACTGGCACTAGTACGCTGCAATGCAGGGTCAAAACAGTGACTTCTTTATACAGGAAAGAAGACGCTCAGCTGTTCGCGTCCGAACAGCTGAGAAGGCTGCGGGTGACGTCACAGGGAAGACTCCGCCCCCGTACGCGGCGTTACGTCCAGATGGACTTCGTCAGCGAGGGTGGAGTCAGTGAGTCACCCTCGCTCCTCAAATAGCCGCCGTCAGATAGCCGGGAGTGGTCCGTTCCCGGAAACGGAATACATATCCCCAAAAAAAGAGAAACCGCTGCATGGGGACACCAATACCAGCCACTAACAGGAATATTAAATTCAAGCTAAAAATGAGGAAATCAATTGATGGGCTAAAAAGCCTCCAGAACGAACCTTAATTATTTGAATGGGCTAAAAAATATTTTATTATAAAAATATAAGTATAAAACCCTATTTAATAAATTACCTAAAGAGAAATTTAACCTGTGTGTACCCGCAGCCTTCTTTTACAAAAATACAAACATTCAAATATTAAAATGCCAAGAGAAAAACAGAGTAAAAATCCAATACTCAAAAAATTGAAATATTGAATAGAGGTCGACCGATATGGGTTTTTCTCTGGCCGATGCCGATATTTACAAATCCCGATGGCCGATATGTGATGCCGATTTTTTTTTTTTGGGCCGATATATTAGGCCGATTTTATTTATTTATTTTTTTCTTTTTTACCTTCATCTCATAAAATCTAACAGTTAGACCCCTTTCACAATGGGGCGTTTTTCAGGCGCTTTTGGGCTAAAAATAGCACCTGTAAAGTGCCTGTCAAACGGCTCCCCTGCAGTCTCAGTGTAAAAGCCCGAGTGCTTTCACACTGAGGCGATGTGCTGGCAGGATGTTAAAAAAAAAAAGACCTGCAAGCAGCATCTTTGGAGCGGTGTATACCACCACTCCTGCCCATTGAAATGAATGTGCACCGCTGCCGAAGCGCCTGCAAAGCGTTTCGGCAGTGGCGCTTCAGGGGCGCATTTAACCCATTCCTCGGCCGCTAGTTGGGTTATAAGCGCCCTGCTAGCAGCCGAATAGCGCTGCTAAAATGATGGTAAAGAGCCGCTAAAACTAGCAGCGTTTTACCGTCAACGCATGCCCGCTCCAGTGTGGAAGCAACCTTCAGTGATACGGAATTTTTTTTACATTTAAACATTTATTAAACAAAACAAACCTCCAATCAGTTCACTTGTATGTAGAATTTAGATAAAAAAATATATAAAAAAACACCTCTCTTAAATATTAAATACACAAAAACAGGTAATCAAAACTTCTGGATGAAAAAAATGGGCTAACTTTACTGCTTAGTTTTTTTTTAAATTAGTGTATTTTTTTAAAAAAAAATTGCATTTGAAAGACCGCTGCGCAAATACCGTGTGACATAAAATATTGCAACAACCGCTATTTTATTCCCTAGGGTCTCTGCTAAAAAAATATATATATATGTTTGGGGGTTCTAAGTGATTTTCTAGCAGAAAATACAGGATTTTTTACTTGTAAGCAACAAATGTCAGAAAGATTTAGTCTTTAAATGGTTAAACTGAGAGCTTCTACGCATGGAATTTATTTCATTCATAAGTGTAAACATTGTATCCTTCAGTTTCTTTTTATCAGATTTGGCAGGCTGCCCAGAGAGGAGGGAGAAGTCGCTTCACACAGGCAACTTGCACTGACTTCTATTACAGAAGTCTTTTGCAAGTTGCGCTGAAGCTATATCGGCTTTTTTATCAGCACAATCGGCCGATGCCGATTAAGTAAAAAACACCAAATATCGGCCGATATATCGGTCGACCTCTAATATTGAAACCTACTCTATTTATTGGAGATAAAACAGTTAAGGTCGAACTCAACATTCAGACCTCTAGGGACCCCTACTCGTGTCTCATGTATCCATAGGGATTCTCTTTGACTTAACTGCCTAATAAAATTACCACCTCTCCAATGCCGGGTTACTTTTTCTATCCCCCAGAATTGGAGTTTTTTCGGATCTCTATTATGAAAAAACCTAAAATGTTTCGATACAGAGTGCGTTTTTTAAGACCTTTTTTTGATGTTATTTACATGCTCACCAATGCGGACTCCCATCGGCCTAGAGGTTCTGCCCACATACTGGAGACCGCATTCGCATTGGAGCATGTAAACCACTCCCACAGTGTCGCAGGTAATTAAATTCTTAATTTTATGCGTTTTTTTTTTAGTGGCAGTGGCTGTAAATTCTTTCCTCCTTTTTAAATTGAGCTTACATTGCTTGCAAGCCTGGCATTTTCCACAGGAATAAAAGCCAGACATGAAATTGAATATTCTATTTTCTCTGAACACAGGAGGGTCAACCACCCCAGGAGCTATAATGTCTCTTAGGGTGGGAGGTCTCCTGTATACAAATCTAGGGCGAGCTGGGAGAGTAGGGCCTAATACATTGTCCCTTCTTAAAATATCCCAATGTTTGAGGATAATTTTTCTACTTTTTTGTATTGTATATTAAAATCTAGGATAATCCTGTATTGAGGGGAATTCTGATCGCTGTTAGATTTAGTAGAATCTGCTACCAACCGAGATCTATCCAAGGAGCCTGCCTTGATCAATTCTTCTGATATGTGTTCCTGGGAATAGCCTTTCTGTATGAATTTCTCTGCCATAACATTGGCCTGAGAGAAATAATCCCTATCAAGAAAGCAATTGCGTCGTAGACGGATGAATTGTCCCCTGGGTATATTGAGCAACCACGAGTGATGGTGGCAGCTGTCCAAGGGAATGTACCCATTCCGATCGGTTGGCTTACAGTAGTTCCTTGTTTTAAAAGTCCCATCGTGCTTAAATTTCCAAATCGAGGAAGGCAATGCAGGAAGCATCTGCATTCCAAGATAAACGGATGTTCCTAGTGTTGCCATTAAGCCTAGACATGAAAAGTTGGAGGCCTACAAGGTCACCCTCCCATACCATGAATAGGTCATCTATATATCTTTGGTAGCAGACCAACTGGGGTGGTCTACTACCAAAGGCATATTCCTCCTCCCAGTGTGCCATGAAAATATTAGCTACGCTAGGTGCAAAACGTGCACCCATGGCAACACCGAGAGTCTGAAGAAAGAATTTTTTACCATACCAAAAGTAATTTCTGGTGAGACAAAAATCAAGTGATTTTAAAAGAAAAACTTGTAATTGGGAAGGAAGATCAGATTTGTTTAAGGCCCATTGTACCAATCGGATCGCATCTTGATGTCCAATAATCATGTACAATGAGCCTACATCGGCCGTCACAAGCACACTATTCTTAAGTGGAAGATTTTCCACTATTTAAATTATGTGTTTTGTATCTTTCAAAAAGGCTTTGGTGGTGGTTACTAAGGGTTTTAGAAAAAAATCAATATATTGCCCTAAACGTGCAGAGACAGAATCTATGCCATTGACGATCGGTCTGCCTGGGGGTGCCTGAGGGTCTTTATGTATTTTCGGTAGAAAGTAAATAATTGGTCTCCTACAGGCACTCGGAACCAAATAAGCGGCTTCCTTTTTATTCAGTACCCCACTCCTTTGACCTGAAGTAACCAAAACTTCCAATTCATCCCTAAACTGGTTGACAGGATCTCTCCCCAATACCTGGTAGGTTTTCTTATCTGCCAATAATCTGTCCATTTCCCCCAAGTAGTAGGTCTTACTCATAATGACTAATCTTCCCCCCCCCCCCCCTTATCAGCGGGTCGGATGACCACATCCTTATTCTTTTCAAGTGTGCTGATACCTTTTTTCAGGAAGGAGGGGTCCCCTATTTTTCTTACTTTCAAATCCTGCAGATCACCAGTTACCATGTTCTTAAAGACTTCTACATGTCTATGGTCGTTTTTAGGGGGATTAAACACCGATTTGTTAGCTAAGTTGGAATGAGTCCCTAAATTAACTACAGGAGCTAGCCTCTCACCGGGTTTAGATAGAACTTTAAATATCAAGAGATATTTTCTAACAAACTTATGTATGTTTGGAATTTGTTGAGATTCCGAGCCGGGGCAAATTTTAGGCCCTTGTCTAATACCCTTATTTCAACGTCCGTTAGGTCAATACCGCTAATATTGAAAATGCCCATACCTATTGGGACTTTTGTCTTTTTTGTTTTTCGTCCGGCTCTTCTCCCTCTCTTGGTCTTCGTTTTCCCCTGTTTCCTGTCGGGGTGTAATCCCCTGGATCCGGCCACTGGGGTTGGGGATTCCCTAAAAAAGAATCCTGATAATAGCTATCCTCCTGAGATAATGGAGCATATCTATTATTCAAATCAATAGGGGTCCTGACCGGGCCATAATCATAATGGTCTCTCTGAGAGGAGTAGTCAGGATTGGAGTGATAACCTCTATTCCCTCTGTTTGAGCCACGGCCTCTGGGGGGACGATTAGGTCTCTCTTGGTCCTCTCTGTAACCTGAGGTCTTATAGGGCGATTGTTGATGATAAGGTGTCCTAGTACTACCTCTCCTAGGAGGATTACCTCTTCCTCTAGGAGGATTTCCTCTCCCTCTATTCCCATTAGTTTGCCTTTTAGGATATGCTCCCTGGGAGGCATATCCATACGGTTGGGGAGGCTGGGGAAGTACTCTAGGAGTACCTAATGTTAATGGTTTGGAACTAGTTAGGGAAGGGGCAGTAGGAGCTGATTCTGGTGCTGGTAATTTTGTTTGCCATTTGAAAACCTCTCCACTGGAGAAATCTTTCGAATCCCTGATGAACTTCTTTTTTTTCTCCTGTGCATCCTTATCCCATTTGTTCATTTTATTTTTGAGTTCCCCTGACAGTCGTGGGAAATCTGAGGAATTAAGCTTTCCTTCTATTGTACTTTTAAGTTCTGTCATTTGCTGATCTAACAGTGCCATTTTTTTCCTCTTTCTAGTGAGGAGAAATTCAATGAGTTCCTGACCTTTGCTGTTGAAAAACTGGTACCATTCTAGTATGGAACCTTCATCAGCAAGACCATCACCAGGGGGAAGGTCCCACCGTAATCTTCTCGGAACTAATTTATTTTTGATATAATGCTCAAATGACACAATATCCCACCATGCTTTTATCTTTTTCTCAAAAAGATATCCAAGCTTTCTAAAAGAGGTGGTCAGATCATCAGAAGGATTAATTGTAGGAGTGTTAGAAAAAACTTCATTCAATCTAACCTCCCTTTGTTCGAGAAAGGAAAAAACTTCCATGTTTGCTGCTGATAGGTGATTAAAACAGTTCTAAATTAGAGAGAGCAATCAGCGCAAACAATTAACAAATAGATGGATATTGCAAGCTGAACACTAAAGGATTCACCAACCCCAAGAACAATATAATATGGAAGATAAGTGCAGCGCAATAAAAATTGAAAATTATATTCAGCATAAAAACAAAGTCCTTATTAATTAATAAATGGATAAAACTTCATCCCTTGAAGGGCGTTTAAATTCTTCTCCAAAGCTCTTGCACACTGAATCTGTAGGAAATGTGTTTACCAGAACAGTTGGACCTCTAAGTTATAGGAGGTCATACGGGCATGATAAAGGACACCATCAGCAGAACGAAATTCCATCACCTAGATAGTTGTCCACATCCACCAAAGCCTTTAAAGCTGGAGACCGTATAAATGGTATTGCAGCGTTCCAATTATCGTCAAACAGATCCTCAGTAAGTGTATCAGAGCACCAAGGGTACATTCGGAATGGGTACATTCCCTTGGACAGCTGCCACCATCACTCGTGGTTGCTCAATATACCCAGGGGACAATTCATCCGTCTACGACGCAATTGCTTTCTTGATGGGGATTATTTCTCGCAGGCCAATGTTATGGCAGAGAAATTCATACAGAAAGGCTATTCCCAGGAACACATATCAGAAGAATTGATCAAGGCAGGCTCCTTGGATAGATCTCGGTTGGTAGCAGATTCTACTAAATCTAACAGCAATCAGAATTCCCCTCAATACAGGATTATCCTAGATTTTAATATACAATACAAAAAAGTAGAAAAAATTATCCTCAAGCATTGGGATATTTTAAGAAGGGACAATGTATTAGGCCCTACTCTCCCAGCTCGCCCTAGATTTGTATACAGGAGACCTCCCACCCTAAGAGACATTATAGCTCCTGGGGTGGTTGACCCTCCTGTGTTCAGGGAAAATAGAATATTCAATTTCATGTCTGGCTTTTATTCCTGTGGAAAATGCCAGGCTTGCAAGCAATGTAAGCTCAATTTAAAAAGGAGGAAAGAATTTACAGCCACTGCCACTAAAAAACGCATAAAATTAAGAATTTAATCACCTGCGACACTGTGGGAGTGGTTTACATGCTCCAATGCGAATGCGGTCTCCAGTATGTGGGCAGAACCTCTAGGCCGATGGGAGTCTGCATTGGTGAACATGTAAATAACATCAAAAAAGGTCTTAAAACGCACTCTGTATCGAAACATTTTAGGTTTTTTCATAATAGAGATCCGAAAAAACTCCAATTCTGGGGGATAGAAAAAGTAACCCGGCATTGGAGAGGTGGTAATTTTATTAGGCAGTTAAGTCAAAGAGAATCCCTATGGATACATGAGACACGAGTAGGGGTCCCTAGAGGTCTGAATGTTGAGTTCGACCTTAACTGTTTTATCTCCAATAAATAGAGTAGGTTTCAATATTTCAATATTTTAATTTTTTGAGTATTGGATTTTTACTCCTATTTGTTTTTCTCTTGGCATTTTAATATTTGAATGTTTGTATTTTTGTAAAAGATGGCTGCGGGTACACACAGGTTAAAAATTTCTCTTTAGGTAATTTATTAAATAGGGTTTTATACTTATATTTTTATAATAAAATATTTTTTAGCCCATTCAAATAATTAAGGTTCGTTCTGGAGGCTTTTTAGCCCATCAATTGATTTCCTCATTTTTAGCTTGAATTTAATATTCCTGTTAGTGGCTGGTATTGGTGTCCCCATGCAGCGGTTTCTCTTTTTTGGGGATATGTATTCCGTTTCCGGGAACGGACCACTCCCGGCTATCTGACGGCGGCTATTTGAGGAGCGAGGGTGACTCACTGACTCCACCCTCGCTGACGAAGTCCATCTGGACGTAACGCCGCGTACGGGGGGCGGAGTCTTCCTGTGACGTCACCCGCAGCCTTCTCAGCTGTTCGGACGCGAACAGCTGAGCGTCTTCTTTCCTGTATATAATGTATGTTTTGACCCTGCATTGCAGCGGTACTAGTGCCAGTGAGTTTGGGAAAACATCTTTAAACTTTGTGCTTTTACACTGCGCCCCATAGCGCTTTTAAATATATCTACTTTCGTTTTGTTTTGAAATAAAGTAGCAAACAGTCTACACTTAAGAGGACTTTTGTTTCTTTTTATCTCCGTGGCTCTTTTCACCCTTGGTGCTCTGATACACTTACTGAGGATCTGTTTGACGATAATTGGAACGCTGCAATACCATTTATACGGTCTCCAGCTTTTAAAGGCTTTGGTGGATGTGGACAACTATCTAGGTGATGGAATTTCGTTCTGCTGATGGTGTCCTTTATCATGCCCGTATGACCTCCTATAACTTAGAGGTCCAACTGTTCTGGTAAGCACATTTCCTACAGATTCAGTGTGCAAGAGCTTTGGAGAAGAATTTAAACGCCCTTCAAGGGATGACGTTTTATCCATTTATTAATTAATAAGGACTTTGTTTTTATGCTGAATATAATTTTCAATTTTTATTGCGGTAACCTTTAAAGGCTTTTAAAAATGTATTCATTTTGTTGCCACTGCACGTTTGTGCGCAATTGTAAAGCATGTCATGTTTGGTATCCATGTACTCGGCCTAAGATCATCTTTTTTATTTCATCAAACATTTGGGCAATATAGTGTGTTTTAGTGCATTAAAATTTAAAAAAGTGTGTTTTTCCCCAAAAAAAAAAAAATGTGTGAAAAAAAAAATGAAACACCCACCATTTTAATCTGTAGGGCATTTGCTTTAAAAAAATATATAATGTTTGGGGTTTCAAAGTAATTTTCTTGCAAAAAAAAAAATTTTTTTCATGTAAACAAAGTGTCAGAAAGGGCTTTGTTTTCAAGTGGTTAGAAGAGTGGGTGATGTGTGACATAAGCTTCTAAATGTTGTGCATAAAATGCCAGGACAGTTCAAAACCCCCCCCCCCCCAAATGACCCCATTTTGGAAAGTAGACACCCCAAGCTATTTGCTGAGAGTCATGTCGAGTCCATGGAATATTTTATATTGTGACACAAGTTGCGGGAAAGAGACAAATTTTTTTTTTTTTTTTGCACAAAGTTGTCACTAAATGATATATTGCTCAAACATGCCATGGAAATATGTGAAATTACACCCCAAAATACATTCTGCTGCTTCTCCTGAGTACGGGGATACCATGTGTGTGAGACTTTTTGGGAGCATAGCTGCGTACGGGACCCCGAAACCAAGCACCGCCTTCAGGCTTTCTAAGGGCGTGAATTTTTGATTTCACTCTTCACTGCCTATCACAGTTTCGGAGGCCATGGAATGCCCAGGTGGCACAACCCCCCCCCCCCCCCCCCAAATGACCCCATTTTGGAAAGTAGACACCCCAAGCTATTTGCTGAGAGGTATAGTGAGTATTTTGCAGACCTCACTTTTTGTCACAAAGTTTTGAAAATTGAAAAAAGAAAAAAAAAATTTTTTTTCTTGTCTTTCTTCATTTTCAAAAACAAATGAGAGCTGCAAAATACTCACCATGCCTCTCAGCAAATAGCTTGGGGTGTCTACTTTCCAAAATGGGGTCATTTGGGGGGGGGGGTTTTGTGCCACCTGGGCATTCCATGGCCTCCGAAACTGTGATAGGCAGTGAAGAGTGAAATCAAAAATTTACACCCTTAGAAATCCTGAAGGCGATGATTGGTTTTCGGGCCCCGTACGCAGCTAGGCTCCCAAAAATTCCCACACATGTGGTATCCCCATACTCAGGAGAAGCAGCTAAATGTATTTTGGGGTGCGATTCCACATATGCCCATGGCCTGTGTGAGCAATATATCATTTAGTGACAACTTTGTGCAAAAAAAAAAAAAAAAAAAAAATGTGTCCCTTTCCCACAACTTGTGTCAAAATATAAAATATTCCATGGACTCAACATGCCTCTCAGCAAATAGCTTGGGGTGTCTACTTTCCAAAATGGGGTCATTTGGGGGGGGGGGGGGTTTGTGCCATTTGGGAGTTTTATGGCCTTCAAAACTGTGATAGGTAGTGAGGAGTGAAATCAAAAATTTACGCCCTTAGAAATCCTGAAGGCGGTGATTGGTTTTCGGGGCCCCGTATGGGGCTAGGCTCCCAAAAAGTCCCACACATGTGGTATCCCCGTACTCAGGAGAAGCAGCTGAATGTATTTTGGGGTGCAATTCCACATAGGCCCATGGCCTGTGTGAGCAATATATCATTTAGTGACAACTTTTTGTAAATTTTTTTTTTTTTTTTGTCATTCAATCACTTGGGACAAAAAAAAATATTCAATGGGTTCAACATGCCTCTCGGCAATTTCCTTGGGGTGTCTACTTTCCAAAATTGGGTCATTTGGGGGGGGTTTGTAACTGCCCTGCCATTTTAGCACTTCAAGAAATGACATAGGCAGTCATAAACTAAAAGCTGTGTAAATTCCAGAAAATGTACCCTAGTTTGTAGACGCTATAACTTTTGCGCAAACCAATAAATATACGCTTATTGACATTTTTTTACCAAAGACATGTGGCCGAATACATTTTGGCCTAAATGTATGACTAAAATTGAGTTTATTGAATTATTTTCTACTTTTTGTTATAAAAAAAAAAAAAATCTTTTTTTTTTTTTCAAAATTTTCGGTCTTTTTCCGTTTTATAGAGCAAAAAATAAAAACCGCAGAGGTGATCAAATACCATCAAAAGAAAGCTCTATTTGTGGGAAGAAAAGGACGCAAATTTCGTTTGGGTACAGCATTGCATGACCGCGCAATTAGCAGTTAAAGCGACGCAGTGCCAAATTGGAAAAAGACCTCTGGTCCTTAGGCAGCATAATGGTCCGGGGCTAAAGTAGTTAAAAGACCATACATTCGACCCTAAATACTGAAGATAAGACCCAATTGTCCCTACATGACAAGATGTATCAGGGTATGGATGAGGTCAAGCATCGGGTGTTCCCGTTTCACAAAGTGTTGACAGAAGCTATAAAAAGGGAGCGGAAAGACCCAGAGAGGGGCCCTCTTCCTTCCTTCCCTTTTTTTTTTTTTTCCAGGTCTCTTAAAAGGAGATTCCCTTTTGATGAAGATAGCACGCAAGTTTGGAACAAGAGACCTAAACTTGATGCAGCTTTCTCGCAAGTACTGCAAAACAACGACTTAACTTTTTAGGACTTGGGGGTCTTGAAGGAAACTATGGACAAGAGAGCTGATTCTTTGTTTAAAAAAAAAAGGCTTGGGACTCTACACTAATGCCAATCTCAAACCGGCAATGGCATCTACAGTGGTAGCCAGGAATTTAGAACATTGGTTGTAACAACTATGCCATATTGAAGCAGGGACCTCTAGCAAAGATTTGCCGGATACTCTACCAGTCCTACAAAAGGCAGTAGGTTACATGGCGGATGCCTCAGCTGAGTCAGTGAAGATGTCTGCAAGATCTTTGTCATTAATAATTCAGCTAGAAGAGCTTTGTGGGTAAAGACCTGGTCAGGCGATTCAGCCTCTAAAATGATGCAGTGTGGTATACCCTTTGAGGGGGATCTGGTATTTGGTCCCGATCTTGACGTTGTTCTGGACAGAACAGCAGATAGGAAAAAGCATTTCCGGCCAAAAAGAAAGTTGCACCACAACCTAAAAAGAATTTTCATCCTTTTTTACCAGACCCGGGACTCAAAGGAAATGGGACAGAAGAGACCTTGGCGGTCCCAGAGGGTTTGAGGGAGGTCTGGGGTGTTTCGTCCCCCCCCACTCCCCCCAGCCAACACGCAAAGACCTAATGACAGTCTCCCGACTGTGGGAGGAAGGCTCCAGTCTTTCCTCCTGCAGTGGGAGGGGGCGACATCCAGTGCAATTGTGCTCAAAATAATCTCAGAGGGCTACGTGCTGGAGTTCTCGGAAAGCCCGCCGTCTCGATTTCATGTGATGCAGCTCCCCAGAGATCAAGGAATTTCATCAACAGAAAGTAATCATCCCAGTGCCCCAGGAAGAGGAAGGACTAGGGTGTTATTCACATGTTTTTCTAGTAAAAAAGCCGTTGAAAGTTCAGATTGATACTGAATTTAAAGATCTTAAACGGGTCCATTCTAGGGGTGCGCATCTTCGGTGGTCTCACGATTCGATTCGATTACGATTATCATGTCAACTATTTGATTCGCAATGCATCACGATTAGAAAGATGGAGCAGTCTGGAGATAGGGAAGGAGGAATCCATGAATAGGAAAGGAAGGATAGAGTAGTCTGGAGATGGGAACGAAAGGATGGCAGAGTCCGGGGATAGAACTGAAGGATGGAGAGGTCAAGGGTTAAGAATTAAAAGATAGTGAAATCCATGGAGAGAGAATGGAAGAGTCCGGAGATAGGGAAATAGGAATCCATGAATAAGGAAAAAAGGACGGAAGAATCGGAGGATAGGAATGGAAAGCTGGAAGAGTCCAGGAATATTATTCAATGGAAGAGTCTGCGGAGGTGATAGGAACTTAAGGATGGAGGGGTCGTTCCAGAGATAATGGGTGGGATCTCAGATTGTTCAGGGCTGCATGGGGGGGGGGGGGGGGGGTTGGAGCCTGTGAATGGAGGTGAGTTGTGTGGGGGCTATGCGGTGGCTATTGGTTTGAATGGGGGAGGTGGAAGAGGAATGGGCTGGGAGCCATATCCATCTGATGTGTAGTTTGGGTGATCTGGGGTTTGAGACATATATAAAAGGTGGGGTTTGGGCGAGATACTGGGACCTGCGCGGGGGGGGGGGGGCTGTGAAGGACATTAGGCAGTTTGACAGCCAGCTGGGGAACATGCTGTCATATCTGCGTTTTAAAAACAAAATAAAGTGGGCACTTTATGATTAGTTGGCAGCTAAGCTAGCACATGGTGATAATGAATATACAACCTTTAATAGACCATAAAACCAAAAATAGTGTGCAGTGCTTTGAGGTGATAATTGTACAAAAGAGTCTTTATTAAGTAGTGAACAAATATAGTCTTGAAATATAAATTATTATATATTACCCTGATTGAAAGAAATCTTCTGTGTATTCAAAGTAATTCCAGTGCTGAGTGTGCTCTGCTGTGTTCAAATCATTCCTGGTGAATGATTTTAACACAGCAGAGCACACTCAGCACTGGAATTACTTTGAATACACAGATTTCTTTCAATCAGATTATATATTTGTTCACTACTTAATAAAGACTCTTTTGTACATGTATCATGGCAAAGCACTGCACATCATTTTTGGTTGTATTGTCCTATCTGCATACAGTCTGGCACCTCCCTTACCATGTCAGTTCTCAGTGTCCTCCCCGCGGCCCCCTCACCTGGCTCTACCACTCTTCTGGCTCTCCTCCGGCTCCGCCTCATCCATCACACCTCTGGCTGTTTACGCTGCGGCCACCCTGAACCTTTCCGGGACCAAAAGCACTGATGGCTCCATTCTCCTCCTCGGAGCTCCGTGCTCCATAAGCCGGCTGCGGCCACTCTAACCACCATCAGGGACAGTTCCAGCCACCATGTTCTCCTCAATGTGCACACAGCGTGGCTCCTCACTTCCGCATTCTACCGCCTAGGATCTCTTTCTATTGGCTGGTGAGGGGGTGGGACGAGGAGGGGAGAGGGAAGGGGATTGATGGAAGGCCTCCTCTCCTCGCGACACGGGGGTGACGTCACCGGGAGGCAGGAAAAAAAACGTGCGGAAACTTCGGCTGCTTTCGGCTCCAATCAGAGGCAGGGCATGGTGCAGCGGCACGGCGCGAGGATGACGTCATCCTCAATCGATTTCTTAAAGCTATAGAATCGTTGCCGCGTCGTGGACGGTCGAATCTCGATGCATTGATTCGACTATTAATTTCAACACCCTTAGTCCATTCATTACAAAAAATTCGTATGGACATAATTTATTCAGTGAGGAAACCTCTTCCCGTGGGGTGCTTTCTAGCCTCCATAGATCTCAGGGACGCGTACTTGCATGTTTCCATAACAACAACGTCGCAGAGATATCTGCGTCTGGCAAACAGAGCAGGGGGAGTGATGTTGCACCATCAGTTCAAGGCTCTCCAATTCAGTCTCGCCTCTTCCCCAAGGATTTTCAAAAAGATCATGGCAGAAGCATTGGCACCGCTCAGGTTGGAAGGGGTCTCAGTAGTACCATATCTGGACAACCTCCTTTTTGTTTGCCAGCTCAAAGGACCTATAATGCAGGGATTTGAAAAGGGCGCAGAGCCATTTAGAAAATTTGGGCTGGATTCTGAACAAGGAAAAAACAAACCTAAATCCTTCTCAGGTGATCATTTTCCTAGGGTATGTCATTGACTCGGTACAGGAAAAGATTTTCCTCCCAGAGGAAAAGATGATAAAGGTGCAGGCTGCATTAAGAAAGTACAGACAAATCTATCTGTTACAGTTCGGGCAGCCATGTCCATGCTGGGGCTTCTCACAGCCTCAATCACAGCTGTTCAGTGGGTCCGCCTCCATGCTAGAAACCTCCAATAGGTGATTCTACAGAATTGGGCCTATGGAGAGTCTTTGGAGAAGCAGATCAGGATCCCATCTCCAGTAAAGAGAAAGTTATGGTGGTGGTGGCGGCAAACAAATTTGACCAAGGGTTTGTTCTGGACATTTCCCACAGCAAAAATCTTAACAGATACAACCTCCTGGGGGTGGGGTGCGCATCTCGAAAGCCAAATGACCCAATGGTCCTGGTCAGAGGAATACCAGGAGGTCCTCCAACTGGAGGGAACTAAGGGCCATTTTCCTGGGGCTGTGGGCTTTGGCAGATAATCAGGGGCCAACACATCCAGGTGATGTCAGACAATGCCACAGCAATGGCCTACATCTCAAGATAGGGTGGCACAAGAAGCAGGTATCTTCTGAACTTGGCCCTACAGACTCTGACTTGGGCAGAGGACAACTTGGCATCCTTAACAGCAGTGCATCTGAAAGGCAACCTGAACCAGATAGTGGACTTCTTAAGCAGAAGGAGGGTTCTAGAGTCCGAATAGAACCTAAGTCCAGAGGCTTTTCAGAGGATAGTACACAGATGGGGGGCTCCCCAGGTAGACCTTTTTTGCATCACAAGCAAATGCAAAAGTACCCATCTACTTTTCTCTGAACAGGCAGGAGGCAGTGCCTCCTCATCAGTGCAGTCTATTGGTGCCCATCAGCACACATCAATGAAGTAGAAAAATGACCTTGAAAAATGTTATAACAAACCATGAAAAGGTTTTTATTTTATTTTTTTAAAGATAAAGATTTTGTTTGGGTACAGTGTTGCATGACTGTTCAATTGTCAGAGTGCGACAGCGCTGAAGGCCTAAAATTTGCCTGGTCAGGAAGGATCCAAGTAGGCAAGTGGTAATTTACAGTATTTTTTCACACCTGCATAAACTTTTGCACAGTGCTGTATGTAGGAGGTACAGAGTAAAGAAACCTAGTTAGATATTTGTATCATGCCTCCTGCACAAAGATCTAATAATTTACGGATGTTCATGTGCGGGATTTTGCTGGAAGATCGATCCTGAGAAAACATTTTGTTCTTAACGCACGTGTACTTACATTCTTCATCTTTTGGCTGCCAGTGTTGCAATAAATACAATTTTGTAAAAGTGCACAGCTAAAGACATATAGCGTTTTTTTATTTATTTTTTGTTTTTCTTGCCCTTGTGCAAGAGACCTTATAAGTATGGATAAATACATGCAGCAATGGTGTAAGTGGGGGTATGTATTAGGCCTTAATATTTTGCAGGTGTTTTTATGTGCAGTTTTTCCTGGAGAAATATTCTAAGTAAAAATGCAAGTTATATTCTGTAAAAAATGTGTGTAAATAACTGTATCAGCCCATAAACATGCGTATGCTTTACCAGGGTGGATAAAAATCAACGATTTAAAAAAAACAAAAACTTTTTTTTATAAAAAAAAATAAAAAAATGCTTTTGGAGTTAAAATCTATCTAAAGATGATACATTAATAATCTAGTTTATTCAGCATGAAATGGAGCTTGGTTATGTTGCATGAGGCTGTATATTCTGCAATATTTTAAAATTTTTGGTAAACTCATTCAATGAATCCAAGCTCTGTAAGCTGGGATAACATGCACTGCATTGATGCATTCACACACTTTCACATTAACCATGAGATAATAAAACAAAGTTCAGGAATATTCCTTTATCCCATTGTTTTGCAAGTCAATGTACACTACAAACTGTATGTCATGATTATGTAATAGAGTTTGTCAGCTTACCTGTCTCCATGTGTTCATCTCCAAAGACCAGCTGTCTCTCACCTTACTGCTTTTAGTAACTCTCCTCTAGCATAGCTCCACCCTAGCTCCTATCAGAGAACTCTATATTAACCTCTGCACTGCAGGTCAGCCCTGCTGATCAACCTTTGTGTGTTTGGCTTCCTGTTCCTGCCTGCCGTGTGCTCTACGTTTATTTGTTACCGACCTTGGCGTGTTCTATACTATTCCTCACTGCCTGTGACCCTGATCTTTTGGCGTGTCCCCGACTATCCCTGTTTGCCTGTGACCCTGAACCTTGGCGTGTACTCTGTTGTCCTTGTCTGCTTGTGGCCCTAACCCTGGCTTATTCCTTTACTATTCCTATCCTTCTGTTGCCTACTGTGGGTGTGAGCTGGGGGACCCTGGGGGTCGTGACCTGAAGCTAGTTGCAGCCCAGTCCATCCTCACCACTAGAGGCTCTGGTGAACACCTGCTGGCTCTTAGACTCCGCCCCCCAGGGAATCCTACGCTCTAACCCTGGTGGGATCCGTGTTGGTGTTCCAGCGGACTCCCATCTGCAGCAGTCAGCCGTAGGGTCCACTGCCTTGCGGTGCACTCCTGACCCCAACAGTGTGCATCTGTCACCTAGCCTCAAGGTGACCTGACACTGTATGATTAAATTGGTTCTGATATTGCTGTTTTACTAACCTGACAGATTATTCTAAATATGTTATAGAGATGGAACTTGCGTGCTGCTATGTATAGTTTTACAGTGAAATAAAACGTCATACTCCAATGAATATAGTGAAATAGAATAAGCTAAAAAAAACCAGTGAATGTGAAGAGCTGAAACCACTTAGGAGTGTACTCATAATCGCTGCATAAGCAAAAAAAAGAAGGGGGGAGTGGTGCGCTTTAATCAATATAATGTGCTGTTATTATAAAACCCAGAAATAAACTAAAGTGCAAAAAAGTCCAAACAAAAACAAATGGTCTGGATTAGTTTTATATAGATGTCTCATGGAACAGTAACTTGATAGAAGGAAAACAAAACCTCAATCCAACATCGATTGTAAAATTTATAGATTGGCCGCTCACCTCCAGCGATGAGCAAAAGGTCAAACAAGGCTCATCAAATAGACTTTTGGTCATTGCTGGAGGTGTTCGATGAGACATCTATATCTATATAACCTGATCCCAACCATTTGTTTTTATTTGGACTTTCCCTTAACGTCTTTCAGGACAGCACCTTGAGAGCGTGGCTCCACCCACTTGACAACACACCTCCACCAAACTTTAAAAGGAGGCTCCTTCCCACTTATCATTAGTTTATGTGTTTCCTCCGGCGGGAACACATGTGGGAGTTTGGAGCTCTCAAGGTTCTGTCCTGAGAGAACAGGCTTCCTACCCCACTATTTTTTTACCTACCTCAGGAGAGCCAATTCCTCCCATTTTCCACAGGCTTACGGGTGCCGGGTGGATGGGCTCCTTCTCCCTCGTCAGTGCTCGGGGAGAGCCAGAACTCCTCCGGGTACCGCTGCTCCCAGGCAGGGGCGTCAGGCATGACAGGCGTTTTGTTTTTTTCTTGCCAGCACATGTTTTTTCCCTGACGCCGCCGCCATCTTGGGAAGGGCAGTCAGAGGACTGCATCCGCCGGATGTGAGGTATCCGGAAGTGGGGCGGCATCCATGGAGCAGGCGTCATTTCCGCCGGAAGCGCAGGGGGAGGAGGGAGGAATAGGTCTGGTGCCTATTTATTTCTGGTTCCGGTCCGGCGCACAGGTGCTATTGGAGTCCGGAACTGGCGTTTTCACCACAGGCATCACGCTGCTGCCTCGGCATGGATTCAGGAACCGCAGCTAGTGGAACAGGCACAGGCACCAGCAAGGCCCAGGTAAGGAGCAGACTGTAGTTTCTGCTCAGCTTTACTGTGGGGTCTCTCTCTAGCCCTCTTCTCTCTAAATTTTAGTGAAGTTTGAGGGTATTTTTTTCCCCCTGATGGCGGAGGGGCCTGTCGGGGCACATGAGTCTGATAGCTTTTCTCACTGCACCTGTGGTGAGCATCTTGATCAAGCTGACTCTAAAAGATGGTTTGTCTTTTTTTTCTCTCTCTTTTTCCCTTTATCATGGCAGGCCAAGAGCTCTGACCCTGGGATTAGAAAGAAATGTCCTTCATGCAAAATTAAGTTAAATGAAGGCTGGAAAAAGGCTTTATGTCAAACATGTATTGACTCCTTGGTGAGGGAAGAAACCACTTCCGCATGCAGTGATCTAATCGCATCTGCTAAAAAGGAATTGGATGCTACCATTCAATCCTTCAGATCCTCACTCACCTATCCATCTGCAAGTCAGCCCACTACCTCACAGTCCTCTTAAGGCTCACGGTTAGTCCCGGCAGTGGAGGCAGAAAGGGGTCCTCTGAACCAGGAAGGGCTTTCCCCATCCCATTCTAATGAATCGAATGATGATGGTGATGAGCTGGAAAATACGTCTTCCAAATATAAATTATCTTTGGATCAGGTGGACGGCCTTTTGAGGGTGACTTATGCTACTCTAGGCCTTGAGGAAGAGCATAAGGAAATGTCTTTACACGACAAGATGTATGCAGGGCTTAGCGAGTCTAAGTCCCGTACCTTTCCTGTCCACGCAGTGATTTCTGAAACAATCAGAAAAGAATGGGCTGACCCTGATAGGAAACCATTTTTCTCTAGGGCTCATAGGAGAAGGTTCCCTTTTGATGAAGACCCAGCGGCTCTTTGGAATAAGGTTCCAAAACTTGATGCAGCCTTTTCTCAGGTGTCAAGATCTACTGATCTGGCATTTGAGGACATGGGGATTTTAAAAGACCCCATGGATAAAAAAAATGGATCAACAGCTCAAGCGGACTTGGCAATCCATTATGGGCAACCTTAAGCCAGCAATGGCAACTACTTGCATCTCCAGGAACTTGGAGTATTGGGTAAATCAGCTTAAAGCTCATAATAGCAGATTCCCCTAAGCAAGAAATCCTTGACTCCTTTTCTACCCTCTCAGCAGCCGTAGCCTATCAGGATGACAGCTAAGGCTGCAGCCCTTGCTAATTCTGTTAGACGGGCTTTATGGCTAAAGACTTGGCAGGGGGACGCAGCATCTAAAAATAAATTATGCGGAGTCCCTTTTCTAGGAGACTTATTGTTTGGCCCTGATTTGGATTCAGTTCTGGATTCAGACTGCAGATAAAAAGAAATCTTTTCCTGTCAAAAAGAAGAAACATCCAGTCAAACGTTTTTTTCGTCCTCAAAGGGCTCAGGAACAAAACAAGCCTCAAGAGAAAAAGAATTGGTCAGGGCAGAGGGGAAAAGGCAAAGGAAATGTCCTTTTTCCATCCTCCTGCGTCAACCAGCAAGACGTCCCACAGGGGGAGCTTTATCAGGGATTTTATTCCTGTATATTCCTGATAAAGAAACCATCCGGAAGTTTTCGTTTAATCCTAAACCTGAAACCACTGAACAGATCAGTCCAATACAAAAGGTTTCGTATGGACTCCATCTTCACGGTCAAGAATCTATTGACAAAGGAATGCTTTATGGCATCAATAGACCTTCGAGATGCCTATCTGCATATCCCTATAGCCCCGCAGTCCCAAAGATTCCTAAGATTAGCGATAAATTTGGGGAAAGAGGTTCTGCACTTGCAATTCAGGGGCCTCCCCTTTGGCCTGTCTTCTGCCCCACGAATATTTACAAAAATAATGGCAGAAGCGCTTGCACCTCTTCGCATGCAGGGGATTGCAGTAATTCCGTACTTGGACGACCTTCTCCTTTTTGCCCCCTCCAGGGAAAGACTGCTAGACGATCTCAGAAAAACCAGAGGTCATCTAGAAACCCTGGGTTGGATCATAAATATGCAGATGTCAAATTTCAATCCAGCCCAGAAAATACTATTCCTGGGGTATCAGATCTGTTCAAGGGAACAGAAGATTTTTCTTCCAGAAGAGAAAAAGGTGAAGGTCCAGAAGGTGGTAGCGTCCTTACAGGCAAGCCAGGAATTATCAGTCTGACAAGTGATGTCATCCCTAGGAACCCTAACCGCAACCATACCAGCCATTCAATGGGCAAGGTTACATTTCAGGCCTCTCCAGACCTTTCTCCTGAGAATATGGAATCACAGGACAGAATCTCTGGAAGCAAAGGTGAAAATACCCACCAAGGTCAAAAGATCACTTTGGTGGTGGAGAAGACAGGAGAATCTGTCAAAAGGCCTGCTCTGGTCATTTCCAATGGAAAAGGTGGTAACGACAGATGCCAGTGTATGGGGTTGGGGAGCTCACTTAGACCAAGACTTCACGCAAGGAAGGTGGTCTCGGACAGAAGCAAAGAGGTCCTCAAATTGGAGGGAGCTAAAGGCAGTCGCCTTAGCATTAGATGCCTTCTCTCCTATCCTTCAAGGTTCCCATGTCCGGGTCCTCTCAGACAACGCCACTACCATAGCCTACCTAAACAAACGGGGGTACAAGAAGCAAAACACTTCAGTTGCTAGCTTCAAAGATCCTGGTTTGGGCAGAAAAGCATGTTCGGTCCTTATCAGCAGTCCACCTCAAAGGCACCTTAAATGTAGTGGCAGATTATCTAAGCAGAAGGCGGATTCAGGAGTCAGAATGGAGCTTGAATCCGGAAATATTTGCAATGATTACCAGGGCCTGGGGTCAACCACAAATAGACCTATTTGCGTCAGAAAAAAAATACACAACTCCCAGTATTTTTCTCTATTCACAGAAACGACAAGGCCCAGGGGATGGATGCGTTAATTCAGCCCTGGAACTTCCATCTGGGTTACGCATTTCCTTCTTTCCAACTTATCCCGTTGGTATTAAGGAAGATACAGAGGGAGAAGGTGGCAGTAATCTTAATTACTCCATTTTTGCCAAAAAGGGCATGGTTTTCCACCATTCTACAGATGGCAGTCAAACCATTTTGGCAGCTGCCTCTCCGGAAAGACCTGCTCCTACAGGGTCCAATACAGCATCCGGGAGTGGCCAGTCTAAGCCTCACGGCCTGGTTTCTGAGGAGCAGTTGTTAAGAAACAAGGGTCTGTCACAACCCTTGGTAACTACCTTACTTTCCAGTAGGAAAATAGTGACCAGAAAAATCTATGCTAAATATTGCAAAGTCTTCAACTCTCTTTTTGTCTTTCGACTAAAAGAAAAGTAAGAAATTTAGTGTCAATTTTGGAATTCTTTCAAGAAGGGGCAGACAAAGGCTTGTCAGTCA
Organism: Lithobates septentrionalis; assembly: GCA_037952835.1. NCBI lineage: Eukaryota > Metazoa > Chordata > Amphibia > Anura > Ranidae > Lithobates > Lithobates septentrionalis. Next base: position 3,341,788 of record JBBDGP010001364.1, on the reverse strand, counting down.
GCACCCTTAAAGTACAAGTAGCTGCTTTTGGGAGTATTTCTAGAAAGACCAATCTCTTCTGAGCCCTTAATTATAAGATTTTTCAAGGCGCTTACCAGATCTAGACCAGCTCCGGCTAAGCACTTTCCCAATTGGGATCTATCAGTGGTCCTGCAAGCCCTCACAAAGGAACCTTTTGAACCACTACAAGAAATCTCTCTAAGGAATCTTACTCTTAAGACCTTGTTCTTAGTTGCAATAACGTCAGCAAGGAGAATTGGTGAGCTGCACGCCCTATCTGTTAAGAGACCCTTTTTAACTATCTACACAGGATTATACTTAGAACCGATCCGGGTTTTTTGCCAAAGGTGGCGTCAGTACACAATAGGTCGCAGGAGATCATCCTGCCAAGCTTTTGCTCTAACCCTTCGGGGGAAAAAGAAGGCAAATTCCACAATTTGGATGTAAGAAGGACTTTATTACATTATCTGGAGGTAACAAGTAACTTTCGGTCCTCGGACTCTCTATTTATACTTTTTTCTGGTAAGAAGGGCCAACAAGCTTCTAAGGGGTCTATAGCTAGATGGCTTAAATCAGCTATTCTAGCAGCCTACTCTCAATCGGGGCTACCTCCCCCGCTGGGCATTAAAGCACATTCTACCAGGGCTCAGGCCACTACATGGGCAGAAATAGCTGGTGCCACCCCATATTAGATTTGTAGGGCGGCTACGTGGTCAAGTTACCTTACGTTTGTCCGTCCATTACAGGCTGGATCTTCTGTCAGCAAGTGAACAAACTTTTGGCAGAAAGGTCTTGCAGGCTGTGGTCCCTCCCTAAGTGGGTAAGTCGCTATTCTCCTCTCAAGGTGCTGTCCTGAAAGACGTTAAGGGAAAAATCAAGTTAGACTTACCGGTAACTTGTTTTCCAGGAGTCTTTCAGGACAGCAGCAACCCGCCCTTATTGTATTAAATTACTATGCTGTGACTAACCATATTCTGATTATGTGTTCCAGCTTGGGCCGGAGGTGCTCTACTACTACTAAGTGGGAAGGAGCCTCCTTTTAAAGTTTGGAGGTGTGTTTTCTGTCAAGTGGGTGGAGCCACGCTCTCAAGGTGCTGTCCTGAAAGACTCCTGGAAAACAAGTTACCGGTAAGTCTAACTCGATTTTTTTGCACTTTATTTCTGGGTTTTATAATAACGGCACATTATATTGAATAAGCGCATCACTCACCTCTTTTTCCTTATTCTAAATAGGAAACTTTCACTTTGTTTGCAAGTATTACAGATTCTAATTGCCTGCAAGAATAAGTGCTTACATTTTAAAGAGCACCTGTCATTTCAGATCCATCCAGATCTGTTAGCGGGCATCCACTCGCCTGCTGCCGCCACATCCCTCACCTTGGTGTGTCACTGCCGCATCACCAGCCATCCAATTAAAGTGAATGGGACTGTCGGTGAGTCAACAGCAGGACAGAGAATACAGTTGCTCTTAAATTATGATTTTAAATCGAGCCTTTTTTTTTTTTTACTAGTGATTTAAATCCAATCCACCCTGTCAAATGTTCAAATGATTTTATTCAAAGCAATCACAGTGGAGGAGTGTAACGTGGGATCATTCCAAATGGCGTCCAAACTATTTTATTGAAAGCTCTTTGGTCTGCTGGCAACATCGCCAAGATTCTGGTTGGATAATAAAACTTCCTCCTGTGGGGAAGCATCTAGACTTCAGGCTGGACACCAATCTACCTTTTGATGTTCCTGCTCAAAAAACTATAGTAAGCTTCAGTCTTTCTATGCTGCCCCAAAAGGATGTCGATTTTGCATCTGCATGCAAATCCTGGGTCTGGTGGTAGCTTCCTTCAAAGCAGTTACTTAACCACTTGCCGACCGCCTCATGCCTATATACGTGAGCAGAATGGCACGGGCAGGCAAAATCACGTACCTGGTACGTGATTGCCTTCCCGCGGGTGGGGGGTCCGATCGGACCCCCCCCCCGGTGCCAGCGGCGGTCGGCATTTGGCTGGGAGCGTTGAGACGAGGGGGAGGCCATTCGATCGTGGCCCCCCCCCCTCGCGATCGCTCCCAGCCAATGAGAAACATCCCCTGCCTCTGTATAGTACACAGAGGCAGAGGATGTGATGTCATCTCTCCTCGGCTCGGCAGTTTCCGTTCCGGCGCCAAGGAGAGAAGACATGTGAGTGCACAACACTACACAACACAGTAGAACATGCCAGGCACACTAAACCCCCCCGATCCCTCCCCCCTCCCTGTCACACTGACACCAAGCAGGTTTTTTTTTTTCCTGATTACTGCATGGTGTCAGTTTGTGACAGTTAGAAGTGGTGGGACAGTTAGGGTTAGCCCCCTGTAGGTCTAGGATACCCCCCTAACCCCCACTAATAAAGTTTTAACCCCTTGATCACCCCCCGTCACCAGTGTCACTAAGCGATCATTTTTCTGATCGCTGTATTAGTGTCACTGGTGACGCTAGTTAGGGAGGTAAATATATAGCTTCGCCGTCAGCGTTTTATAGCGACAGGGACCCCCATATACTATCTAATGTTTTAACCCCTTGATTGCCCCCTAGTTAACCCTTTCACCACTGATCACCGTATAACCGTTACGGTTGACGCTGGTTAGTTCGTTTATTTTTTATAGTGTAAGGGCACCCGCCGTTTATTACCGAATAAAGGTTTAGCCCCCTGATCGTTCGGCGGTGATATGCGTCGCCCCAGGCAGTGTCAGGTTAACGCCAGTACCGCTAACACCCACGCACGCAGCATACGCCTCCCTTAGTGGTATAGTTTCTGAACGGATCAATATCTGATCCGATTAGATCTATACTAGCGTCCCCAGCAGTTTAGGGTTCCCAAAAACGCAGTGTTAGCGGGATCAGCCCAGATACCTGCTAGCACCTGCGTTTTGCCCCTCTGCCCAGCCCACCCAAGTGCAGTATCGATCGATCACTGTCACTTACAAAACACTAAACGCGTAACTGCAGCGTTCGCAGATTCAGGTCTGATCCCTGCGATCGCTAACAGTTTTTTTGGTAGCGTTTTGGTGAACTGGCATGCACCAGCCCCAGGCAGCGTCAGGTTAGTGCCAGTACCACTAACGCCCACGCACGCAGCATACACCTCCCTTAGTGGTATAGTATCTGAACGGATCAATATCTGATCCGATCAGATCTATACTAGCGTCTCCAGCAGTTTAGGGTGCCCAAAAATGCAGTGTTAGCGGGATCAGTCCAGATACCTGCTTGCACCTGCGTTTTGCCCCTTCGCCCGGCCCAGCCCACCCAAGTGCAGTATCGATCGATCGATCACTGTCACTTACAAAACACTAAACGCATAACTGCAGCGCTCGCAGAGTCAGGCCTGATCCCTGCGATCGCTAACAGTTTTTTTTTTTGTAGCGTTTTGGTGAACTGGCAAGCGCCAGCGGCCTAGTACACCCCGGTCGTAGTCAAACCAGCACTGCAGTAACACTTGGTGACGTGGCGAGTCCCATAAGTGCAGTTCAAGCTGGTGAGGTGGCAAGCACAAGTAGTGTCCCGCTGCTACCAAAAAGACAAACACAGGCCATCGTGCCCATAATGCCCTTCCTGCTGCATTCACCAATCCTAATTGGGAACCTACCGCTTCTGCAGCGCCCGTACTTCCCCCATTCACATCCCCAACCAAATGCAGTCGGCTGCATGAGAGGCATTTTCTTTATGTCCTCCCGAGTACCCCTACCCAACGAACCCCCTCAAAAAAGATGTCGTGTCTGCAGCAAGCGCGGATATAGGCGTGACACCCGCTATTATTGTCCCTCCTGTCCTGACAATCCTGGTCTTTGCATTGGTGAATGTTTTGAAAGCTACCATTCACTAGTTGAGTATTAGCGTAGGGTACAGCATTGCACAGACTAGGCGCACTTTCAGAGGGTCTCCCAAGATGCCATCGCATTTTGAGAGACCCGAACCTGGAACCGGTTACAGTTATAAAAGTTAGTTACAAAAAAAAGTGTAAAAAAAAAAAAATAACACAAACAAAAATAAAAAAAATAGTTGTCGTTTTTATTGTTCTCTCTCTCTCTATTCTCTTATACTTTACCGTTTACTGTGCTTTATTGTTAACCATTTTTTTGTCTTCAGGTACGCCATTCACGACTTTGAGTGGTTATACCAGAATGATGCCTGCAGGTTTAGGTATCATCTTGGTATCATTCTTTTCAGCCAGCGGTCGGCTTTCATGTAAAAGCAATCCTAGCGGCTAATTGGCCTCTAGACTGCTTTTACAAGCAGTGGGAGGGAATGCCCCCCCCCCCACCGTCTTCCGTGTTTTTCTCTGGCTCTCCTGTCTCAACAGGGAACCTGAGAATGCAGCCGGTGATTCAGCCAGCTGACCATAGAGCTGATCAGAGACCAGAGTGGCTCCAAACATCTCTATGGCCTAAGAAACCGGAAGCTACGAGCATTTTATGACTTAGATTTCGCCGGATGTAAACAGCGCCATTGGGAAATTGGGGGAGCATTTTATCACACCGATCTTGGTGTGGTCAGATGCTTTGAGGGCAGAGGAGAGATCTAGGGTCTAATAGACCCCAATTTTTTCAAAAAAGAGTACCTGTCACTACCTATTGCTATCATAGGGGATATTTACATTCCCTGAGATAACAATAAAAAAAAAATGAAAGGAACAGTTTAAAAATAAGATAAAAAAGCAAAAAAATAATAAAGAAGAAAAAAAAAAAAAAAAGCACCCCTGTCCCCCCTGCTCTCGCGTTAAGGCGAACGCAAGCGTCGGTCTGGCGTCAAATGTAAACAGCAATTGCACCATGCATGTGAGGTATCACCGCAAAGGTCAGATCGAGGGCAGTAATTTTAGCAGTAGACCTCCTCTGTAAATCTAAAGTGGTAACCTGTAAAGGCTTTTAAAGGCTTTTAAAAATGTATTAATTTTGTTGCAATTTTAAAGCATGTCATGTTTGGTATCCATGTACTCGGCCTAAGATCATCTTTTTTATTTCATCAAACATTTGGGCAATATAGTGTGTTTTAGTGCATTAAAATTTAAAAAAGTGTGTGAAAAAAAAATGAACACCATTTTAATCTGTAGGGCATTTGCTTTAAAAAATATATAATGTTTGGGGTGTTCAAAGTAATTTTCTTGCAAAAAAAAATAAATAATTTTTTCATGTAATCAAAAAGTGTCAGAAAGGGCTTTGTCTTCAAGTGGTTAGAAGAGTGGGTGATGTGTGACATAAGCTTCTAAATGTTGTGTATAAAATGCCAGGACAGTTCAAAACCCCCCCAAATGACCCCATTTTGGAAAGTAGACACCCCAAGCTATTTGCTGAGAGGCATGTCGAGTCCATGGAATATTTTATATTGACACAAGTTGCGGGAAAGAGACACATTTTTTTTTTTTTTTTGCACAAAGTTGTCACTAAATGATATATTGCTCAAACATGCCATGGGAATATGTGAAATTACACCCCAAAATAAATTCTGTTGCTTCTCCTGAGTATGGTTATACCACATGTGAGACTTTTTGGGAGCCTAGCCGCGCACGGGACCCCGAAAACCAAGCACCGCCTTCAGGCTTTCTAAGGGCGTGAATTTTTGTTTTCACTCTTCACTGCCTATCACAGTTTCGGAGGCCATGGAATGCCCAGGTGGCACAAAACCCCCCCAAATGACCCCATTTTGGAAAGTAGACACCCCAAGCTATTTGCTGAGAGGTATAGTGAGTATTTTGCAGACCTCACTTTTTGTCACAAAGTTTTGAAAATTGAAAAAAGAAAAAAAATTTTTTTCTGGTCTTTCTTCATTTTCAAAAACAAATGAGAGCTGCAAAATACTCACCATGCCTCTCAGCAAATAGCTTGGGGTGTCTACTTTCCAAAATGGGGTCATTTGGGGGGGGGGTTTTGTACTGCCCTGCCATTTTAGCACCTCAAGAAATGACATAGGCAGTCATAAACTAAAAGCTGTGTAAATTCCAGAAAATGTACCCTAGTTTGTAGACGCTATAACTTTTGCGCAAACCAATAAATATACGCTTATTGACATTTTTTTACCAAAGACATGTGGCCGAATGCATTTTGGCCTAAATGTATGACTAAAATTGAGTTTATTGGATTTTTTTTATAACAAAAAGTAGAAAATATCATTTTTTTTTTCAAAATTTTCGGTCTTTTTCCGTTTATAGCGCAAAAAATAAAAACGGCAGAAGTGATCAAATACCATCAAAAGAAAGCTCTATTTTTGGGAAGAAAAGGACGCAAATTTCATTTGGGTACAGCATTGCAATTAGCAGTTAAACCGACGCAGTGCCGAATTGTAAAAAGTGCTCTGGTCAGGAAGGGGGTAAAACCTTCCGGGGCTGAAGTGGTTAAGCACATCATCACACTTGCACCTTAAGTGTGGAAATTCTTTCTAATTAAGTTAAATATCCTTTATCCCTAGACAAGGAATTTCAGGCTAAAATCAGACCAGGGTTTTTCTGTGCCCCCCCCCCCCCCCCCACCCCAATATTGGTCCCTGGAAAATGTGTTCTTTTACTCTGTTGGACAGCGATAATAACATATTCCAGCAGTTGGGGTGGTGTTCTGAGCTGCTTATGGGTTTAAGTTTGCTGAATATTGGAGTTGCTGTTAACCAACAATATTTTAGATCTCAAAACGATTTTTCTCCTGCACTATTCCAGTCATTTGAACGATGAGAATCTAGTAGAACTATAGAAAAATTTTATCAAGGAGGAACAAAATGTGTGTCTGCACTGCTAAAGGAATCCCACCTCTATGCCAGCAGGACCAGTTTGTGGACCAGGAATACATTGATGCCCTGGTATTGCCTTTAGACCAGTGCAATTGAATATATGCCTTTTACCTCCTGCTGCGTATAAATCGTGCCATGGGTATTTTAGTCATCCTTATTGCTTTTGAGATGAAGGCTTTAACCAAATAAAAGCTATCCGTTGTACGTACCCCTGTCAGTCATAGTTTGCCTCTGTCACTTGCTGGACAGCTTGAACTGATGAAGTTGGGGCGGGGAAACCTACTTTCTGGATCAACAAGTAAAATGTTTGATACAGGGGTGATAAAAAAAATCAAAGACTTAAAAAAAACTTGCTCTTCTACAGTAGTTTCCTATATATTCACTAACCTTTTGATTCATTTCCGTTTGCAAATGTGTGGTGTGTTTTTGTTTTTTTGTTTTTTTGTTTTTTTTTGGGGGGGGGTCTGTTTTCCCCACTTCTGGCTCTTCTCCCAGATGGGTGACCCTTCTGCAGTGCTGCTCTCAAGGGGGCACCCCTGCGGGGGGATGCTGGCTGCGTTCACAGGCACAGGAGCGCCGGCCGTGTGTGACACTAAGCCTCCCATGTCCTTTGATCTGCATGGGAATCTGGAGCGCAGCATGTGATTGACAGCAGCTCTGAGTCTGCTATTCGTCGGCTTCAGGCTGAACTTACTCTGGTATAATGACAGCAGCATAACAACAAAGGAATAATTTTAAAATGAGGTCCTTTAAAAAAAAAAAAAGTTATATTCCATTATATAATTGCTGGCATATTTTCATTTTTCTCTGTAGGTGCTTCCGTCAACCTACCACTAATGCCCCCAATACTCCCCCCTGGAATATGTTACGCGCTGACTATCTCAGCCTCTGGACCCCCAAATGCCCCTCTAACTTTTCGGCCATCTTCACTCCCAGCAGATCTCCACCCTCCTCATTTAGGTGCAGTCCGTCCCTTCTATAGGTCAAAGGAATATTTTGCGCTATCCAGAAAAAAATGCACAGCAACCAAATTACCGTATTTATCGGCGTATAACACGCACCCCAAGTTTAGGAGGGAAATTTAAGGAAAAAAACTTTTAGGAGGGAAGTTTAAGGAAAAAAAACTTACATTTAAATGTCCATCAATGCAGCCTTATCTGTCCATCTGCAGCCTTGCCCCAGTGTCCAGTGCAGCTTTGCCCCAGTGCAGCCTTGTCAGTGCAGCTTTGCCCCAGTGCAGCCTTGTCAGTGCAGCTTTGCCCCAGTGCAGCCTTGTCAGTGCAGCTTTGCCCCAGTGCAGCCTTGTCAGTGCAGCTTTGCCCCAGTGCAGCCTTGTCAGTGCAGCTTTGCCCCAGTGCAGCCTTGTCAGTGCAGCCTTGTCAGTGCAGCTTTGCCCCAGTGCAGCCTTGTCAGTGCAGCTTTGCCCCAGTGCAGCCTTGTCAGTGCAGCTTTGCCCCAGTGCAGCCTTGTCAGTGCAGCTTTGCCCCAGTGCAGCCTTGTCAGTGCAGCTTTGCCCCAGTGCAGCCTTGTCAGTGCAGCTTTGCCCCAGTGCAGCCTTGTCAGTGCAGCTTTGCCCCAGTGCAGCCTTGTCAGTGCAGCTTTGCCCCAGTGCAGCCTTGTCAGTGCAGCCTTGTCAGTGCAGCTTTGCCCCAGTGCAGCCTTGTCAGTGCAGCTTTGCCCCAGTGCAGCCTTGTCAGTGCAGCTTTGCCCCAGTGCAGCCTTGTCAGTGCAGCCTTGTCCCAGTGCAGCTTTGCCCCAGTGCAGCCTTGCCGCCGCTGACATACAAAAGTTTAGTTTGGATTTTTAAATATGGCGCAGCGGAGTTCGGAGGGACTCGGCGGCGCTCGTTCAGCTGAACGAGCGCCGCCGAGGACACAGTGACTGGGCGGAGCCGAGATACACATAGCCGAGGGTTCTCGGCTATTCTCGGCGCCGTTCACAGTCACGCCCAGTCCCGCCATTGGACCTGTGTTATGTCCATCATGGGGACTGGGCGTGACTGTGAACGGCGTCGAGAAGAGCCGAGAACCCTCGGCTATGTGTATCTCGGCTCCGCCCAGTCACTGTGTCCTCGGCGGCGCTCGTTCAGCTGAACGAGCGCCGCTGAGTCCCTCCGAACTCCGCGGCGCCATATTTAAAAATACACGCTATGTGAATGTCGGCGGCGATTGCTCCGACAGATCACAAAATAGCGGGATCGGCGTAAAACACGCACCCACGATTTTCCCCTGATTTTAAGGGGAAAAAAGTGCGTATTATGCGCCGATAAATACGGTATATGTGCATGCGTAATGTGACTGAATGCTGAAACTCTATAAACTTACTGAAAACTTAAAACAAAATGAAAAAAAAGAGGTGTGCAAATCCAGTCAAACAACTATATGTGAATGCATAAAAATGCGCAAGCAAAAAATATAACAAAAACTCAACATCAAATATGTGAATATATCAAACATAAAAAAATAAAGCATATCAAACACGTGATTTAAAGCGTATATAAACCCAGTAGCATCTAAAAGAACAAAATGAACAAAGGAAAGTCCTTATAGTTCTCTAAGAACCAGGGAATCTTCAATCCAGCAGTCTGAGATGAAATGTAAGGAATGATAATACGAACTGCTTACCAGATATGTTAGATCTCAAGTGATAGAGATCAGGAACTCCTGTGCATTAGCCTGCCGGCAGATCAGCTTGTAATAGTCTTATGACAAGGAGATGTCTGCCTGTTGCAAAGGAACCATTGAAGGGAAACCTCACTTCTAGGATCGTTCTTTACAAAAGCAAGAATCTGGAGAGTCTCATAAGGTAAGGAACAGAAGAGGGCTTCATGGTGTAGTATGTTCCAACAAAATCTTTAATTACGAACGGATAACATAGATTTAAAATCCATAAAAGCACAGCAAGTAAAAGAAAGTTCGGAACAACCGCGGTGTAAACCAGCCAGCTGTTCAGCGCAATGACGTCACAGGACTATGCTCCACCCATGCCTTCTATGGGGAAACGCATCGGGTGGAGCATAGTCATGTGACGTCATCACGCTGAACAGCTGGCTTGTTTACAACGTGGTTGTTCCTTACTTTTACTGTGCTTTTATGGATTTTAAATCTATGTTATCCGTTCGTAAGTATAGATTTTGTTGGAACATACACCATGAAGCCCTCTTCTGTTCCTTACCTTGTGAGACTCTCCAGATCCTTGCTTTTGTAAAGGGCGATCCTAGGAATGAGGTGTTCCTTTGCAACAGGCGGACATCTCCTTGTCATAGGACTATTACAAGCTGACCTGCTGGCCGCCTGATGCACAGGTGTTTCTGATCTCTATCACTTGAGATCCAACATATCTGGTAAGCAGTTTGTATTATTCCTTAGAGATAATATAGTTCTTAGAGAACTATATAAGGACTTTCCTTTGTTAATTTTGTTCTTTTAGATGCTACATGGACTCATCTTGGGTTTATATACTCTTTTAAATCACGTGTTTGATATGCTTTATTTTTCATGTTTGATATATTCACATATTTGATGTTGAGTTTTTTTATACTTTTTTTGCTTGCGCATTTTTATATTTTCACATATAGTCGTTTTTTGACTGGATTTGCGCACCTCCTTTTTTCTTTTTTTTTGTCCCTTCTATAGAGCTAGTGACCAACTGAGAAGTTGGTCCAATTCTCCAGGAACCCAAACCCCTCCTTTACTACACCAGCTCCCCAGCCACTTGTTTACTTCCCTAATTTTCCTCTGCCTTTCTGGCGTGGCTCGAGGTAAAGGTAGTATTTATGAGAATACTACTACCTTGGAGGTTCGTTTTACTCAATTTAGCTCCTGAGTCCCTAAAATCGTTTTTATAGGACACTCCATCTTCCTCTGACTTTGTCATTTGGTGACAACGTGCACCATGACAGCCCAGTCTTCCCCAGCCCCTCCCAGTAGTCTGTCCACCAGATCCGTGATGTGCCGAACCAGAGTGCCTGGTAGACGACATGCAGTTCGACCCTTTAGGCCTGTCATGAAGCTGCAGTAATGTTTGTCCACTTGCCTCTCCATGTGTTCGGCTTGAGACCAGCCGCCTTTCACCTGGCTGCTTAAGTAATCTCTCCTCAAAGCATGGCTCCACCCCAGGCCCTATCAGGCAACACTATATTAATCTGTGCAGTGCAAGCCAGTCCTGCTGATCAATATTGTGTGTTTGGCTTCCGTGTGCTCCTTGCTGTGTGTTCCATGTCTGATTCTAGTTACTGATCTTGGCTTGTTCTTGATTGTCCTTGTCTGCTTCATATCCTGACCTTGGCGTGTTCCTTGACTATCCTTGCCTGCTTGTTGCTCGACCTTTTGTTCCTGACTATCCGTTGTCGCAGTCTGCTGCTTCCTCTCTCCCTTCCTGTAGTCTACCGTGAGCTGGGGGTCGTGACCTGGAGCCAGACTGCAGCTAAATCCATCCCCACCACTAGGGGCCTCAGGAGATCACCCGCTGGCTCTTAGATTCTGCGCCCTGGGAAATCTCCATGCTCTTGCCCCCAGTGTGATCTGTGTTGGTGCTCCAGAATACCCGCTCTCCTGAATCATCACCTAGATCCTCCATCCACAGCATTCAGCCATAGGGTCCACTACCTTGCAGTGCACTCCTGACCCCAACGGGGTGCATCTGTCACCGGGACTCGGGTGACCTGACAATGCCACTCAACGGGGTGTACTTATTGGGATGTTCCAGCCCAGGACTGGCCTCCCTGGAACTTTCCCCTCTACCCTTCCTTAATGTAACCCATTTACTCTGCTTTGGTGCCTGCCCCTCTTTATCTCCACCGCCTTTGTGCTGGCCCCTGCCGACACCTGTCGTGTACGATCCCAACTCTCCTTTAGTGTGGAGGGTTTTCTCAGTTGCATCGCTAGATTCAGAACCTGGGCTTCCAGGGAAACAACGTGCTTACATTTTGCACAGCAGTATTCGCCCTTGATCCCATGATCAAGGAACGCATACATGCCGCAAGATTTACACCGAGTCCCATCTCCACACCGCAAAACACACAATACTTGGGTACTTGCACGATACTTGGGTACTTCCAGTACACACAATACAGTCAAGTAATCTTCATCACTTATAGCATCAACACATACTATGAGTCAGCATTAATCACACTGTCCAGCTTAGTCCTATGGATCACTTATGGCATCCATCAAAGTCCTTGTCAATCCTGGTGTCCAGCGAAGTCATCTGTGACATTTATGGCGTCCAGTGAAGTCTACGTCGATTGTGGCATCCAGCTTAGAAATAAAAATAACATTATGGTTAGAATTTTAAATAAATGCAAGATAGAAAAAACTATTGAAAGGGGGGGGGGGGAGCACATTTAGAAACATTTATTCTTGTAAATACCAAGTAATAGACATAAACCATCCCCGCAGCCACGCCCATTCCTGCCTCCCCAGTACGCCCATCTTCTGCTGGACAGCAGTTCACATAGTATGGGCGTGCTGAGGAGGTGGGAATGGGTGTGGCTGCTGGGAGTTAAATATAAACTCCCAGCAGCCACGCCCATTCCCACCTCCTCAGCACGCCCATACTATGTGTAGGGCTGTCCAGCAGAAGATGGGCGTGCTGGGGAGGCGGGAATGGGTGTGGCTGCTAGGTGTTAGCTAGTACAGCCTTCTGTTCGCAATCGAAAACAAGGCTTGTTCTCGATCAAGCAGGCAAGGGGAAATCTGCCAAGCGCGATGCCGCTATGCATGAAGGGAATTGTAGTTCACAAAGGGCTATTACGTAGCGGCCTGAAGCTGTGGGAAAGTAAGGAGGAAGAGCAATATCCTAGGTATGTAAAAAAAAACCTTGAAAAGCAACATTTTGGGGGGAGGAAAATTTTATATAGATTTCAGATGTAACATATCTAGCAGAGATATGAAAAAAGTACCTTTTTAACCACTACAAGATTATTTATACATTCCAAATAGTTTCAACTATTTTTACTTTGCTTTTAGGTTTGTGTCTCGAATCCATAAATTCTAAGCCCTGGACATGCACAGGGCCTCAACTTTAAAAATGGGCTCCTAGCTTTGCTTCTTGCTTGACTCCTATCAGAAGATGTCTCCATCTATGTGTACTCCCTCAATACAAAAATATACCGGCAGGCTAATTTTCTTCCACCCAGATTGGCCTTAAAAAATTGGCTTCATCTTGGAGCATGAAGCTAAAATAGGTTTTTGTAGGGAATGAGTGACACCCCTTTACTTACAACAGTAGTCTGACACAGGGGGATTCCATTCTGTTTACCAACATTCCTAATAGAGGTGTGGTGCCTTGAATTTGTTGAGCCCTGACAGGCATCCTCAAGCAGTCATGAAGCTAATAGTGGAATTTTATAATTGAGAAATGTGGATTTTTGTTTTTGGGTTATTGATATTGACTGCAAATATGTTTGTTTAGAAGTTTTTATTGATTGGATAGATATGATGTAATCCATTTAATTACTGCTATCTGTGTTAAATGCTTTCATCTTCTGGCTTTCAGATCAATGAGTTAAGTAATGTTCCAGTTCCTGTTATGCTGATGCCGGATGATTTTAAAGCCTACAGCAAGATCAAAGTGGATAACCACCTTTTCAACAAGTGAGTGTGGTCTTAAGTTGACATGTTAACCCTGTGACCAACCTAGAATTTTGCTAAAATATAATTTTAGGAATTTTTTTTAACCACTTCCCGCCTAAAGACGTCATATGGTTTTCAGTGGGATTATCTGAATGATGTCTGCAGCTATAGGCATTATTCAGATATCCTTGTTTTCAGTTGGTGATTCTGTGCACCATAAGAACGATCATAATGGCAGTTCCGCTGCTTTATCGTTCTTACAGGCATTCCGCCGCCCTCCGGTACTTCCCCCGGCTCTCCTGTGCTATCGGAACCCGGAGAAAGAATCGTCCGCCGCCGGATGACGACCATAGAGCTTTCCGGTGACCAGATGGTCACCAGTCATCTCTGTGACCGTCGAGGCCCGGGTGCGACGCTATGACGTCACGTCCGCGCCGCGGATGTAAACAAAGTTGCAATCGCAGGTTATTTTAAGCATGAGATTGAGGTGTTTTTTTTTTTTTTTTTTTTTATTTTTTTTTTTTTTCCGATCTCATGCTTTCCAGCCTGGAGGAGAGATGTGGGGTCTTATTGACCCCGCATCTCTCCATAACGAGGACCTGTCACGAACAATTCCTATTACAAGGGTTATTTACATTCCTTGTAATAGGAATAAAAGTGATCAAAAAAATTAAAATAAAAATAAAATAATTTAAAATGCCCCAGTCCCCGGTAGCTCACACTCAGAAGCGAACGCACGCGCAAGTCCTGCCCACATATGTAAACGCAGTTCAAACCACACATGTGCGTTAGAGCGTGAGCAACAATTCTAACACTAGACCTCCTCTAACTAAACATGTAACCTGTAAAAAATTTTAAAGCGTCGCCTATGGAGATCTTTAAGTATCGAAGTTTGGCGTCATTCCATGAGTTTGTGCAATTTTAAAGCGTGACCTGTTGGGTATCTATTTACTCGACATAAATCATCTTTCTTTATCGTACATCATGGGACACAGAGCACCATAGTAATCACTATGTGGGTATATAGGCACCTTCAGGTGATGGACACTGGTATACCCAATACAGGAAGTTCACGCCCTATATAACCCCTCCTCCTACCAGGAGTACCTCAGTTTTTTCGCCAGTGTCTAAGGTGTTGGTCACGAGTAGGGCTGGGAGATTTTCTTTAAAAAAAAAAATCTTCGATTCTCTTAAAAAAAACTCGATTCACGATTCGAATCGAGTTTATTTTTTTGTTTGGAAACCGCGCCGGTCCTGAGGCGCTGCGGGCATGATCTTTTAGGCGAGGCCGCGGCTTCGGCCTAGTCCGCGGCGCCCGGCCTCGCGGACTAGGCTGTGGCCTTGTGTAAACTCCTTGCCCGCAGCTCTTCAGGCCTGGCGCGGTGTCAGCGCCGGTCCTGAGGCGCTGCGGGCATGAGTTTTTAGGCGAGGCTTCGGCCTAGTCCGCGGCGTCCGGCCGTAGCCGCGGACTAGGCCGAAGCCGCGGCCTCGCCTAAAAACTCATGCCCGCAGCGCCTCGGGACCGGCGCGGTGGGAAAAAAAAAATCTAAAAAAATCGATTTGCTTAAATTTTGAATCTATTTGACCTCTCAACTCGATTCAAGATTTTAAACGATTTTTTTCCCAGCCCTAGTCACGAGTGAAGATGTGCTCTGAAGAGCTCCGCTGGAGGGATCCTTGCTGGATTCAAACAGCCTCCATAGACCGGATCCATCCAAAGTGCCACTGAGGCCAAGGTGGATGGTACCCGGGCCTCGTATACAAAGAACAAGGTTTTGCCTGTAATGCCTCTCCTTGCAGGGCTGGACCCCGGGATCCAGGGCTTTTTGGTCATGCTTACATTACCTAAAATTTTTCCTCGCGGGGTGCTAATACAGGTCCAAGGGAGTGGAACCCCGATAAAAAGGGACCTGGTCCTTGAAGGTTTGCTAACGCAGCCCGCCGTGATGGGTGAAGTTTGGATCTGTCTGTTACATCAGTATCCTGCGGTGAGGATAAGGTAAGGGAAGAAGCCTAGGAACTGTAAAAAGTCCACCTATGGTTTTTTTTTTTTTTTTCTTCTATGAGTAAACTGTTGTCATGCCTTAAAGTCTCCACTAGAGGGAGTAAAATGCACATACCTTGGTACGTTGCTTCCCAGTCAGCTCGGTGTCTCAGTTAAACAGCATGTGTGTGTGGTCCAGCCGGGGGGATTCCTCATCTAAGAACAAAGTTTCCTCAACAAGCATGTTCTTTTCCCCCCTAGTGGAACTAAGGGGCTGGGAGGTACAACAGTAGTTTGTACTCCGCCCCCCCCCCCCCAGCGGCGGCTTCCCTATGTTGGCATTTTATTCTCCACAGAAGCCCATGAAGTTTTAAACTTCCCGCCTCCCCAGCCCTCCCCTTTTGCTGGGTCTGCAGTGTGGACTATGGCTAGCTTTAAACAGAGGGGGGGTGTTAATGAGCGGTGTGGGCGTGGCTGAGCGCGGCGCAGTGCGCGGGACGTAGCGAGAGACAGAGAGAGAAACAGACTCTTCAAACAGTTAGGAGCTGGAGTCTGACACACAGGACACTGGAGCACTGGGGGCACGTAAGGAAAATGCATACAGGCCTTTCCAGTACAGGAAATACATTTTACTCAGCACCAAGCTGAACTTTATTAGCGGCATTGTTTTTTGGTAGACTATTGCTCAGCAAATAGTGCATTTACTTAGTGCCTCTGCTTTTGGGCTTAGCACTATGGCTCCCAAAAAAGACACCACAAAGAAGGTACCAAAAATTCCACTCAGGCACTGGGAACTCCAGTCGTGCCTCCACACTGTCACCCTCTCCTGAAATACCAGATGTGGCAAGCCAGGGTGAGTCATTGGAACCAATTGGTGGTGCAGCTGCTTCTCACATCTCAGCCCTTGTATAAGTGACTGAAGATGCCTTTTCCTCCACCCTGCAGGGCCTAGAGGGAAGGTTAGTTGCTTTAATCGCATCCTCCATCCAAAAGGATAGGAAGCGTGTTAGACCCCCCTCCCCCACCTTACACCCTTTACCAAGGGGACAGTGGGTACAGGATGAGGTATAACTCTCAGACGATCAGGAGGAAAGACAAACGGATTACTCCTCCTGTGGAGGAAACAGTAGATGAAGCCTTTTCAGCCTCACAATCAGAGAAATTGCTGGTACAGTCCCTTAAGGAAATGGTTCGTGCCACTTTCAAGCTACCCCTAACGGTGTCAGCTGAAAGTTCGGTTTCCTCTTTGGGTTCCTTAAAACCTTCACAGCCTTTGCATGCGTTTCCTGTCAATGCATTACTAGAGCAGCTTATTTATACTGAATGCGATCACCCGGATAAGCATTTTCTTCCTCCAAAGAGATTCTCAGCACTCTATCCCATGGAGGAGAAATTCACCAAAAAATGAAATGTACCAGCAGTTGACCCTGCGATTTCCAGTGTGAATAAAAGTCTAACTTGTCCAGTAGACCATGCACGAATGCTTAAGGATCCAACAGATAAAAGGTTGGAATTCCTGTTAAAATCCTTTTTCTCTGACAGGTGCGGTTACTCAGCCTGCAGTCGCTGCAATAGGCATCTGTCAATCCCTGTACAACAAGCCCGGGATTTGGCCGAACTACCAAAAGCATTATGATTTGCCATAGATGGCATTAAAGATTATTCACCAGGCGTCTCGCCTTGCGCTTGTGCTAGTACACATGTGTAGAATCCTGTGGTTAAAAAAAAAATTGGTCAGCCGAAGCACCATGTAAAAGGCTCCTGACTGGTTTTCCTTTTAATGGGGACCGGCTATTTGGGGATGATTTGATCAAATAAATCCAAATGATTTCTAGTGGGAAAAGTACTCTTTTGCCAGTCGAGAGAAGGAGTTAAACGCCCTTCATTTAAGCGGACTCTTTCTCCTGTGCCAGGGGCATCTGCCTCCTAGGTAGTGGCGACGGCCTCCTCCGTCAGACTCTGGAGAAAAGCCTCAGGGTCAGGCCCAGGCACAAAAGAAGTCCTGGGGGCGGAAACCTGCAAAACAGTATTCCAAAGCCTCATTATGAAGGGGCGCCCCCCCCCTCGCCAGAGTGGGGGGGAAGACTTCTGCAATACTCAGAAGTTTGGCAAGAGGAAATTCAAGACAGATGGGGTCATCTCCACGGTGTCTCTAGGGTACAAACTAGAATTTCGCGACTTTCCACTGTCTCGTTTTCTGAGGTCAAACGTTCCCAAAGATCCAGGGAAAAGGCAATCTCTGTTTCGGGCACTAGACTGATTACTGGCTCAGGGGGTGATCATACAAATCCCCACAGAAGAGCAAGGTTTGGGGTTTTATTCAAACCTCTTTACGGTACCAAAACCTAATGGAGATGTCAGACCCATTCTAGATCTAAAGAATCTAAATCAGTTCTTGAAGATCTGCTCCTTTCGCATGGAGTCGATCAGGTCAGTGTTTTCTATCCTACAAGGAGGAGAACTTCTGGCATCTATCGACATCAGGGATGCATATCTGCATGTCCCTATATTTCCCGCTCACCAAAGTTTTCTGCGGTTCGAGCAACAGCAGCATTTTCAGTTCGTAGCCTTGCCCTTTGGGCTAGCTACAGCACCCTGGGTATTTACAAAAGTTCTGGCCCCACCTCTAGCCAGGTTAAGGGCAAAGGACATAACAGTCTTGGCGTACCTAGACGATCTATTGCTAAGGCCTCTTTCACACAGGGGATCCGTATGTCCGTTTTTCATCCTTCCGTTTTCGGATGAAAAACGGACATACATGTATCCCTATGGAGCGTCGGATGTCAGCGGTGACATGTCCGCTGACATCCGACCCGCTCCGATCCGAAAAGTGTAACGGAGGAAAACCTACTTTTCCATCCGTTATCGGATCGGGTGACGACGGACACTACGGTCCATCATCATCCGATCCCCCATAGGGGAGAGCGGAGCTCTGACAGGTCCTGTGCAGCGACGGAACTGTCATTTTCCTGCTCAGCGGGGATCGGCGGAGCGATCCCCGCTGAGCAAGTGGGTGTTCACGGGGCGGATCATCACTGATCCGCCCCGTGTGAAAGCCCTAATAGATCAGTCGGTGGCTCGTTTGGAGCAGAGCGTGTGCGTTGTAACCAGTTACCTGGAAAGTCTAAGTTGGATTCTCAACCCTAAAGAAGTCTTCCTTAAAACGGCTGGAGTACTTGGGTCTGATCATAGACACAGCTCAGAAAAAGGTGTTCTTGCCTCAGGCAAAGATCAACTCCATAAGAGAGCTGGTGCAGATGGTCCCTCCATTTGCCTTTGCATGAGGTTGTTAGGAAAGATGGTGGCTTCATTCGAAGCGCTTCCCTGTGCCCAGTTCCATTCGAGACTGTTGCAATACAGTATCCTGTCTGCTTGGAACAAAACGATTCCAGCTTTAGAGTTGCAATGCGGCTGTCCCTAAGGGTGTCCCAAAGCCACAGTTGGTGGTTGCTAACCCAGAATATGCTAAAAGGAAAATCCTTCAGACCAGTTATCTGGAAGGTGATAACGACAGATGCCAGCCTTTTAGGCTGGGGAGCAGTGCTAGAAAAGACCACTGTCCAGGGACAGTGGTCAAGGACAGAAAGGACCTTGCCCATCAACATCCTAGAGATCCGGGCAGCAGGTCTGGCTCTAAAGGCCTGGGCATTCAGGTTACGGGGTTGTCCTGTTATGATCCAATCCGACAATGCCACAGCTGTGGCTTACATCAATCACCAAGGGGGTACCAGGAGTCTTGCAGCACAGAGGGAGTTGAACCATATCCTAACTTGGGCAGAGATGAAAGTTCCGTGCCTATCAGCAGTTTTCATTCCAGGAGTAGAGAATTGGCAGGCTGACTTCTTGGGTCGCCAGCTGTTGCTCCCGGGGGAATGGTCTCTTCACCCCGACATTTTTTGGGCTGTTTGCCAGAAATGGGTGACTCTGGACGTAGATCTTCTGGCGTCCAGATTCAACACAAAGTTGGTCAACTTTGTGTCCAGGATGAGGGATCCACTCGCATGCGGAACAGATGCGTTGGTGATCCCGTAGGATCATTTCTCACTGATTTATGCATTTCCCCCTATTCAGTTGCTGCCACAACTTCTTTGCAGGATCAAGCTGGAAAGAAAGCCGGTAATTCTGGTAGCCCAAGCATAGCCCAGATGGTCCTGGTATGCAGAAATCATAAAGATGGTGGAGGTTCCATGGTCCCTTCCACTACGGCCAGACCTACTCTCACAGGGGCCGATATTCAATCCGTCCTTACGAATGCTAAATTTAACGGCTTGGCTATTGAAACCCACATTCTGAAAAAGTGGGCTTTCCGAATCGGTTATCTCTACCTTGATTTAATGCAGGGAAGCCAGCTTCCAGAACTATATATTATAGAGTCTGGAGGGCTAATGTTTCCTGGTGTGAGTCCAAGGGTTGGCACCCTCGGAGATATGTTATAGGCAGAATTCTTGCCTTTCTACAATTGGGGGTAGAGATGAAGTTGGCCTTGAGTACTATTAAGGGCCAAGTCTCAGCTTTATCGGTCTTATTTCACAGACTGCTTGCTACAGATTCTTTAGTCTGAGGTTTTATGCTAGGGGTGATGCGGCTTAATCCGCCAGCTAGATCACCTTTTTGAATCCTTGGGACTTTGAACTTAGTTTTGTCAGTGTTACAGAATCGGCCATTTGAACCGATACAGCATATTCCCTTAGTCCTTCTGACAAGGAAGTTGGTGTTCTTGGTTGCTATATAGCAAGGAGGGATTTCGGAAGTAGCTGCTCTTTCTTGTAAAGAGCCATACTTGATGATTCACGAGGACAGAGTGGTGTTGCGCCCTCGTCCAGGTTTTCTGCCAAAAGTGGTCTCGGGTTTCCACCTGAACCAAGATATTGTCCTGCCATCGTTTTTTCCAAAACCGTGTTCCAGGGAAGAGAAGTCACTACAGTGTCTTGATGTGGTGAGAGCAGTCAAAGTCTATTTAAAGACAATTGCTCAGATCCGGAAGACTAATGTCTTAGTTATACTGCCAGAAGGTCCTAAGAAAGGACAGGCAGCGTTGAAATCCACTGTGGCTAATAGGGTTGCCACCTTTTCTCAAGTCAAGCCTGAACACTTTAGCGGCGCACAGCAATTCTTTTTTTTTATAGTATAAACTATACATATATTTTGCTATTAACCACTTCAATACCCGGTCATAGTAAAATGATGTCCTTGAATTTTAGGGGAGATATCTGAATGATGCCTGCAGCTAGAGGCATCATTCAGATATCGTTCTTTGCAGCCGGCGATTCTGTGCACAATAAGAACTATCATAGCGGCAGTTCCACCACTTGATTGTTCTTATAGGTGACGGGAGGGGACCCCCCCCTCCTGCCGCCATCCAGTGCTTCTCCGGGCTCTCCCGTGTCATCGGGGGCCCGGAGAAAGAATCGGCCCGGTACGGGTACCCGGAAATAAACGAAGCCGCGATCGTGGCTGTCAGCATGAGATCGGTGAAAACTTTTTTTTTTTTCCCGATCTCGTGCTTTCCAGCCTGGAGGAGAGATGTGGGGTCTTATTGACCCCACATCTCTTTATAAAGAGGACCTGTCGCATAGATTCCTATTACAAGGGGTGTTTACATTCCTACACGCTGCTCAAACCACACATGTGAGGTATCATCGCGTGCGTTAGAGCATGTGCAAGAATTCTAGAGCTATACCTCCTCTATAACTCTAAACTGGTAACCTTTAAAAAAATTTTAAAGCGTCGCCTATGGGGATTTTTAAGTAATGAAGTTTGGCGCCATTCCATGATTGTGCGCAATTTTAAAGCGTAACATGTTGGGTATCTATTTACTCGGGGTAACATCATCTTTCACATTTTATACAAAAAAATTGGGCTAACTTTACTGTTTTTTGTTCATGGAACCATTTTTTTTTTCCCACAAAAAAAGGCGTTTGAAAAATTATTGCGCGAATTCCGTGTGAGATAAAAAGTTGCAATGACCGCCATTTTATTCCCTAGGGTGTCTGCTAAAAAAAAAACCCATATATAACGTTTTGGGGTTCTGAGTAGTTTTCGAGCAAAAAAATTATGATTTTTACATGGAGAGAAGTGCCAGAATGGGCCTGGTATTGAAGTGGTTAAAGAACATTTCTAACCATATGAAGTTATTAACAAGAGTCCCCCTTTACATCAGAATTCAGAGTTCCCCTTTTACATCTGAACTTGCAGAGTTCCCTTTCACTGTAAGGGGAGACTCTGCAGACTCTGATGTAAGGGAGAACTCTGGGGACTCTAACATAAGGGATCTTCTGGGAACCCTGATTTAAGGGGGAACACTGAGATCTCTGATGTCCGGACAGGACTCTGTAAGGGGGAACTCTCATCTAAGGGATGCTCTGAGAACCCTGATTTCAGAGTCAGGAGAGAGAAGAGACTTCAGTCACAGACAGGTATGGATGGTGAGCTCACTCACCCCTTGGCAGTCAGCACCTCTCATCCAGATGTATCTGTGGCTGCTGGACTTCAAATTTCCAGCCCCCC
Source organism: Lithobates septentrionalis (assembly GCA_037952835.1). Classification (NCBI taxonomy): domain Eukaryota; kingdom Metazoa; phylum Chordata; class Amphibia; order Anura; family Ranidae; genus Lithobates; species Lithobates septentrionalis. Next base: position 3,319,977 of record JBBDGP010001364.1, on the reverse strand, counting down.
GCTTTCCTTTTTTGAGGCACAGCGCCAGGAATAGGAGTGTGGACAAATAGAGGGATAGGGGCAGGAGGAAGCGGTGCAGATCAAGCCCTCTCTCCTCTCCTGTGTGTGTGTTTGGGGGGGGCTTGTTGGCTGGCTTTGGGCAGTGTGAAATAGAGTGTAATAGACACTCTCAGCTTAGAAAACTGCAGCCAGCAACCCTGCTGGGAAGCCATAGTCCAATCTGAATAATGTGTCCAGGCTTCAGACAGTCTGAAACCCGGACGCATGGTTCCAAACCCGAACTGTCCGGGTGAATTCTGGACAGGTGGCAACCCTAGTCGCTAAGTGGATTCGGCAAGTTATTATTCAGGCTTTTGATTTAAGGGGTAAAATTCCTCCCTTTCAAGTCAAAGAGCACTCTACCAGAACGGTTAGTGCTTCTTGGGCAGTGCGTCACCAGGCCTCCATGGCTCAGATCTGTAAGGCTGCAACTTGGTCTTCAGTATACACAATCACCAAGTTTTATCAAGTGGATGTAAGAAGGCATGAGGATATGGCCTTTGGGCGCAGTGTGCTGCAGGCAGCTGTATAGGTCCTCAAGTCTGGGGGTGCCCTACAGGTTGTGTCTCCCTCCTTTCATATAGCATTGCTATGGGACGTCCCACATAGTGATTACTATGGTGCTCCGTGTCCCGTGATGTACGATAAAGAAAATACATTTTTTATAACGGCTTACTTGTAAAATCCTTTTCTTGGCGTACATCATGGGACACAGAGGTCCCGCCCCTCTTTCTGGGGTTTAAGTATATTGCTTTGCTACAAAAACTGAGGTACTCCTGGTAGGAGGAGGGGTTATATAGGGAGTGAACTTCCTGTATTGAGTATACCAGTCTCCATCACCTGAAGGTGCCTATATACCCACATAGTGATTACTATGGTGCTCTGTGCCCCGTGATGTACTCCAAGAAAAGCGTTTGAAAAATTGAAAAAGCGTAATAAAAAGTTGCAACGACTGCCATTTTATTCCCTAGGATGTATGTGTGTAATATATATATATATATATATATATATATATATATATATATATATATATATATATATATATATATATATATATATATATATATATATTTTAAATTTTCTAGCAAAAAAATGATAATTTTTACTTAGGAGAGCTTGCAAAGCAAATATATGCAGTAAATCATAACCTGTTGTCCGTGTTCTTTTGTTTTAACCACTTGACGACCGCCTCACGCCGATGTACGTCGGCAAAGTGGCACGGACAGGCAAAATCACGTACAGGGTACGTGGTTTGCCTTCCGCGGGTGGGGGGTCCGATCGGACCCCCCCCCCCCCGGTGCCCGAGGCGGTCGCCGTTTGTCCAGCGGCGATCGGTGGTGAGGGGGAGACCATCCGTTCGTGGCCCCCCCCCCCTCGCGATCGCCGCCGGCCAATCGAATCATTCCTTTGCTGCTGTATGCTAAACAGCAGCAAAGGAAATGATGTCATCTCTCCTCGGCTCGGTAATTTCCGTTCCGGCCCGAGGAGAGAAGACATCAATGTGAGTGCACCAACACACACACACACACACACAGTAGAACATGCCAGGCACACAAAACACCCCGATTCCCCCCCCCCCCCCCTGTCACAAACTGACACCAGCAGTTTTTTTTTTTTCTGATTACTGCATAGTGTCAGTTTGTGACAGTTACAGTGTTGGGACAGATACTGTTACCCCCCTTTAGGTCTAGGGTACCCCCCTAACCCCCCCTAATAAAGTTTTAACCCCTTGATCACCCCCTGTCACCAGTGTCACTAAGCGATCATTTTTCTGATCGCTGTATTAGTGTCGCTGGTGACGCTAGTTAGGGACATAAATATTTAGGTTCGCCGTCAGCGTTTTATAGCGTCAGGGACCCCCATATACTACCGAATAAATGTTTTAACCCCTTGATTGCCCCCTAGTTAACCCTTTCACCACTGATCACCGTATAACCGTTACGGTTGACGCTGGTTAGTTTGTTTATTTTTTATAGTGTCAGGGCACCCGCCGTTTATTACCGAATAAAGGTTTAGCCCCCTGATCGCCCGGCGGTGATATGCGTCGCCCCAGGCACCGTCAGATTAGCGCCAGTACCGCTAACACCCACGCACGCAGCATACACCTCCCTTAGTGGTATAGTATCTGAACGCATCAATATCTGATCCGATCAGATCTATACTAGCGTCCCCAGCAGTTTAGGGTTCCCAAAAACGCAGTGTTAGCGGGATCAGCCCAGATACCTGCTAGCACCTGCGTTTTGCCCCTCCGCCCGGCCCAGCCCAGCCCACCCAAGTGCAGTATCGATCGATCACTGTCACTTACAAAAGACTAAACGCATAACTGCAGCGTTCGCAGAGTCAGGCCTGATCCCTGCGATCGCTAACAGTTTTTTTGGTAGTATTTTGGTGAACTGGCAAGCGCCAGCGGCCTAGTACACCCCGGTCGTAGTCAAACCAGCACTGCAGTAACACTTGGTGACGTGGCGAGTCCCATAAGTGCAGTTCAAGCTGGTGAGGTGGCAAGCACAAGTAGTGTCCCGCTGCCACCAAAAAGACAAACACAGGCCCGTCGTGCCCATAGTGCCCTTCCTACTGCATTCGCCAATCCTAATTGGGAACCCACCGCTTCTGCAGCGCCCGTACTTCCCCCATTCACATCCCCAACCAAATGCAGTCGGCTGCATGAGAGGCATTTTCTTTATGTCCTCCCGAGTACCCCTACCCAGCGAACGCACCCAAAAAAGATATTGTGTCTGCAGCTAGCGCGGATATAGGCGTGACACCCGCTATTATTGTCCCTCCTGTCCTGACAATCCTGGTCTTTGCATTGGTGAATGTTTTGAACGCTACCATGCACTAGTTGAGTATTAGCGTAGGGTACAGCATTGCACAGACTAGGCACACTTTCACAGGGTCTCCCAAGATGCCATCGCATTTTGAGAGACCCGAACCTGGAACCGGTTACAGTTATAAAAGTTAGTTACAAAAAAAGTGTAAAAAAAAAAAAAAAAAAAAAATATATATATATATATATAATAAAAAAAGTTGTCGTTTTATTGTTCTCTCTCTCTCTATTCTCTCTATTGTTCTGCTCTTTTTTACTGTATTCTATTCTGCAATGTTTTATTGTTATTATGTTTTATCATGTTTGCTTTTCAGGTATGCAATTTTTTATACTTTACCGTTTACTGTGCTTTATTGTTAACCATTTTTTTGTCTTCAGGTACGCCATTCACAACTTTGAGTGGTTATACCAGAATGATGCCTGCAGGTTTAGGTATCATCTTGGTATCATTCTTTTCAGCCAGCGGTCGGCTTTCATGTAAAAGCAATCCTAGCGGCTAATTAGCCTCTAGACTGCTTTTACAAGCCGTGGGAGGGAATGCCCCCCCCCACCGTCTTCCGTGTTTTTCTCTGGCTCTCCTGTCTCAACAGGGAACCTGAAAATGCAGCCGGTGATTCAGCCAGCTGACCATAGAGCTGATCAGAGACCAGAGTGGCTCCAAACATCTCTATGGCCTAAGAAACCGGAAGCTACGAGCATTTTATGACTTAGATTTCGCTGGATGTAAATAGCGCCATTGGGAAATTGGGGAAGCATTTTATCACATCGATCTTGGTGTGGTCAGATGCTTTGAGGGCAGAGGAGAGATCTAGGGTCTAATAGACCCCAATTTTTTCAAAAAAGAGTACCTGTCACTACCTATTGCTATCATAGGGGATATTTACATTCCCCGAGATAACAATAAAAATGATTAAAAAAAAATAAAAATGAAAGGAACAGTTTAAAAATAAGATAAAAAAGCAAAAAAATAATAAAGAAAAAAAAAAAAAAAAAAAAAAAAAAGCACCCCTGTCGCCCCCTGCTCTCGCACTAAGGCGAACGCAAGCGGCGGTCTGTCGTCAAACGTAAACAGCAATTGCACCATGCATGTGAGGTATCACCGCGAAGGTTAGATCGAGGGCAGTAATTTTTGCAGTAGACCTCCTCTGTAAATCTAAAGTGGTAACCTTTAAAGGCTTTTAAAAATGTATTTATTTTGTTGCCACTGCACGTTTGTGCGCAATTGTAAAGCATGTCATGTTTGGTATCCATGTACTCGGCCTAAGATCATCTTTTTTATTTCATCAAACATTTGGGCAATATAGTGTGTTTTAGTGCATTAAAATTTAAAAAAGTGTGTTTTTTCCCCAAAAAATGCGTTTGAAAAATCGCTGCGCAAATACTGTGTGAAAAAAAAAAAATGAAACACCCACCATTTTAATCTGTGGGGCATTTGCTTTAAAAAAATATATGTTTGGGGGTTCAAAGTAATTTTCTTGCAAAAAAAAAAAAACTTTTTCATGTAAACAATAAGTGTCAGAAAGGGCTTTGTCTTCAAGTGGTTAGAAGAGTGGGTGATGTGTGACATAAGCTTCTAAATGTTGTGCATAAAATGCCAGGACAGTTCAAAACCCCCCCAAATGACCCCATTTTGGAAAGTAGACACCCCAAGCTATTTGCTGAGAGGCATGTCGAGTCCATGGAATATTTTATATTGCGACACAAGTTGTGGGAAAGAGAAAATTTTTTTTTTTTTTTTTGCACAAAATTGTCACTAAATGATATATTGCTCAAACATGCCATGGGAATATGTGAAATTATACCCCAAAATACATTCTGCTGCTTCTCCTGAGTACGGGGATACCACATGTGTGAGACTTTTTGGGAGCCTAGCCGCGTACGGAACCCCGAAAACCAAGCACCGCCTTCAGGCTTTCTAAGGGCGTGAATTTTTGATTTCTCTCTTGACTGCTTATCACAGTTTCGGAGACCATGGAATGCCCAGGTGGCACAAACCCCCCCCAAATGACCCCATTTTGGAAAGTAGACACCCCAAGCTATTTGAGAGGTATAGTGAGTATTTTGCAGACCTCACTTTTTGTCACAAAGTTTTGAAAATTGAAAAAAGAAAAAAAAAAAAGTTTTTTCTTGTCTTTCTTCATTTTCAAAAACAAATGAGAGCTGCAAAATACTCACCATGCCTCTCAGCAAATAGCTTGGGGTGTCTACTTTCCAAAATGGGGTCATTTGGGGGGGTTTTGTGCCACCTGGGCATTCCATGGCCTCCGAAACTGTGATAGGCAGTAAAGAGTGAAATCATAAATTTACGCCCTTAGAAATCCTGAAGGCGGTGATTGGATTTCGGGGCCCCGTACGCGGCTAGGCTCCCAAAAAGTCCCACACATGTGGTATCCCCATATTCAGGAGAAGCAGCAGAATGTATTTTGGGGTGCAATTCCACATAGGCCCATGGCCTGTGTGAGCAATATATCATTTAGTGACAACTTTTTGTAAATATTTTTTTTTTTTTTTTGTCATTATTCAATCACTTGGGACAAAAAAAATAAATATTCAATGGGTTCAACATGCCTCTCAGCAATTTCCTTGGGGTGTCTACTTTCCACAATGGGGTCATTTGGGGGGGTTTTGTACTGCCCTGCCATTTTAGCACCTCAAGAAATGACATAGGCAGTCATAAACTAAAAGCTGTGTAAATTACAGAAAATGTACCCTAGTTTGTAGACGCTATAACTTTTGCGCAAACCAATAAATATACGCTTATTGACATTTTTTTTTACCAAAAACATGTGGCCGAATACATTTTGGCCTAAATGTATGACTAAAATTGAGTTTTTATTGGATTTTTTTTATAACAAAAAGTAGAAAATATCATTTTTTTTTTCAAAATTTTCGGTCTTTTTTCCATTTATAGCGCAAAAAATAAAAACCGCAGAGGTGATCAAATACCATCAAAAGAAAGCTCTATTTGTGGGAAGAAAAGGACACAAATTTCGTTTGGGTACAGCATTGCATGACCGCGCAATTAGCAGTTAAAGCGACGCAGTGCCAAATTGGAAAAAGACCTCTGGTCCTTAGGCAGCATAATGGTCCGGGGCTCAAGTGGTTAAAATGATTAAGCTTTCACTCCATTTGGAGAAATTTAAACAAGAAGATCTGGATGCCGCACTCCGGATTAAATTGAAAAAACGCCTTTTATTATAAAAAGTACAGGACAATCTGGCAGGATGTACAGGCTCAGTTGACGCGTTTCGCACTCATGGTGAGCGCTTACTCATTGCCGACAACCAGCTGACAAAAAAACTTTCACTCCATTTAAGACGTATTTTAAAAGATTAAAAAATTTGTACTAAATGGGTTAACAGAAATGTGACATTCTAGTATTCAATATATAAATCGGGCTGGATGAAAATTGATTTTTTTTTTTTTTTTTAACCGCTTCAGCCAGGGTTAATTTAGTCGACTAAAACGACAAACATTTTAGTCGACTAAATGAGTACTATTTTAGTCGACTAAAATACGACTAAAACTAAAATGCCATTTTAGTCAAAAGACTATGACTAAAACTAAATTGCAATTACTGACATGTACTGCAGATTTTAGTCGACTAAAATGTAGAACATTTTATTAGACTAAAATATACTGGAGATTTAGTTGACTAAATACGACCAAAACTAAAACCATTGCAAAAGACTAAAATGGGATTAAAACTAAAATGCCATTTTAGTCCTAAGACTAAAATTAACACTGGCTTCAGCCCCAGAAGATTTTACCCCCTTCCTGACCAGAACACTTTTTGCGATTTGGCACTGCGTCGCTTTAACTGACAATTGCGCGGTCGTGCGACGTTGCACCCAAACAAAATTGATGTCCCTTTTTCCCACAAATAGAGCTTTCTTTTGGTGGTATTTGATCGCGTGTGCGTTTTTTTTTATTTTTTTATTTTTTGCACTATAAACAAAAAGACAATTTTGAAAAAAACACATTTATTTTTTACTTTTTGCTATAATATCCCCCAAAAATATATAAAAAAACTATTTTTTTCCTCAGTTTAGGCTGATATGTATTCTTCTACATATTTTTGGTTAAAAAAAAAATCGCAATAAGCGTATATTGTTTTGCGCAAAATTTATAGCGTTTCCAAAATAGGGAATAGTTTTATGGCATTTTTGTTTTTTTACTAGTAATGGCGATCTGCGAATTTTTTTTTTTTTTTTTTTTTTTTTTTTTTAATCGGGACTGCAACATTATGGCGGACACATCGGACAATTTTGACGCATTTTTGGGACCATTGGCATTAATACAGCGATCAATGCTATAAAAATGCATTCGGAAAAAAGGGTTTTATGGCTGGGTAGTCCTCGTTATAATACGGCACCTCATCCCAATGAAAATGGCAACAGTGGTAGAGAGAAATAAGGGGATTATAGCGGTACCAAACAATTAATGGAATACATTGATTAAAAAATGTAATGTTTTATTAACAAACAATATAAAAGAGTTAGACAATAATTATACACATCAAGGGTGTGAACATACAAAGAAAGGGGAATATACATAACCAACTATACAGCAATATTACAAAACCCAGCCTGTGGCGTGGCGGCAGGTCTTGTAAGCAGGTATTGAAATCCTACATGTTTCGCCAAAATTGGCTTCCTCAGGGTCAGTTGGTTATACCTGTATTCGTTTCCTGAATTCTAAAATAGAAAAATGACGATCAAAAAAGGTATAACAGTGTACATCTCAAACTAACAAAATAAAATGAGTATGTATTATAGGGCCGTCAGACATGATCAAAGATCTCCCCACATGGAGGATTGCTGGAGTGAAAGACCGTTCCAGACACCGTCACCCAAGAAACAGCTTACACCCAGCAGGTAACCCCGGAAAAAACCCTCATTGCCCTAGATGGTAAAATACCTACCGGTGGGTCACAAGGGGTGGGCGTAACAGTCCCCCGGGTGAAATTCAAGGCTCCACAGCGCAAATAGGAGGCTGCAGGGGGCAAAAAGAGGGCCTGGCAAGTAAAAAGAACTATATGAATTATATGGTTCTGGTGGACCCCAGAGAATCTGGGTGTTCAAACCAGATTAACATCGGGCTAACAATAATACTCAGTGTAAATCTTAATAACAGGAGAAAAGTAAGGGCACCCAGTAGGCTGATATGAATATTGACTGGAATGGCTGGTGAAAAATAACTAAATTAGGGGAGGAAAAAGAAAAAGGTAAGGGCATATAGAAAATAGTGATGAGACCATCATCAAAGAAGTATATTACAATTACAGTATATGAGCAAAGTTCAATGAGATATGGTACCCCATAAGAGTCCTTGGATAAATAGAGAAAGAAAGACAAACTCGCCCATTAGGTCCAATAAAACTGTTCAGAGTAATCTGAACTGTGAAGGTACAGTCAATGGGGATGATATAAATGGCAGAGAAAAGTCAGACTTGTTGAAAACAAGGGCAGCAAAGGATCCAACAGCACAAAGTGCCAGGTAGAACATAAGCTTACCACAATGTAAGTCACAGTGGGTGTGGGTGCCCTTGAACGCCGAAAGCGGAATGGCCTGAGAAGCCGGCCTCTTATGCCACCCACACACGAGTGGCGTCTGACATCACCGAACGTGTGAGCGGACAAGTGAAGCCACTGCGCATGCACACGTCAATGGCTCCGAGGGCCTACAAGGTCCAGAGGGCTATGCGGGAGAGTCTGACGCGTCATAGGTGGTTAATGACGCAGAATATTCAATAGACTGTAGAACCGGCCAGATCGGTGGCGCTACAGTATGAGGAGAGAGAAATTCCTGGACTGCCGCACTCCATGCGAAAACATCTTTATTTAGAAAAATGTTAAAATCCAAAAGGCAAACAAAACCAAACAAAAGGTGGACAAACTAGGTATAAAATAGCTAACGCATTTCACATTCAGAGGTGCTTACTCATAGCTAGCCCGAGTAAGCATCTCTGAATGTAAAACGCGTTAGCTATTTTATACCTGGTTTGTCCACCTTTTTGTTTGGTTTTGTTTGCCTTTTGGATTTTAACATTTTTCTAAATAAAGATGTTTTCGCATGGAGTGCGGCAGTCCAATAATTAGTGATGACAAATGTAAGTTGATATAAGTTGCAAAGCATAACATAAATACATGTAAGGCAATGTATATCAATAAACAACAACCATAGGCATTCAAGTATTCACAACTATAAAAAATGGTACGTTAAATGGAATTTAGATTAGATGAGAATAAATTGGTCCAGGGATCCATGGTATGACTTCAGGGTGGGAGGACAGATAGGAGGAGAAGATGAAAGATTTACAATATGTAAGCAAGGACTATCGTAAAAAACCATAATTAAAGAAAAGATTTGAAACTAATACATTCATTTAACCCTGGAAATTTGGTAGAGGGTATGTATCCACTTTGTCTCAAGTTGGAGTAGCTTTTGATCAATGTCACCGCCCCTGGCATGTAAAGGGACATTCTCCAGGGCGGTGAATCCAATGACCTGAGGATTAGTTATGTTGTAATGCAACGTGTCTATTGATAGCAGTGGTTGTACTACGTTTGTAGAGTGGTTTTATGTGGTCTCTAATGCGTATACAGAACGGGCGTTTAGTCTTTCCGACATAGTAACTTCCGCAGGGGCAAGTAGCTAAGTAGACTACTCCCACGGTTTGACAGGTGATTGTATGCTTAATACTGTGGATAGAACCATTGGGAAGTGGTGTTTCTCGAGAATCATAGATAAATTCACATACGTCACGAATTCCACTTTAAACGTGGCAAAGGCAGTTAAAGTAGATGCAAGCTTAGGAGAGTGGTGGCTAGTTATTAGGCGATCTCTTAGTGACGAAGATCGTCGATAGGTTATGTCCGGGTAGGATTTGATGTATTTTTTAATGGTGGTGTCCACCGTTAGTAGTGGCCAAAATTTATTGAGAATGTCTCCCACTTGATTATGATGAGAAAATTGTGTGATGAGACGGACAGGTTGAGGGGTATCACGATTTTTAGTGGAGAAAATAAGTTTTTTCCTATCTAGTTTTTTAACCTTATTGAAAGCACGCTTCAGGAGTGTGACTGTATCCTCTATTTCTTAGCCTGTAATACAGGTCATAAGAAGCTTTAAAGAAGTCAGTTTCGTGTGAGCAATTTTGTTTAATGCGAAGGTACTGGCTGAAAGGGATGCTGTTTAATAGTGGTTTTGGATGTGCACTACCTGGGTGAAGGATGGTATTTCCGGACGATGCCTTCCGGTAAAGTGCTGAATAAAGGGTTCCATTAGAATCCAAATGGATTTCTAGATCTAAAAATGTGATTTTGGTTTGACTGCACTCCATAGTAAATTTCAAATTGTAGGTATTGATGGCCAGTAGGTCGACAAATTGGGACAGTTGTTCCCGGGTGCCAGACCAGAAAAAAAGCACATCATCTATGTATCTGTGCCAGGAAACTGAATGGCACAGAAAGTGGGTTAAATCAGAGTTGGCGAACAGTTCCCTCTCCCACCCCCCAGGTAGAGATTGGCATATCTTGGGTGACGGTGTCTGGAACTGTCTTTCGCTCCAGCAATCTTTCATGTGGGGAGATCTTTGATCATGTCTGACGGCCCTATAATACATACTCATTTTATTTTGTTAGTTTGAGATGTACACTGTTATACCTTTTTTGATCGTCATTTTTCTATTTTAGAATTCAGGAAACTAATACAGGTATAACCAACTGTCCCTGAGGAAGCCAATGTTGGCGAAACATGTAGGATTTCAATACCTGTTTACAAGACCTGCCGCCACGCCACAGGCTGGGTTTTGTAATATTGCTGTATAGTTGGTTATATATATTCCCCTTTCTTTGTATGTTCACACTCTTGATATGTATAATTATTGTATAACTCTTTTATATTGTTTGTTAATAAAACATTACATTTTTTAATCCATGTATTCCAATAATTGTTTGGCACCGCTATAATCCCCTTATTTCTCTCTACCACTGTTGCTATAAAAATGCATTGATTACTGTAAAAATGTCACTGGCAGTGAAGGGGTTAACACTAGGGGGCGATCAAGGGGTTAATGTGTTCTTTAGTTTGTTTTCTAACTGAAAGGGGAATGGGACTGTGCAGCAGTGATCACAGATCTCTGTTCATACTCTGTATGAACAGACGATCTGTCTGTTCTCCCCTCAGAGAACCGCAAACAGTGTGTTTACACACACAGATCCCGGTTCTCTGTGTGTCAGCCCCCCCATAGTGTCCATGACGTTACATGCCCAGCCGTGCCATTCTGCCGCAGTACAACTGCGGCGAATGGTCGGCAAGTGGTTTAAAAAACAGATTTGGTAATTTTATTTAAAAAAAAAAAAAAAAAAATGCTTTTGGAGTAAAAAATCTATGTAGAGATAGTTGATTTTTTTTTTCCAAGATACATTAATTTAGTTTATTCAGCATGAAATGGAGCTTAGTTATGTAGCATGAGGCTGTATATTTACATTTTTGGAAAATTCATTCAGTGAATTCAAGCTCTTCAAGCTGGGATAACAACATGCACTGCATTAATGCGTTCACACAATATCATATAACAGTAACCATGAGATAAAACTAAGTTCAGGAATATTCATTTATCCCATTTAGGGCTAAATCAACAAATCTATTATGACATTAATCGATTAATATTTCTTATCGTACATCACGGGACAGAGAGCCATAGTAATTACTATATGGGTTATAGGCCACCTTCAGGTGCTGGACACTGGCACGCCCTAAATTAAAAAGTGCACTCCCTATATAACCCTCCCACTGGTGGGAGTACCTAAGTTTTTTTTTCGCCAGTGTCTATGGTGTTGGTCACAAGTAAAGATGTGCTGGGCTGAGCTCCACTGGGGCACTAGCCATGCGGCAGGATCCATTCAAAGTGTCTTTTTGGCCGAATTGAATAGTACCTGGGCCTCATATCTGAAGAAACGAGGTCTTGCCTGTAACGCTTCTCTTTTTAGAGAGCTGGACCCCGAGATCCAGTACTTTTTGGTATCAAGGCCCTAAAGTTTTACTGGCGGTGGTGCTATTACAGGTCCAGGATTGTGGGTTTCCTCGCTCCTGAAGGTTTAACGGAACCCACCGTGAAGGGTGAAGATTGGGTCTGTTGGTTTACCACAGAAAACCCTGCAGCGGGAAAGGTAAGTGGAGTTTTTCTAAGAAATTTTCCAAATTATTTATTTATTTATTTATTTATTTATTTTTTTATGAATGTCTCCTTTTAATTAGTAAATGTCATGCCTATGTCACCACTGGGGGCTGTATAGAACACTTACGTCTCATGCTTCTCAGACGGCCCACGATGTGTCCAGGACACAGCAGTTTTCTCTGTTTTTTCTTCAGAGAACGGCACGCCTCTTGGCAGCTTCCAGGCCCCCCTCCGCCGTTTCTCTCTGTTGGTCCCATAGGATCGGAGCCCGCACTCGCACAGGAAAAGCTTTCTTTTGATAGAGAGGAGGGGCCGTAGCGACGGGGGGCTGGGCTTAGCGCGGCGTTGGCGCCCTCCAATGCCCAGCACGGGGAATGTGTGTTTTTAAAGGCACTATTGTTGCTGGCAAGCTGCGGAGGGACACAAGAGTGGAGGTATATATGATACTACTGCATCAGGCTGAGCATTAATAGCAGCAGCAGCAGAGGTGGACTATTGCTCAAGCAATGCATGCATTCCTTCTGGTAGTACCTCTGCTTTGTGCATCGGGCTATGGTCAGAAGGGAGGTTAAAATCGCCTCAAAAAAGGGGCTCTAGAAAGACTATAGTCACTAGGGAGCCTAGACCCATCTCAGAAAAGATGGCATCCTCCCCTGAGAGTAATATCGCTGGTCAGAATGAGCCATCAGGTTGGGCGAGTGTTGCAGCTGCTTTTAGCATTGCAGCCCCTGTATATATGACGAAGGAGGTTTTTTCTCCAACCATTTTTAAGTTTGGAGCAAAAAATTGATCCTTTAATTGCATCCCAGAGTGGGACTAAGCATAAACAAGTCCCTGTCCAATGCTGAGGATCAAGGGGGCGAGAGATGACAAATTTCTCTCAAGGGACCAGAAAGAGGCTGATGTCCGACGAATTTAATACGAAAGGATCAGGTTCGCAGGAAAGGTGGTTGGTACGGTCTCTCACTGAATTGGTCCGCTCCACGTTTTTACTACCAATAAGCGCAGTCAATCGATGAGCCCACCTCTGGTTTGGGTTCTCTAAAGCTTTAATCTGTTCATGCTTTTCCTATCCATTCATGGCTAAAAAAGCTTATGTATTCTGAGTGGGAGCACCCAGATAAACCGTTTTCTCCTCCAAAAAAGTTTTTAATACTTTATCCTATGGAGGAAGAGTTCTATAAGAAATGGGGATTTCCAGCAGTTGACACTACTATATCCTCTGTACCTGACTTGTCCAGTAGACAATGCTCATATGCTAAAGGATCCAACAGCTAAGTTGGAAATCCTTTTTAAAAGCTATAGTTCGCTCGCAGGTTCAGCCTGCGCTGGCAGCGATCAGAGTATCTCAGTCATTAAAGGACCAGTTTATGGAGGTACTCAAGATTATTCCTGATCAGCAGGCCCAAGATTTGGCCGGAATATCAGAAGCGTTGTGTTTTACAGTAGACGCTATGAAAGATTCTATTCTCCAGGCCTCACGGCTCATGCTAGGGCTGGTACATGTGCGTAGAATCCTATAGTTGCAAAATTAGTCAGCCAAAGCGCCATGCAAAAGCTCTTGGCCAGTTTCCCATTTCATGGTGAACAGTTATTTGGAGACGATCTGGATAGGTATATCGAAAGAATTTTCTAGTGGTAAGACTTCCCTTTTACCGGTTAAAAAGGTTTAAACCGTGCTTCTCCAGTGCCAGGGGCATCAGCCTCCAGGCAGTCATGACGACCTCCACCGTCAGGTTCATGAGGTAAACCTCCGGGTCAGTCCCAGGGCCAAAAGAGGACCTGGGGGAGGAAACAAACAAAATACTAAATCCTCTTTATGAAGGGGTACCCATGCTCGCTCAAGAGTGGGGGGGCAAGGCTTATACAGTTTTCAAGGGCTGGCAGGAACAATGTCAAGACAGGCGGGTAGCTTCCTCAATTTCTCTAGGGTTCCAAGGGTTCCTGTCTCCTCGTTTTCTCAGATCAAACGTTCCCAGAGATCCAGTGAAAAAAGAAGTCTCTTTCTAGCTTTGGATCATCTATTGTCTCAGAGTGATATCGGTGGTTCCCTTGGAAGAGCAAAGGTTAGGGTTTTTATTCAAAACTTTTCACTGTTCCAAAGCCAAACAGGGATCTTAGACCCATTTTAGATCTCAAAGATCTAAACCGTTTTTTGAATATTTGTTGTTTTCGCATGGATAGAGCTGCACGATTCTGGCTAAAATGAGAATCACGATTTTTTTGCTTAGAGGATAGATCACGATTCTCTAACGATTCTTGCGGCGTAACATCATCTTTCACATTAAAACAAAAAAAATTGTGCTAACTTTACTCTTTCGTTTTTTATTTTTTTATTTATTGAAGTGTATTTTTTCCCAAAAAATTGCATTTGAAAGACCGCTGGGCAAATGCAGTGTGACATAAAATATTGCAGCAATTGCCATTTTATTCCCTAGGGTCTCTGCTAAAAAAAAAAAAAAAAAAATTATATGTATGTATGTGTATATGTATGTGTGTATGTGTGTGTGTGTATATATATATATATATATATATATATATATATATATATATATATATATATATATATATATATATATATATATATATATATATATATATATATATATATATATAATATATATAATATATATTAGGGCTGAAACAACTAATCGATTAATCGACAACTAATCGATTATGAAATTAATCGATTACTATTTTCATAATCGATTAATCGGCCAGTAACATAATGGGGTTAAAAAATAAATAAAATGAGCCCTTTATAGTACAAAAAGAGCAAATAATCACTACTGTAAATATTACTTTCACAGTTTTACAGTAAAAAATGAACCCCTTACAGTAGTGATTATTTACTTTTTTTGTACTATAAAGGGCTAATTTTTAGTTTTTTAACCCCATTATGTTACTAAACGTCTTAGACCTGGTTCACATCTATGTGTTTTTTGCAGAAACGCACTACAGTTCATTTACATGGTTTCCTATGGGACAATATACTTCAATAGAGAAGCTGCAGAGAATCATGTAATGTGTTTTTGCAGCAATTTGTGTTCTTTAATCTGCCCAACAACAAATTGGCAAAAAAAAAATAAATGCAAAAACACAAATCGCAGCAAAATTGTGTGTGCAAAAATCAAAACGCACAGCAAAAAGCACTGCATAGGTGTGTACCGAGCCTTATACTGGCCACACAGATCAATTTTCAGACGAGAATATTCAGACGAAAAATCTTTGTACATTCGCTGAATGAAAGAACGTTGTTTGAAATTTTCACTTGTTTTTAACATTCTGTTTTTTAAATGAATGTAATTTCTGATTGAAAACCACATACACTGTCTGAAAATTCCTATGACCAAGAAGTTTTCTATTACTTCCAAATTTTCCCGTCACTGTGGTTGAAAATGAACGTCGATTTGACCTCACTAACGATTAGAAAAACGAACAAACGTTCTTAAAATGACATTTTTTTTTGAAGGAAGACAGTTTGTTTTTAATAAAAAAAAAATTGATCTCTGAGTCTGATATTTACCAGATTCACCCTCTAAGGCCCCTTTCACACTGGGGCGGTTTGCAGGCGTTATTGCGCTAAAAATAGCGCCTGCAAACCGACCTAAAACTGCCGCTGCTGTTTCTCCAGTGTGGAAGCCCGAGGGCTTTCACACTGAAGCGGTGCGCTGGCAGGAGAGAAAAAAAACTCCTGCAAACAGCATCTTTGGAGCGGTGAAGGAGCGGTGTATTCACCGCTCCTTCACCGCTCCTGCCCATTGAAATCAATGGGGCAGCGCGGCAATACCGTGGCTATACTGCCGCTGTAGCGGCGCTATGCGAGCAGTTTTAACCCTTTTCCGGTCGCCAGCAGGGGTTAAAACCGTACCGCTAGCGGCCGAATACCGCCGCTTAAACGACGGTAAAGCTGCGCTAAAAACGCCATTTTACCGCCGACGCCCCCACCGCCCCAGTGTGAGAGTTGCCTAATAGTATATACAGTATATCTCTTCTCTAATAGTTTATACAGTATATCTTTTCTAATAGTATATACAGTATATCTCTTCTGTCTGTTATTCTCAGAGTGGATTAGGATATTTTGCTCCCTAACCATATAGTTGGTTATTTATATTTACCACTGCATAGAGATATTTAAGAATAAATTACCTTTTTTTAAAAAAAAAAAACTTTACATATTAACTAAATTATACACCACACTTTTTTTTTTTAAAGGTTATTAACCGATTAACCGAAACAATAATCGGCCAACTAATCAATTATGAAAATAATCGTTAGTTGCAGCCCTTATATATATATATATATATATATATATATATATATATATATATATATATATATATATATATATATATAAAAATAAATAATTTTCTCTAATGTTTGGGGGTGCCAAGTAATTTTTTTTTTTTTTAGCAAAAGATATTGATTTTAACTTAATTGTCAGAAAAAGATTTAGACTTTAAGTGGTTAAACTTCCTTCCCTTTGATCTAAGAAGGAAGTTAGATACAATGTTTCAAGTTCTAAACTTGGCAGACTGCCTGGATGTTTTCTTTTGACAGCTGAGTGAGCAGATAATCTCTCCATTTGTTTATATGAAAGAATCGGCAAACTCAGCAGGATAGATCGTCAGGGGAGGTGAATCGAGATCACAATTTTTTTTTAAGATTAATTGTGCAGCTCTAGCATGGAGTCAATCCGATCAGAAGTCTCCATCCTGCAAGGGGGAGAACTTCTGGCGTCCATCGACATCAAGGATTCTTTTCTCCATGTGCTGATTTTCCCCGCTCACCAGAAATTTCTACGCTTCAAGGTAGAAAATCTTCATTCCAGTTTGTAGCTCTGCCTTTGGTCTAGCTAC
Source organism: Lithobates septentrionalis (assembly GCA_037952835.1). Classification (NCBI taxonomy): domain Eukaryota; kingdom Metazoa; phylum Chordata; class Amphibia; order Anura; family Ranidae; genus Lithobates; species Lithobates septentrionalis. Next base: position 3,303,068 of record JBBDGP010001364.1, on the reverse strand, counting down.
TGCACCTCGCGTGTTTACAAAGGTCCTGGCTCCTCCTTTAGCCAGGTTAGGGGCTCAAGGTATAACGATACTAGCCTACTTAGACGGTCTACTCTTGATGGATCAATCGGTAGCCCGCTTAAAACCAAAGTTTGGTCACCACAGTCAGCTACCTGGAATACCTAGGTTGGGTTCTCAACCTAGAAAAATCCTCCTTAAAACTATCAAGGAGATTGCAGTACTTGGGGCTGATCATAGATACAGCTCAGAAGAGGGTGGTTTTTGCCCCAGGAAAGGATAAGTTCCATAAGGGAACTGATTCAGTTGATAAAAACAAAGAAGAATCCTTCTATTCGACTTTGCATGAAATTGTTGGGAAAGATGTTGGCTTCTTTCAAGGCCGTTCCTTATGCGCAGTTTCATTCAAGACTGCTGGAAAACAGTGTCCTGTCAACTTGGACAGGAAGGTCCAAGTTCTGGAATTTCCAAAGCGTTGAGCCCCCAAGGTGCGTCAGAGCCTCAATTGGTGGTTAATATCCAAAAATCTTCAATCCTTTCTACCAGTTACCTGGAAAGGGGTAACAGATGCCAGCCTTCTGGGCTGGGGAGCAGTCCTGGAAGAAGGGTTTGTCCAAGGGAAATGGTCCAAATCAGAGATGCCCTTGCCCATCAATATTCTAGAGATTTGGGCAGTATGCCTGGCCCTGGAGGCCTAGACGCTCAGACTATGGAATTGTCCTGTCAGGATCCAATCCGACAATGCCACAGCTGTGGCCCTTATCAATCACCAAGGGGGCACGAGAAGTCGTGCAGCCCAGAGAGAGGTGAATCATATTCTATCAGCAATTTTCAGGTAAAAGAGAGAGGAGTGCCACTAAGTAAAATCATTTATTTACCAATATAAAAACAAAGTATTTGTTTTTAACAGTGTTTTTTCTCCTCATTGACAACATTGCCAGCGGCTTCCTGGGCTGCCGTTCCGTCCTCCCGCAGAGACAGGCTGTGTACCGTCCTGGCCTCCCCGCCAGACTGCGTCGTGTTTGGAGGCATCCCCGGGGAATCACTGACTGTTCCCTTCCCCCTCTTCTATCAGGAATCACATCTGTCTGTTCTATATACCGCTCCTAAATGCAAGTTGATACTTTGTTATATCGGTGAATAAATGATTTTACTTAGTGGCGCTCCTCTCTCTTTTTTTCCTGGATGGATCTGAGTTTGACTTCTCTCAACAAGAAGAGCTGCCTTTCGTGAATCTGGCCACACAAAAATTCCTACAAGAAAAGAAAAGTTTTATTCCGGTGTTTTGTTTTACCTATGACTTATCCTCCAGGGATCCTCTCCCGCTTTTATAGACTGTTTCCTGGCTCCTGTCCAAGACTTCCAACACCGTCCTGATTACACAGTGATTGATCCAGCTTTTAGACTTTATAATTTCATTAACTTTTATAGTCATTTGCCTTATAGCCTCTGAGCGCCAGTTTATTTGTTTTTAGTATCAGCAATTTTCATTCCAGGAAGAGAGAATTGGCATGCGGACTACATGAGTCACCAACAATTCCCGGGAGAATGGTTCCTTCACGTCGACATCTTTCTGTCAATATTTCCTAAAATGGGGCGTTCCGGACGTAGATCTGTTTGCGTCCAGGTTCAACAACAAGATCGACAACTTTGTGTCAAGGACAAGGGATCCGATGGCATACGGAACAGATACCTTGTTTTTTTTCTGTGGGATCAAGGTCTATTTGAAAGTGACCGCTCAGATTCGTAAAACAGATGTTTTGTTTGTGTTGCCAGACGGTCTTAAAAGAAGACAGGCAGCGTTGAAATCTATTTCTAAATGGATTCCTCCTTTTCATATTAAAGCGCACTCCACCAGGGCTGTTAGTGGTTCTTTGGCAGTGCATCACCAAGCCTCCATGGCTCAGATCTGCAAGGCTGCAACTTGGTCTTCAGTCCATACATTTACCAGATTCTATCAAGTAGATGTAAAAGATCATGAGGATATCACCTTTGGGCGCAGTGTACTGAAGGCTGCAGTATGAGTCCTCTAGTCTCTTGGTGCCCTACTTTTGTTGTCTCCCTCCCTTTAGTTGGCATTGCTATGGGACATCCCACATAGTAACTACTATGGCTCTGTGTCCCGTGATGTACGATAAGAAAATAGGATTTTTATAACAGCTTACCTGTAAAATCCTTTTCTTTGAAGTACATCATGGGATACAGAGGTCCCTCCCTTCTTTGGTATACACGTGTATTGCTTTGCTGCAAAACTGAGGTACGCGCCAGTGTCCATCACCTGAAGATGGCCTATAACCCACATTGTAACTACTATGGTTCTGTGTCCTGTGATGTACTTCAAAGAAAAGGATTTTAAAGGTAAGCTGTTATAAAAATCCTAATTTTTATAATCGATTAATCGGCCAGTAATATAATGGGGTTAAAAAAAAACTAAAATGAGCACTTTATAGTACATAAAGAGCAAATCGCTACTGTAAATATTACTTTCACCGTTCTACAGTAAAAAAATGAACCCCTTACAGTAGTAATTATCTGCTTTTTTTTTTTTTGGACTATAAAGGGCTAATTTTAGTTTTTTTTTAACCCCATTATGTTACTAAGCATCTTAGACCTGGTTCACATCCATGTGCTTTTTGATGCTTTTTGCAGAAACGCACTACAGTTCATTTACATGGTTTCCTATGGGACACGTTCACATCTGTGCTTTTTTCAGCTGCTGCGTATTTGAAAAGGGTCAGGGTCTTTTAACGCAAAACTGCTTTTTTTTTTTTTGGCTCATTATACTTCAATGGAGAAGCTGCAGAAAAGCATGTAATGCATTTTTGCAGCAATTTTGTATTTTTTTTAATCTGCCCAGCAACAAATTGGGCAAAAAAAGGCCAAAAAAAAATGCAAAATCACATGCGCAAAAATCAAAATGCACTGCAGAAACAGAGCAAAAAGCAAACTGCATAGGTGTGTACCGAGACTTATGCTGGCCACACGGATCAATTTTCAGACAAGAATATTCAGACTAAAAATCTTTGTACATTCGCTGAATGAAAGAATGTTGTTTTTAACATTCTGTTTTTAAAATGAGTGTGATTTATGAACGAAAACCACATACACTGTCTGAAAATTCCTTTGAGCAAGAAGTTTTCTATTTCCAAATTTTCCCGCCACTGTGGTTGAAAATGAACATCGATTTGACCCCACTAAAGATTAGAAAATCATTAAAAATCATTTCTAATTAGAAAATTAGAAAAATTCTGAGCCTATTTACCAGATTCACCCTTTTAATAGTATATACAGTATATCTCTTCTGTCTGTTCTCAGAGTGGATTAGGTATTTTGCTCCCTAACAATATAGTTGGTTATTAATATTTACCACTGCATATGGAGAGATATTTAAGAATAAATTGCTAGGGTTGTCCCGATAGCGATACTAGTATCGGCACCGATACCGAGCATTTGCCCAAGTACTTGTACTTGGGCAAATGCTCCTGATGTTTCCCCCGATACCTTGAGAGTCAGCAGTGATCAGTGCGTGGGGGAGTTACAAGCTTCTCCCCCTGTGGCTTTCAGCTGCTTTAGTGACATACAGCAGTGATCGTGGCTTGTAACTCCCCCACACGATCACTGCTGACTGTCACTGCATCCTCCATGCCCCCTCTGTTCCGCTGTCCCCCTCTGTTCCGCTGTCCCCCTCTGTTCCGCTGTCCCCCTCTGTTCCGCTGTCCCCCCCCCCCCCCCCGTTCTGCTGAACCCCCCCCCCCCCAGCTGACTCTGTCCATTCACATAACTGAAACATTGTAACCTCCTGTGATTACGATGTCTCAGTTTATGAATGGAGAGGAGACACTGTCTTCTCTCCATTCATTTTCAGTACAGCTGAGGCTGCAGAGAAAGGGACTGGGGAATCTCTATCCTCGGTCTCTTTCTCTGTCTCAAGGGGGAGTTAAGACCCCTGATATCTTGGCAAAACACCCCAACAGGGCTGATTAAAAAAAAATAAAAAATACATATTGCAATAAATAATGCAAAAAAAATTATTGTAAAAAATAATAAAAATGTAAATAAAAAAAACAGACACCGTTTCAAAAGAAAGCATTGTTAAAAAAACAAAAAACAAAACACTGTCACGTGACATTAAAAAAAAAAAAAAGAATCGGTATCGGCGAGTACTTGGGAAAAAAAGTATCCCTACTTTTACTCGGTCCTAAAGTGGTATCGGGACAACCCTATAAATTGCCTTTTTAAAAAAAATAAAAAAACTTTACATATTAACTAAATTATACACCACACTTTGTTTCGATTAATAACCTTAAAAAAAAAAAATCAGCCAACTAATCGATTATGAAAATAATCGTTAGTTGCAGCCCTAATCCCATTGTTTTGCAAATCTATGTACACTACAAACTGTATTATTGAATCGCTGTTTTACTAACCTGACGGCTTATTATTCTAAGTAAGAAACCTTCATTTTGTTTGCAAATATTAAAGATTCTAACTACCAGCAAGATGAGTCCTTACATTTAACCCCTTGTCGATCCGTCCACTGTCGCTTAACGGCGGCAGCATGGCACTCCTGCATGAATCGACATAGCTGTACTACGGGTGCTTTAAGGAGTATAGGGGGCCCGCCATGCATGACGTAGGAGCCAATGCGCGTGTACGATGGCCGCCGGCTACCTGCGATTGCTCCTTTAGACGGACAGAACTGTCCATCTCCTTTCTGTTAGGGGTGAGAAGACTGATCTGTTCCCGCTGCTTGGGAACAACGATCGGTTTCCTCCCCCAGGCAGTCCCATCCCCCAAAGTTAGAGACACTCCCAGACACATTTAACCCCTTAATGGCCCCCTAGTGTTAACCCCTTCCCTGCCAGTGACATTTACACAGTAATCAGTGGCTATTTTTTAGCTGATCGCTGTATAAATGTCAATGGTCCCAAAATAGTGTCAAGTGTCCGATCTGTCCGCTGCAATGTTGCAGTCCTGATAAATATCGTAGATCGCTGCCATTACTTGAAGAAAAAAAAATTATACTAAAAAGGCCATAAATCCCCAATTTTGTAGACATACTAACTTTTTTTTGCGCAAACCAATTTCCAAAATTGTAGAAGAATACATATCTGCTTAAACTGAGGAAGAAATTTGTTTTTGTGTGTATTTTTGGGGGATATTTATTATAGCAAAAAGTAAATATATATATATATTTTTTTCTTGATAGCGCAAAAATAAAAACCGCAGAGGTGACCAAATATAACCAAAAGAAGGTTCTATCTTTGGGAAAAAAAGGACATAATTTTTTTTTTTTGGGTACAGCGTCGCACGACCGCGCAATTGTCCGTTTTTAAAGTTCCATATCGCAAAAAATGGCCTGGTCAGGAAGTGGGTAAACCATTTCTGGGGCTGAAGTGGTAAAGCACACCTGACATTTTTAGATCCATCATGGCAGCAACTGTTAGCGGGCATCCACTCACTTGTTGCTGCCATGTCCCTCACCTTGGTGTGTCACTGCTGCATCACCAGCCGTCCCATTAACCTCCCTGGCGGTTTTCCCGAGTGTGGCTCGGGGTTGAGATTCAGCACCATTAGCGGTAACCCCGAGCCACACTCGGGATTGCATCGCAGGATCCTGGTGCCTCCTTACTTACCTTGTCCCCGGGATCCTGCGATGTCCCCCGCAGTGTCCGCGGGCTGTGTCCTGTTCCGAAGCCTCTCCGTGCCAGGCTCCGTTCCCTGCGAGCGTCGCGACGCACGGGGGCCGAGCCTGGCGGCAAATTCAAAAAAATTTAAAAAGCATAACACATACAGTACTGTAATCTTAGATTACAGTACTGTATGAAATGATTTCACATCCCATTTGTCCCCAGTGCTCTGGCCCATGCCCTGCATGCAGTTTTATATTGCATATACTGTTCTTTCTGCCTGGAAACTGGAGATTGTCCATAGCAACCAAAAAGTGTCCCTTTATGTCAAAAATGGCTTTAGACCAGCTAGAAAACAGCGATAATAAATTAGAACACTTGCAGAATTGAGCGATAGTGAATCGTGTGGAAATGTATTTTATTACTATTTTTTTATTTTTTTTAATTATTATTATTTTTTTATTATATTATAATTTGTTTTTGTGTTTCAAACTTTATCATACCCGGGATATCTACTAGACTCTTGTTTGGACAGATTTAAGTGTGTTATTGTTAATAATTACAGACCTACAATATAAAATGCCAAATTTCCATGCAAAATAATTGTACCGCTTTCAGCACCTAAAATCAGAAAGAATCATACCGCCAGGGAGGTTAAAGTGAATGGGGCTGTCGGTGAGTCAACAGCAGGACAGATGACAGTTGCTCTTTAAAAATTAATGATTTAAATCAAGCCTTTTTACTAGTTTAAATCCTCTTGATTTAAATCAAATCCATCCTGATATAAGTTAAACTGTGCCAAAATATAGAAATTAGAAAATACTTCAAATAGCTATGTATCTGAGTTCACATCAATCGTTTTAGTCATTTCTCAAGTTCTAAATGATAAATTTAATAGAGCAAAGTTAAATCCAAGGTAACGTACAAGCCAATGCATTACAAACCCATGTGCTATTTTTAAGTTATCCTTGCGTGAAATGTTGGGGCTGTTGTAGGTTACCACGCTTTCAGTGTTTTCTAAATCGCTTATCTGGATCAAGTATGTGAATCGGGAGACACAAAATACAAAAGCTTAGGTTACTAAAGTAGATTCTGTGCTTCTCTCTGGATAGGTTTCCCTAGACGGCTGGGTAACCCTTAAAAGGAATGCATGCCAGCAAAGTGCATGACTTGATACTTTTATTTATTTTTTTATATTGCATGCTTTAACCTCCTGGAAGGATTACCCCCCATGACACAGGCCATTTTTTACGATATGGCACTGCGTTACTTTGACAATTGTGCGGTCATTAAACGCAGTACGCAAAATTGTCCCCCCCACAAATAGAGCTTTCTTTTGGTGGTATTTGTTCATGCGCTTTTTTTTTTCAATTTTTTATTAAAGGTTTTACAAAGTTTTACTTCTAGTACAGAACACACAATATGATGGAAATTACTCAGAGCGTAAAATTCCTGAGTTTGGTTAGTTCCTACATTCCTATTACACTCTTATCCGTAATTTACTGGTATATTTGTTCTTCTAAGTAGAGTAGTGCATTTCCATGAAACAATAATACAAAATAATCGAAGAGAGCAAAGGGAGGAGGAGAAAAGGAAGAGTAGGGAACTGGGGGGGGGATAGGGTGATGGAGGCATAATTACATTTTATCATTAACTATTCTGAGTTAGTTGAAGCATAGAGAGGACTAGTATTCCTATTGTAACAATGTTTTCCAAGACCAATAGCAATATATTGGAGAATAATGATATACCCTTGGCACACCAAACTCTTTACTCTTTTCTAAACCAATCTGACCATATTTTCCATTGTTTATCAAAGGAAGGTCTCTGTTCAGTTCTAGCGGCTAATAATGATTCGTAAACATAATTAGTTTGTGTGATTGCAAGAACTTCTGATACACTAGGTACTACATTTGATTTCCAATTTTTGGTAATTAGTGATCTAGCGGCCAAGAGTATATGTGTGACCACTGTTCGGAAACAAGGAGGAAAGCTTTTGATACCTAAGTTTAATAATGCCAGTCCAGGTTTCAGTGGTTTTAAAATTCCTGTGATACGTGATATACATATAAATACACTTTTCCAAAAGCTAGTTAGATGTTTACACGACCAAAACACATGTAGAATGTTTCCCACCTCCCCGCATGTTCTCCAACATAATGGTGAATTGGAGGGGGAGAATTTAGATAACCTGTAGGGTGTGAGGTACCATCTCTGAGCTATTTTTAGGGAGAGTTCCCAGTGATTTACACATTGAGATGCCTTTATAGGTAGTTCTGAATGCAATCTTCCATTGAGCATCTGTGAAAGATTCTCCCAATTCTAGTTTCCATTTATTAAAAAGGTGGGAGTTTGCTCATGCGCTTTTTGTTTTGCGCTATAAATTTAACCACTTAAAGACCAGCCTCGTTTTGGATTTTAGGTTTTACAAGTTTAAAACAGGTTTTTTTGCTAGAAAATTACTTAGAACCCCCAAACATTATATATTGTTTTTTTTCTAACATCCTAGAGAATACAATAGCGGTCATTGCAATACTTTTTTTTGCACCGTATTTGCGCAGCGGTCTTCTAAGCGCACTTTTTTTGGAAAAAATTCACTTTTTTGAAAAAAAAAATAAGACAACAGTAAAGTTAGCCCAATTTTTTTTTATATTGTGAAATATAATGTTACGCCAAGTAAATTGATACCCAACATGTCACGCTTCAAAATTGCGCCCGCTCGTGGAATAGCGTCAAACTTTTACCCTTAAAAATCTCCATAGGCGACGTTTAAAAAATTCTACAGATTGCATGTTTTGCGTTACAGAGGAGGTCTAGGGCTAGAATTATTGCTCTTACTCTACCGGTCGCGGCGATACCTCACATGTGTGGTTTGACCACCGTTTTCATATGCGGGCGCTACTCACGTATGCGTTCGCTTCTGCGTGCGAGCTCGTCGGGACAGGGCGCTTTAAAAATTTTTTTTTTTTTTTTTTTAATTATTTATTTTATTTTATTTATTTTTTCACTGTTTTTTAAAAAAAAAAAAATTTGGATCACTTTTATTCCTATTACAAGGAATGTAAACATCCCTTGTAATAGAAAAAAGCATGACAGGTCCTCTTAAATATGAGATCTGGGGTCAAAAAGTCCTCAGATCTCATATTTAGACTAAAATGCAAAAAAAAAAAAAAAAAAAAAAAAAAAGTCGTTTAAAAAAATGACACTAAAAAAATTTGTGCCTTTAAGAGAGTGGGCGGAGCCGTCGAATGACGTCGCTCCGGCCGTCACATGGTATGGAGACGGGTGGGGGCCATCTTGGCCTCACTTGTCTCCATACCTCAGCAGGGAAAGGACCCGATCGCCTCCGCCGTTACCGACGGCTCCGGTAAGCGGCGGAAGGCGCGGGAGAGCGGCGGGAGGGGGGGTGGCACCTCTCCCGCCGCCGATAACGGTGATCTCGCGGCGAACCCGCCGCAGAGACCACCGTTATCGTGTACAGAATCGCTCACTGTAAAGATGGATATCTCGGTTGTGGCAGCAGCTGCTGCCGTTACCGAGATATCCATCTTCAAAAAAATGACGTATATATACAGTGAGCGGGGCTTAAGTGGTTAAAAAAAAACTGACTTTTTTTTTACTTTTCTATAAAACGCATCCAATTAAAAACATTTTTAAGAAATCTTGTTTGTAGAGTTGTGTCTGACTAAGGTAAATTCCTAGTATTTAGCACCTCATCCCAAATAGTCAAATATTCAAAAAAGGGAGAGATGTTGGGAGGGGATTATCACAATGCTTGCAATTAGAAACCATATATATATAAAAAGTTGGTTTAATAAAGACCAGATTAAAAAGCAAACAAAGCCATTTGATGTTCAACATTTCATTGTGATGGTGGTCACATGGCGAAAGGTCATGTTGAACAGGGATCTCATGTTCGTATATTAACACGTTTCGCCTTATGGCTTCATCAGTGGCTTTACGAATCAACCAATGACTGCATGAGACTGTACAAAAAATAATATAACGTAAGCAAATTATATCAAATATAAACATACATCAATGCATATAACAAATTTACATAATTTGTCCACCCAAAAAGGGAGCTTACCACCTCAAAATTCCCAGAGAGGGCCACCGCCAAGAGAGGGACCACCAGGAGGGGGGGAGGCACTACGCAGCCACAGAGGACACGCAATGACCAGGCTAAAAAACTGAAAAAGAGGAAGGAAAAAACATAAAACCCGAGTGTTTGCAATATCAGTTATTTGAAAATGTCGCACCAGAATGCAAATCGCAAGAAGGTGCATAAAGATTGAATCTGTGGTAAATAAAGATTTTTCCAGACAAATTGCTTACTTAAAATAGTAAACTCAGAGCATATGGTGGAGGGAGCCTAAGATGTAAAACAACTCATGTCCAAAAAAGGATTGAGTGAATAGCTCTGAAACAGGAAAAGAAAACCAAATAAAAAGAAATGCGAATGGAAGATGAAAAATATGAAAAGAACGTCTTAAAACAAAGTGTGAAATTAACTGAGGATTTACTGATAGTAATAATTGAATGAGTAGAGGAGCCTAAGAATTTTAATTTTTATAGAGCCCATATAGTGAAGTATTTGGGAATATTGGCATATGAACCAAAATGTACAGGGTTAATTATAAAGATATCCATTTAAAAGTTACATTTTATAAAACTGTACCACAGGGTACACCAGACTACTGTCTCAATCTATTGAAAAAAAATAATTTAAATCAGATATCTAAACAAAGAGGATATGGTGATAACTAAAGACTGAGTTGGGATTAATGAAAGGTACAATGTATAGGAAGGGATATTTAAGGACAGTAGATATAAGGCCCACAATAAGGACACTTGGCCAGCAATAGCCATAGGGCATCTATAGAACTAATTGAATAGTGGTGTGTTTAAAACAGCAGTGTCCAAAACAGTCCAATCTCTAATGACCATGAAATTAGTACAAGAGAACATGTATAAAACAACAAGAGTGTTGCCTTGAGAACACAAATTAGTTCCAAGGTCGCCCTCTGTCTCTGGCAATGGTGCTGCCTGAGAAGCCGGCTTAAAGTGATACTAAAGGTTCTTTGTTATTTCAAAAAAAAAAAAAAAAAAATATATATATATATATATATATATATATATATATATATATATATATATATATATATATATATATATATATATATGTATATGTATGTGTGTGTGTGTATGTATGTATGTATGTATGTATATATATATATATATATATATATATATATATATATATATATATATATATATATGTATATATGTGTGTGTGTGTATGTGTATATATATATATATATATATATATATATATATATATATATATATATATATATATATATATATATATATATATATGTATATATGTGTGTGTGTGTATATGTATATGTGTATGTATGTATGTATGTGTATATATATATATATATATATATATATATGTGTATATATATATATGTGTGTGTGTGTGTATATATGTATGTATGTGTGTGTGTGTGTGTATATATGTCTTGCCTCCGCTGTGCAGCTCGTTTTGCACAGAGTGGCCCCGAACCTGCTCTTCTGGGGTCCCTCGGCGGATCTCTGCTCCTCCCTGCATTAGATCTATCTGGGGGGGGGGGGTTACCTTGCGGGCACGCTCTCGAGTCTAGCATTCGGCATCCATAGACGTTGAATGCAGGGCTCGGCCCTGCCCCTGGCGCCCGCGTCATTGGATTTGATTGACAGCAGCAGGAGCCAATGGTTGCACTGCTATCAATCTATCCAATCAACAGCCGAGAACCCGCTAGCAGAGACAAGTTCCCCTTAATGCATAGGATGCATTAAGGTGAAAAAACACGAACCTTTACAACCCCTTTTTAAATGTGTCCTCCATTTGGTCGGGGTCTGACGTCGCTGATCAAATGCGGACATGATTGCACCACCGCAAATGTGCGAGAGCTCCAAATAGTCTCTCAAGGTAACATGACCAGACGGCCTAGCGGCGGAGGGTGTGGCCAGAGGCAACGACATGGAGAGAGAATCGACCAGTCATTGCATCAGGGGACAGCCCCCCCCCCCCCAGCGAAACAAACCCCACGGCAGATCAGATGGTCAGAGGGAAAGAAAAACACCGCACTGACAAGTGGATTTGGTGTGCTGAGAAAGAGATGGACACCACGAGATAAGATATATCTCTGGGAATGTAAAGCAAACGCGGGACGGGCGCTAACTGGGGAACCACCCCAGTGCCCTGGCCGTCCATAATTCAATAAAGAGTTGTTATTGCGGTTACATATATTCAACATAGAGTGCAATATTTACAGTCAAAAATGTAGATCTGGTACAAAAGAACATACAATAATCGCAGCAATTTAATCAATTTACATAGTAAACAAAAAAAAAAGGGGGGCAGGGAGAAAAAAATACAATGGAAGATGAAAGGAAAAGGGAAAGAGGGAAGAGGGATGGAAGGAAGTGACCTCATCGCGCCCCAAAACCTGTGTTTCAACACCGATGCATAGCTTCAACCAAGCCTCGGTCCCAGCTCTCCAGTTTCCCAGAAACCCTGCTGGACAGGATTCTCCTCCACTGGAAAAGCTGTAGTAACGCCAAAGCGCCGGATGGACGCCTCATCAGTGTGGATAGGACACGTGCCGGACTTCCATAATTTAGATGTAAGTGGATTATTGTACCTGTAATTAAACGCTACTAGTTCTAACCTGGAGGTGCCCAAATCAGGTGAACGGTGTAGGAATTACAACAGTTTGTATATGTGCCTCCCACTTTTTAAGGGACCAAAAGTAATGGGACAGATTAACAATCATCCATGAAACTTTCACTTTTTAATATGTGGTTGCAAATCCTTTGCAGTCAATTACAGCCTGGAACACATAGACCTCACCAGACGCTGGGTTTCATCCCTGGTGATGCTCTGCCAGGCCTCTACTGCAACTGTCTTCAGTTCCTGCTTGTTCTTGGGGCATTTTCCCTTCAGTTTTGTCTTCAGCAGGAGAAATGCATGCTCAATCGGATTCAGGTCAGGTGATTGGGCCATTGCATAACATTCCACTTCTTTCCCTTAAACTCTTTTGGTTGCTTTTGCAGTATGCTTCGGGTCATTGTCCATCTGCACTGTGAAGCGCCATCCAATGAGTTCTGAAGAATTTTGCTGAATATGAGCAGATATTGCCCGAAACACTTCAGAATTCATCCTGCTGCTTTTGTCAGCAGTCACATCATCAATAAATACAAGAGAACCAGTTCCATTGGCAGCCATACATGCCCACGCCATGACATTACCACCACCATTCTTCACTGATGAGGTTGTATGCTTTGGATCATGAGCAGTTTGTTTCCTTCTCCATACTCTTCTCTTCCCATCACGCTGGTACAAGTTGATCTTGGTCTCATCTGTCCATAGGATGTTGTTCCAGAACTGTGAAGGCTTTTTTAGATGTTGTTTGGCAAACTCTAATCTGGCCTTCCTGTTTTTGAGGCTCACCAATGGTTTACATCTTGTGGTGAACCCTCTGTATTCACTCTGGTGAAGTCTTCTCTTGATTGTTGACTTTGACACATATACACCTACCTCCTAGAGAGTGTTCTTGATCTGGCCAACTGTTGTGAAGGGTGTTTTCTTCACCAGGGAAAGAATTCTTCGGTCATCCACCAGTTTTCCGTGGTCTTCCGGGTCTTTTGGTGTTGCTGAGCTCACCAGTGCGTTCTTTCTTTTTAAGGATGTTCCAAACAGTTGATTTGGCCACACCTAATGTTTTTGCTATCTCTCTGATGGGTTTGTTTTGTTTTTCAGCCTAATGATGGCTTGCTTCACTGATAATGACAGCTCTTTGGATCACATATTGAGAGTTGACAGCAACAGATTACAAATGCAAATGGCACACTTGAAATAAACTCTGGACCTTTTATCTGCTCCTTGTAAATGGAATAATGATGGAATAAGACACACCTGGCCATGGAACAGCTGAGCAGCCACTTGTCCCATTACTTTTGGTCCCTTTAGAAAGTGGGAGGCACATATATAACTGTTGTAATTCCTACACCGTTCACCTGATTTGGATGTAAATACCCTCAAATTAAAGCTGAAAGTCTGCAGTTAAAGCACATCTTGTTCGTTTCATTTCAAATCCATTGTGGTGGTGTATAGAGCCAAAAATATTAGAATTGTGTCGATGTCCCAATATTTATGGACCTGACTGTATGTACAGGCCCCCCCCCCCCCCCCCAAATTTTAGTTTCAGCCCCTCTCCATTTATACCCAGTATTCCATAACAAGGACTCGTTTGATAGACTTTTTGTTATTATGCATACCAAGTGACAGTGCCAATATCCCCCAAGGTTAGTTAACATGACATTATAAAAATGGCTTGAAACTCAGTTTAGTTAACACTAGGAAATTCAGTGGCTTTTAGATTATAAATCCCCCGAGCCTCAAGTTGTAGCTATGTTTTAGCTACACTTCCCCTTCTAGCATGTATGTGTTCCAAAGCCATAAATTTGATCATATTGGGTTTAAATTGATGGTATGTGCCCACATGTTTGCTAATGGCCATCTCCATCTTCCACTTACGAATGGGTTTAATGTGGTCTCTAATGCGCTTAAAGAACGGGCGCTTAGTTTTCCCTATTTAGAAGCCCCAACACAGGCATCTAGCTAAGTAGGCCACCTGAAGCATTTGGCAAATGACTGTGTTTAATAGACTGGGTACGGCCATCAGGAAGAATAGTCACGACGGTTGATCAGAAATGGGCAAACCTCACAATGTCCACATGCAAAAGTACCCGGACTTTTAGGTTCAACTGGGCTCGATGTATCAAAATGGTTATGAACAAGATGGTCTTTCAAGGACAGTGCACGTCTGCATGTAATTTCTGGATAATCTTTTACATATTTCTTTATAATTGGATCTGCTCAGAGGCCAGAATTTTCCAACAATTTGTCTAATTCGTTGGTGTTAATTAGAATTATTATTTTTTTTATTTTATTTCATATTTAATATTTTTATTACTGGTTTAAGAGGAAGAAAGGCATACACTTTACCAACATCAAATATAACATATTATGCATGTCTATATGCTAATATAATATACATAAATTCATTTTCTTCTAAAGCCAAGACCAAGAACGAGTAATTATTCTAACAGATTCGGATTCCTTGTGAGATCTAGTAAAAAGATTAGAGAATTTCTATCCTTCTATCCTTTTTGGGTTACCCTATTGTACGCTTTTTTTAGACAAACCTAACAAAAAAAAATCGATCTTTGAGTCTGATATAAATCTTTGGCGGCTTTTTAAAAAAATCTTCTTCCTTACTACAACTCCATCTAACTCGTAGGTATTGGCTGTAGGGTATACTTTTAACCACTTGCTTACTGGGCACTTAAACCCCCTTCTTTCCCAGACCAATTTTCAGCTTTCAGCGCTGTCACTCTTTAAATGACAATTGCACGGTCTTGCTACAGTTTACACAAATGACATTTTTATCATTTTTTTTGACACAGATAGAGCTTTCTTTTGGTGGTTAATTGCTGCTGGGTTTTTTATTTTTTGCTAAATAAAACAAAAAGGGACCGAAATTTAAAAAAACAAAACAAAAAAACTGTTTGATAGTTTTATAGAATTTTGAAAACAGGTAATTTTTCTCCTGCACTGAGGGGCGGCACTCGTAGGTGACACTGATGGGCACTGGTAGGTGACACTGGGCAGCACTGATGGGCAGCACTGGTGGGCATTGGTAGGTGGCACTGTGGGTACTAATAGCTGGCACTGTGGGTACTGGTAGGTGACATTGGTGGGCACAGCCGCAGCTTTCTGAGTGAGGGACCGATGTCCCTTTTGACAGAAGCCGGTGATCGGCTTTTTTTTTTTCCCCCTCACGCTGACAGCGTGAGGGAAAGAAAAATACAGATTGCCGAGCTTCTGTTTAGATCATGTGATCAGCCGTCATTGGCTGACAGATGATCACGTGGTAAGGGGCCGGGATCGACCCCTTACTTGGATCTGTGATCAGCCGAGTCTCAGACTCTGTGATCGCATAGCGCGCCCCGCAGACTGCGCTTGCTCGAGAGGACGTCCAGGGACACCCTCCTGGCAATTAAGGCCCGCGCTGCAGCCGTCTTTCGGCTATAGCGCGGGTGCCAAGTAGTTAAGGAGCTGCTCAGGATGAGAACTCCTGGCATGTAAAATTGTGTTGCCTGATGAGGGCCTCCTGTAAAGGAGTTTATAATGCCATCATCATCCAAAGATATTTGCAAGTCCAGAAAAACTGATTTTTGTTTGACTGCAATTCTTTGTAAATTTTAAGTTAAAATCAATAATGGAGATGGCTTGTAAGAACTGCCCAAGTTCAGCCTCAGTGCCGGCCCAAAAAATAAGTACATCATCGATGTAACAATACCATGATGTTAACAAGAAAATAGGTCAGGTCTTCACAAGCAACTAGGTCTCTTTCCCATCCCCCCCCAGGTACATGTTGGCATACGATGGGGCACATTTAGTCCCCATCGAAACCCCCTGCACCTGGAGGTAATGGGACGAGCCAAACCTAAATACATTATGCGTGAGAATGAATCTGAGCAATTCAATAACAAATTGATTGTATTTGTAAGAGGGGGGTCCTCTTTCACGTAAGTGGCTCTCCACAACCTTCACCCCCTTGCCAAGATGGATGGCATTGTACAGACTCTCTATATCCAAGGCCATAAGCCATGTATTTTTGGGGAGGTGAATACCTTCAATTGTTTTCAAAAGATCTATAGTATCTTTAATAAACGAAAATATAGGGAAGTACCCTGAGGATACAGGTAGCTGTCAATTAACCACCTGCCATCCGCGCTATGGCCGAATGACGGCCACAGCGCGGACCTGAATTCCCGGAAGGCCGTCATGTGATGGCCTCCCCTGTGCATACCCTGCAGGGCACGCGCTGAGCGCGCTGTGATCACCGAGTCACTGAGACTCGGCTGATCACCGATCCGAGTAAGGGGGGGGGGGGGTCCCGGCACCTTACCATGTGATCAGCTGTCAGCCAATGACAGCTGATCACATGATGTAAACAAAAGATCGGTAATCGTGTTTTTTTTTTTTTTCTACTCGCGCTGATAGCGTGAGTAGAAAAAAAAAGCCGATCACCGGCTCAGATGAGAGGGACAAAGGTCCAGAAGTGGAAGAGGCACATCTGCCTCTTCTTTACCAGTTAACAGTGCCCATCACTGCCGCCTATCAGTGCCCATCAGTGCCGCCTCATCAGCGTACATCACTGAAGGAGAAAATTTACCTGTTTTCATTTTTTTATAACAAAATATAAAAAAATATTTTATTTTTTTTTAAAAAATTCAGTCTTTTTACATTTTTTTAACAAAAAATAAAAACCGCAGAGATGATCAAATACCACCAAAAGAAAGCTCTATTTGTGGGGAAAAAATGATAAAAATTTCATTTGGGTACAGTGTTGTATGACCGCGCAATTGTCCTTCAAAGTGCGTCAGTGGTGAAAGCTGAAAATTGGTCTGGATAGGAGAGGGGGTTTAAGTGCCCAGTAAGCAAGTGGTTAAAGAGCTTGCATTTTCAGTTAAACTAGCACAGCCAGATATTGGGCAGCCAGGAGGTTGAGTGGCAGACTTGTGTTTCTTTGAAAAGGCATAAAACGTTAGACTTTTTGGATCTTTTAGTATTTTTAAAAAACTCCAAGTATTTTTATCAATGATCCTTGTTGGTATGCTCTAAAGATTATGGCACGGTATTCCTTGCAGAAATTTTCCAATACTGTTCTAGAAATGGGGCTGTACCATTTTTTTTGTTAGGATGTTCTTACACATTATGAATATTGCGCAATATGAAACCTCTGTACATGTACTGATAAGATAACATAGAGGAAAGTTCAGGAGCAGTTGAAAAAAATGCCCAACTGCTCCTAAACGTCCGTTTAACAGCAGCAGTGTACAGGAGGCCTTAAAGATACTAAAGATCTTGTGAAAACATTTGAAGGTATTCACCTCCTCCAAAAATACATGGCTTGTGGTCTTGGATGTAGAGAGTCTGTACAGTGCCATCTCTCATGGCAAGGGGATGGGCGTTGTGGAGAGCCACTTACGTGAAAGAGGGACCCCCCCCTCTTACAAATTTGTTATTGAACTGCTCAGATTCATTCTCATGCATAATGCATTTCTTTGGCTTGTCCCATTACCTCCCAGATGCCGGGGGTTGCGATGGGGACTAAATGTGCCCCATCGTATGCCAACCTGTACCTGGGAGGGGATGGGAAAGAGGCCCATTTGCTCGTGAAGTCCTGACCTATTTTCTTGCTAACCTTTTATATCCTGGTATCGTTACATAGATGATGTACTTTATTTTTTGGTCCGGCACTGAGGCTGAACTTGGGCAGGTCTTACAAGCTATCTCCATTAATGATTTTAACTTAACATTTACAATGAATTGCAGTCAAACAAAAATCAGTTTTGTTGACTTAGAAATATCTTTGGATGATGATGGCATTATAAACATCCCTTTACAGGAAGCCCTCAGCAGACAACACAATTTTACATGCCAGGAGTTCTCATCCTGAGCCGCTCCTTAACCACATAAAGACCGAGCCTCTTTTTCAGACTCTGTTTACAAGTTAAAAACAAGTTTTTTTTACTAGAAAATTACTTAGAACCCCCAAACATTATACATTTTTTTCCCTAACACCGTAGAGAATACAATGGCGGTCATTGCAATACTTTTTGCGCAGCGGTCTTACAAGCGCACTTTTTTTGAATAAAAAAATAAGACAGCAGTAAAGTTAGCACATTTTTTTTTATATTGTGAAAGATAATGTTACGCCGAGTAAACTGATACCCAACATATCACGCTTCAAAATTGCGCCCGTTCGTGGAATGGCATCACACTTTTACCCTTAAAAATCTCCATAGGCGACATTTAAAAATTCTACAGGTTGCATGTTTTGAGTTAGAGGAGGTCTAGGGCTAGAATTATTGCTCTCGCTCTAACGATCGCGGAGATGCCTCACATGTGTGGTTTGACCACCATTTTCATATGCGGGCGCTACTCACGTATGCATTCGCTTCTGCGCGCGAGCTCGTCAGGATGGGGCGCTTTAAAAAAAAAAAAAAAAATGTTATTTATTTTACTTTATTTTATTTATTTTTACTTAGTTTTTAAAAAAAAAATAAAAAATTGGGTCACTTATATTCCTATTACAAGGAATGTAAACATCCCTTGTAATAGAAAAAAGCATGACAGGTCGTCTTAAATATGAGATCTGGGGTGAAAAAGTCCTCAGATCTCACATTTGGACCTAAATGCAATAAAAGAAGGGAAAAAAAAATGTCATTTGAAAAAATGACAACAAAAAAAATGTGCCTTTTAAGACGTATGGGCGGAAGTGACGTGTTGACTCCGCTTCTGCCCTGCTATGGTATGGAGACGGGAGGGGGTCATCTTCCCCTTACTCGTCTCCATACCCAGCCATGGACAGATCCTGATCTCCGCCGCCCCTGCCGACGGCTCCGGTGAGTGGCAGGGGCTTCTCCCACCGCCGCTAACGGATGATCTCGTGCTGAATCCACCGCAGAGACCACCATTATCGTTAACAGGACCGCTCACTGAAACAATGGATATCTCGGTTGTGGCAGCAGCTGCTGCCGTTACCGAGATATCCATCTTTAAAGTGCTGACGTATATATGTACAGGAGACGGTCGGCAAGTAGTTAAAAGTGTACCCCACAGCCAATACCTACGAGTTTGCTGGAATTGTAGTAAGGAAGGTGTGTGTGCGTGTTTTTTTTTTTTTAACTGCCAAAGATTTATATCATAGACTCAAAGATTGAGGCTATAGTCACGTTTGCCTAAAAAAGCGTACAATAGGGTAACCCAAAAGGATAGAAGTTCTCTAATCTTTTGTACTAGATCTCACAAGGAATCCAAATCTGTTAGAATAATCGCTCATTATTCTAATCAACACCAACAGATTAGACAAATTGTTGGAAAATTCTGGCCTCATTTATCAGCAGATCCAACTATAAAGAAATACAGTGCCTTGTAAAAGTATTACCCCCCCCCCCCTCCCCCCCTGGCATTTTTAGTGTTTTGTTGCCTCACAACCTGGAATTAACATGGATTGTTTGAGGATTTGCATTAATTAATTTACAGAACATGCCCACAACTTTGAAGATGTGTGTGTGTTTTTTTTTTTTTATTGTGAAGCAAACAACAAATAGGACAAAATAACAAAGTCAATGTGCATAACTATTCATTCCCCCCTAAAGTCAATACTTTGTAGAGCCACCTTTTGTGGCCATCACAGCTCCAAGTTGCTTTGGATAAGTCTCTATGAGCTTGCCACATCTTACCACTGGAGTTTTTGCCCATTCCTCCTTGCAAAACTGCTCTCACTCCTTCAAGTTGGATGGTTTGCGCTCTTTAAGTCTGACCACAGATTTTCTATTAGATTGAGGTCTGGGCTCTGACTTGGCCATTCCAACACATTTGCATGTTTCCCCTAAACCACTCAAGTGTTGCTTTAGCAGTGTGTTTGGGGTCATTGTCCTGCTGGAAGGTGAAGCTCCGTCCTAGCCTCAAATCACACACAGAGTGGTACAGATTTTTCTCAAGAATATCCTTGTAATTAGCACCATCCATCTTTCCCTCAACTCTGACCTGTTTCCCAGTCCCGACTGCTAAAAAAACATCCTCACAGCATGATGCTGCCACCACCATGTTTCACTGTGCGGATGGTGTTCTTTGGGTGGTGTGTTGGGTTTATGCCAGACATAGCGTTTTCTTTGACCAAAGAGTTCAATTTTAGTCTAATCAGACCAGAGCACCTTCCTTCATATGTTTAGGGAGTCTCCCAGATGCCCTTTCGCAAACTCAAAACGTGCCATTTTGTTTTTTGCTGAAAGTAATGGCTTTCTTCTGGCCACTCTGCCATAAAGCCCAACTCTATGGAGCGTACGGCTTATTGTTGTCCTATGTACAGATACTCCAGTCTCTGCTGTGGAACTCTGCATCTCCTCCAGGGTTACCTTGGGTGTCTGTGCTGCCTCTGATGTCCTCCTTGCCCGGTCTGTGAGTTTTGGTGTGTGGCCGTATCTTGGCAGGTTTTCTGTTGTGCCATGTTCTTTCCATTTGGTTATGATAGATTTGATGGTGCTCCTAGGGATCATCAAAGGTTTGGATATTTATTTTTGTATAACCTAACTCTGACTTGTACTTCTCAACATTGTCCCTTGTTTTGGAGCGTTCCTTCATGGCAGTGTTTAGTAAGTGGTGCCTCTTGCTTGGGTGTTGCAGCCTCTGGGGCCTTTCAAAAAGGTGTGTGTGTATATGTAATAACGGATCATGTGACACTTAGATTGCACGCAGGTGGACATCATTTCACTAATTATGTGACCTCTGAAGGTAATTGGTTGCACCAGAGCTTTTTATGGGCTTATTAACAAAGGGAGTGAATATATACGCACATGACAATTATCAGTTTTTCATTTCTGAAAAACTGTTTTATGTATATACTTTTCTAATTTTACTTCTCCAACTTAGACTATTGTGTTCTGATCCATCTCCTATAATTCAAATTTATAGGTAAAAAGCCAAGGGGGTGAATACTTTTGCAAAGCACTGTATGTAAAAGATTATCCAGAAATTGCATACAGATGTGCACCGTCCTTGAAAGACCATCTTGTTCATAGCCATTTTGATACATCGAGCCCAGTTGAACCTAAAAGTCCGGTTACTTTTGCATGTGGACATTGTGATGTTTGCCCATTTCTAATCAACAGTCATGACTTTATGCTTCCTGATGGCCATACCCATTCTATTAAACACAGTCACCTACCAAACACTGGGGGTGGTCTACCTAGCTAGATGCGCGTGGGGGGGCTTCTATATAGGGAAAACTAAGCGCCCATTCTTTAGGCAAATTAGAGACCACATTAAACCCGTTCGTAATTGTAAGATGGAAAGGGCCATTAGCCGACATGTGGGCACGTACCATCAATTTAAACCCAATATGATAAAATTTATGGCTTTGGAACACATACTATTACATGCTAGAGGCCCGGTGGATTTATAATCTAAAAGCCACTGAATTTTCTGGTTTTAACTAAACTGAGTTTCAAGCCATTTTTATAATGTCATGCTAACTAACCTTCCCCCTCTGTCCCGCTTATGGGGTGGTTTATTCAGCCAACTGTTTTTTTCTTTTATTTTTTCCTCCCTCCCTTCCATCCCTCTTCTCTCTCCCCTTTCCTTTCCTTTTTATCTTCCATTCCCCCCCCCCCCCTTTTTTTACTATGTAAATTGATTAAATTGCTGCGATTTAGTGTATTTTTTCTTTTGTACCAGATCTACATTTTTGACTAAATATTGCACTGTATGTTAAATATATGTAACCGCAATAACAACTCTATTGTATTATGTATCCATTTGCCCTGTGCACCTTTCTCTGTGGGTCACTGATATGTGGTCATCAGTCCCACAAACCCCCCCCCCCCCCCCATTTTTGGGATCTTGCCGCCTCTGGCCTTGATGGGGCACTACTATATGGTCCCCCCTCTGGAGTGTCAGGCACATTTGCAACCACATGGACGGTCAGGGCGCTGAGGGGGTTCCCCAGTCAGAGCCCTTCCCACGCCACTGCGCGTGTGCTTTCCATTCCCAAAGATATCTTATCTCGTGGTGTCCATCTTTTTCTCGGCACACCAATTCCACCTGTCAATGCAGTGTTTTTCTCTCCCTCTGACCATCTGATCTGCCGCGGTATTGTTTTTCTGGGGAGAGCTGTCCCCTAATGCAATGACTGGTTGGTTGTCTCTCTCTCTCCTTGTTGCCTCTGGCCGCACCCTCTGCAGCTAGGCCATTTGGACATTGTATTTCGAGAGACTACTTGAAGCTCTTGTGCATGCGCCGTGGTGCCATCACATCTGCATTTGGTCGGTGACGTCAGACGCCGACCAAATGGACACATTTAAGCCAGCTTCTCAGGCAGCACCATTGCCAGAGACAGAGGGCGACCTACGAACTACTGTTTTGTGTTCACAAGGTAAAACTCTTGCTGTTTTATACATGTTCTCTTGTACTAATTTCATGGTCATTAGAGATTGGACTGTTTTGGACACTGCTGTTTTAACCACTTGCCGCCCACAATATAGAAAAATGACGGAGACAAAGTGGTTTCAATATCCTGACCGGACGTCATATGACGTCTTCAGGATATTAAGCCGCTGTGCGCCCCCAGGGGCGCGCATTGCGGCGATCGTTGTTGCGGTGTCTGTCTGACACACAGCAACTCAGATCCAGGTAAACAGTCTGACGGAGACTCTTTACCACTTGATCAGCCATGACCAATCACGGCTGATCACAATGTAAACAGGAAGAGCTGGTGATTGGCTTTTCCTCACTCGCGTCTGTCAGACGCGAGTAGAGGAGAGCCGATCGGCTGCCCCTCTGACGGGGTGTCTGTGCTGATCGATTATCCGTGCAGCCCCCCCCCCCCCCCGAGGGTGCCCACACTGGACCACCAGGGATGCCGACCACCAGGTGTGCCACCCTAGACCATCAGGTATGCCAATCAGTGCCCACAATGGGCATCACTGATTGGCAGGCATTATTGTTTGGCACTGGCATTCATCAGTACCATACATTACAGTACATTCGTGCCGCCTATCGGTGCCCCATCCATGCCACCTCGTCAGTGCCGCATATTAGTGCCCATCAATGCCACCTCGTCAGTGCCGCATATTAGTGCCCATCAATGCCACCTCGTCAGTGCCGCATATTAGTGCCCATCAATGCCACCTCGTCAGTGCCGCATATTAGTGCCCATCAATGCCACCTCGTCAGTGCCGCATATTAGTGCCCATCAATGCCACCTCGTCAGTGCCGCATATTAGTGCCCATCAATGCCACCTCGTCAGTGCCGCATATTAGTGCCCATCAATGAAACCTCGTCAGTGCCGCATATTAGTGCCCATCAATGCTACCTAGTCAGTGCCACCTCATTGGTGCCCATCAGCGCCGCCTTATCAGTGCCCGTCAGTGCAGCTCCATCAGTGCCCATCAGTGAAGTAGAAAACTTATTTACAAAGTTTTGTAACAAACTTTTTTTTTTTAAATTTTTTGTTGCAACAGCTGAAAATTTGGTCTGGGCAGGAAGGTGTATAATTGCCCTGTATTGAAGTAGTTAAACACACCACTATTCAATTAGTCCTATAGACGCCCATTGGCTATTGCTGGCTAAGTGTCCTTATTGTGGGCTTTATACCTACTATCCTTAAATATCCCTTCCTATACATTGTACCTTTCATTAATCCCAACTCCATCTTTAGTTATCACCATATCATTTCTTTGTTTAGATATCTGTGATTTAAATTTTTTTCTTTCAATAGATTGAGACAGTATAGTCCGGCGTACCCTGTGGTGCCATTTTATGAAACGTAACTTTTAAATGGATATCTTTTATAATTAACTCTGTTCATTTTGGTTCATATGCCAATATTCCCATATACTTCACTGTATGGGCTCTGTAAAAATTAAAGTCTTAGGCTCCTCTACTCATTCAATTATTTTTATCAGTAAATCCTCAGTTAATTTCATACTTTGATGAAATTAACTCGATAACTCTTTGCTCGATAATTTGGTGTCAGTGTAAGTCACAAAAAGCCCCATCATTGGTGTCACTGGGGGTACACCAGTTTCCTCATTCATTTCTACAGGTGCACACTTTCTCACAAGGTTGCCCGTATGACCTCTGACAACAAAACCTACTTTCCTTCAGGTCTGTGATCAAATGTATATGGACTTTGCTACTCGCATTGAAGTGGGAAGTGTGCCTGAAGTATTTATCTCCAGAATTCATTGTCATTTACCCCATAACAAACCTTTTTTGCTACTTTTTATATCTCTTTTTAAAGCGGCACTCCGGGCAAATTTTTTTTTCCATGTGCTTGTTGCTGATCTCCTACCTTTACCAACTTTGTCATCCGTGTTCTTTTGAGCTCTGTAGTTACTCTGTAATAGGCTGCTGAACTTGCTGAAAAACCGCTATTACCTGCTGACATCCTGTTTGTAAGACCGCTGGCTGCTATCCTTTTACTGAGCTCAGCCAGCGGTCTGACATGCCTCCTTGTAGTCCTCTGAAAGCCGAGCAGGGAGTTCTATTTCCTGTAGTGGGCGGAGGGGGTCTCCCAGGCCCTGGTCTGTGCCTCCCATGGAGGAGGTGTCCTTTCTCTCTCTCTTCCCTCCTCCTTCTCCCTGTCAGCAATCACCCGCTGTGTCATACAAGTGATTACTGATGATCCCTGCTCTGCACTGGCTGGACTGACATGAGGTACTGACATTTGGCTCTGGAGGTCCCTGACATGTTGCACTGCTTTGCTTTTTTAAGGCTGTGACCTATCATACTGTGTTTTTATGTATGGCTTGCTGGCTGCAGAATGAGGGGTGTGATTTATGTTGAAGTGGGCGAGTTCACATTTTATCAAATATAATTTTTATTAACGCCTAACATAGGCAGAGACAATTTAATACATATACATCCCAGCTGCGTAGAAGGAGAGAAAAAAAACCCATAGTAACAACATTCTGGAGAGACGGGAGAAGGAAACAAGGTCAAAGATATATGGTGAGTTAGATGTACATTATAAATGGGGGTAACATTCTGTTCATTCCGATTTATATGTAGTAATCTCTTCAATTGCAGTAAACCCATTCCCCATCTCCAACCTATAGCATATAAATGGTTATAAGAGCGTAAAGAAGGGAAAAAATAGTCAGAAAAGAGGAGAGGAAGAATGGAGAATGAGAAGAATGGAAGGACTGGGAGGAGAGGAGGGAGGGAATAAACGGGATGAGGTTTTACTAGGACCCTAGTTGAATCGGCACGGTTCCATTATTCAAACCATCAAAAAATATGCTCTATTAGGAAATTCTAAGGGCAACTCCCTCCGCAGAGTAAATAAATTGTTTCCATATTGCCCAGGTTTTATTGTACTTTTCCTGTTGGTGTTTTGCGGTAAGAACTAAGTCTTCCATTTTACTGATATCTTCCACTTTCTGGAGCCTTTGTGCCACCGTAGGTGGTGTCTGTTTCCAACAGATTGGGATACAGGTCTTTGCGGCATTAAGTAGATGACGAACAATTAACTTTTTATATAGTTTTGCTGGTATGTCAGAAACATGCAGTAAAAAGAAGGCCGGATCATTTGGTATCGGATATTCTGTAAATTTCTTAATTGTTCTAATTGTAGACCAGGACGGAGCCAACTTTGGGCACGACCAAAACACATGCAGCAACGTAACTTTATAACCCTGGCACCTCCAGCAAAGTTCGGAGGCATCAGGGTAGCGGATGTGTAAAGTATGTCGAGTATAATACCATTTGGTAAACAACTTATAGTTGGTCTCCTGTATTT
This sequence comes from Lithobates septentrionalis, assembly GCA_037952835.1. Taxonomy (NCBI): domain Eukaryota; kingdom Metazoa; phylum Chordata; class Amphibia; order Anura; family Ranidae; genus Lithobates; species Lithobates septentrionalis. The sequence continues at coordinate 3,277,008 of JBBDGP010001364.1, read as the reverse complement.
TGGTACAGATAGATAATTTTAAGGTAAATCTGATGATACGTTGGACTTGGTCCACTGAGAAGGAACAGTTTAGGTCTCTTTCCCATTTACTAATACAATTTAGGGTGATTGTTACCTGTTCCGCTCTCAAAACACTGACTATGTGTGGTTCTAAACGGACAGCTAAACACTTGTCAGACTCCAGTAAACGGAAGCCCAATGCTTGATTTGTCTACCGAAGTAATCCAACTTTATTTTAGTTTTAAGTTTTTTGTGAAACTGCAATACAATAACAAGATATCAGTACACATAGAATAACTAATCTAGCATAAATGACAGATGACACAACAGAAAGACACTTACAGGTGATGTCTCAAGCCCCTTGGGAGAGAAACAGACATGCTGCATCCATGTAGAATGACAATCTAAAATGGCTGAAGAACTTCCTGAACCAAAGGTCACATCTTGTATGAGAAATTTACCTGACTGAAGATAAAGCTTCTACAGACTTTGGCCACTAGATGGCAGTGGTAAACTACACATTCTATATAAGTAATTATAATGTAACTAGCTTACATAGGCAGCACATTACCCGTTGGAGTTCAAGAGATTGTACATTAGCGACAGAACCCTCGAAGGGCTCTCTTCCATCGTGCAGTACTCAAAGGTCGTGAGAGGTCTATCAAACTGTTGCAGATCCGGTAATGATACTAAGAAGTGCCTTACTTGAAGGGCTTATAGGGACCTGTTAGTTTCTAGGGACCTGTGTCGCTTCTTAAGGCTTCTAAAGAGGGCCATGCTCCACTCGTTAAAGTGTTGTGCTCTTGTGCAATTCACAGCGTGTAGTACATCTCCAACTGGTGTATTTAGTCCTGGGGGAAACTGCGGGTTACCTATGATAGGGAGCGGGGGTGAGTCAGGTGTAGACGGTGAATGTGTGAAGCATGCTTGTGAGCCTATGCAGAGTGTTGTGCCTATTAGTGGGTGTTTTTTTAAGTATCGGTGGTAAGTGGTCATAGCACCAGATCTCTCCTGTCAGCGGAACCCGAGTCTGATCCTGCTCTAATCTTGTCCATAGCTTAGAATCCCTGTTTCGCCATCAGTCGATGACTCTCCCCAAGTGAACGGCTTGATAATATTTCTTTACATCCGGAACCGCAAGGCCTCCATTAAGCTTGGGAAGGGACAAGAGGACACAGGGCAAACAAGGGTTTTTTTTTTTTTTGCCCACGTTTATTAAATTAAGCGTGTACCTGTTTAAAAAAATTATGCTGGTATCGAGATTGGGAGTGTCTGCAGTAGGTATAGAAACTTGGGTGATGAGATACACATCTTGATCACGTTGCACCTACCAAACCAAGAATGGAGGCCTTTGTGCCATGTATCTAGCAAAGTCTTAGTTTTTACCAGCAGAGGTGGGAAGTTTAGACTGAAAGTGCAAGACAAGTCGGCTGGAACCCAGGTGCCCAAGTACTTAAGTGCAGTGGACGCCCATTTAAAGTTGAAGCTGGACAGTAGTGTGGACATCATGAGTAGGTGGCACCTCCCATAGCTTCTGACTTACTGTAATTGATCTTTAAGTTGGAGACATTCCCAAAGGTGTCAAATTCCTGAAGGAGAGTTGGGAGTGAGATGGATGGGTTCGTTAAAGAGAAAAGCAGGTCATCTGCATATGCAGAGACCTTGTAGTGTGTGTCTCCTATTATAAGACCTTGTATATCTGGGTTCATTCTTACTCCTACACAGGAAAGGCTCTAGGGATAGGGCAAATAGGAGAGGCGACAGTGGGCAACCTTGCCTAGTCCCGTTCGGTCTCTGAAAAGGGTCAGATAGTATACCGTTTAGTTTTTACCTTTGCAGTGGGGGTCGAATAGATCTGAGCAATCCACCGAATCATCTTTTCCCCTATTCCAATGTGCTTTCAGACTGCAAACATATATTCCCAGTGGACGCGATCAAACGCCTTTTCTGTGTCCGTATTTACAAAGATCGATGGAGTGTGAGATTGGGTTGCTATGTGAATCAAGTTTAGCGCCTTGGTCGTACTATCTCTGGCCTCTCTAGTAGGGATAAAGCCCACTTGGTCAAGATGTATTAGGTTTTGCAGATGTCGGGCTAAGCGGGTTGCTAGAATTTTAGTAAATTTAAGGTCTGTGTTTAGAAGGGAAATGGGTCTGTAGCTGCTACAGGATGTCGGGTCTTTACCTTCTTTCAGGATAATGGTAATATGTGCCCTGAGGGAGTCTCTATGAAAGGTTGCTGCCTGACCCAGGTTGTTATAGAAAGCAATCATCCGGGGCTTAAAATTGGGAGTAGTGTTTTATAGTACTGAAGAGTGTAACCATCAGGACCCGGGGCTTTACCTGGTTTTGCAGAGCCAATTGCTCTTTCCAGTTCTTCAGGGGTAATTGGGGTGTCTAGATCAGATGTGTTTTCCGAAGATGGCATAGGCATCTGTGCAGACGCTATATAGTCCTTTATGCTAGAGGGAGAGTTAGATGAAGTTGGGATATTGTATAGGCCTTCATAATAGTCTCAGAATGTCTTAGTTATTTGTTTCGGTAGACTGACTTTAGCTCCCGTTGGCGTCTTAATTTGAGGAATATATGTTTGCATCTTAACCACTTGCCGACCGCCTCACGCCTATATACGTGAGCAGAGCGGCACGGGCAGGCAAAATCACGTACCTGAAACGTGATTGCCTTCCCGCGGGTGGGGGGTCCGATCGGACCCCCCCCGGTGCCAGCTGCGGTCGGCATTTGGTTGGAAGCGATGAGAGACGAGGGGGAGGCCATCCGATCGTGGCCCCCCCCTCGCGATCGCTCCCAGCCAATGAGAAACATCCCCTGCCTCTGTATAGTACACAGAGGCAGAGGATGTGATGTCATCTCTCCTCGGCTCGGGAGTTTCCGTTCCAGCGCCGAGGGGAGATGACATGTAAGTGCACCAACACACACACACACACACAGTAGAACATGCCAGGCATACATTACACCCCCGATCCCCCCCCCCCGATCGCCCCCCAATCACCCCCCAATCACCCCCCCCTGTCACAAACTGACACCAAGCAGGTTTTTTTTTTTTTTTTTCCTGATTACAGCATAGTGTCAGTTTGTGACAGTTAGCAGTGTTAGGGTAGTGACTGTTACCCCCCTGTAGGTCTAGGGTACCCCCCTTACCCCCTCTAATAAAGTTTTAACCCCTTGATCACCCCCCCTCACCAGTGTCGCTAAGCGATCATTTTTCTGATCGCTGTATTAGTGTCGCTGGTGACGCTAGTTAGGGATGTAAATATTTAGGTTCGCCGTCAGCGTTTTATAGTGACAGGGACCCCCATATACTACCTAATAAATGTTTTAACCCCTTGATTGCCCCCTAGTTAACCCTTTCACCACTGATCACCATATAACCGTTACGGGTGACGCTGGTTAGTTCGTTTATTTTTTATAGTGTCAGGGCACCCGCCGTTTATTACCAAATAAAGGTTTAGCCCCCTGTAGGTCTAGGGTACCCCCCTTACCCCCCCTAATAAAGTTTTAACCCCTTGATCACCCCCTGTCGCCAGTGTCGCTAAGCGATCATTTTTCTGATCGCTGTATTAGTGTCGCTGGTGACGCTAGTTAGGGACGTAAATATTTAGGTTCGCCGTCAGTGTTTTATAGCGACAGGGACCCCCATATACTATCTAATAAATGTTTTAACCCCTTGATGGCCCCCTAGTTAACCATTTTACCACTGATCACCGTATAACCGTTACGGGTGACGCTGGTTAGTTCGTTTATTTTTTATAGTGTCAGGGCACCCGCCGTTTATTACCGAAAAAAGGTTTAGCCCCCTGATCGCCCGGCGGTGATATGCGTCGCCCTAGGCAGCGTCAGATTAGCGCCAGTACCGCGAACACCCACGCACGCACCGTACACGCACCGTACACCTCCCTTAGTGGTATAGTATCTGAACGCATCAATATCTGATCCGATCAGATCTATACTAGCGTCCCCAGCAGTTTAGGGTTCCCAAAAACGCAGTGTTAGCGGGATCAGCCCAGATACCTGCTAGCACCTGCGTTTTGCCCCTCCGCCCGGCCCAGCCCAGTCCAGCCCACCCAAGTGCAGTATCGATCGATCACTGTCACTTTTTTTTGTAGCGTTTTGGTGAACTGGCAAGCACCAGCGGCCTAGTACACCCCGGTCGTAGTCAAACCAGCACTGCAGTAACACTTGGTGACGTGGCGAGTCCCATAAGTGCAGTTCAAGCTGGTGAGGTGGCAAGCACAAGTAGTGTCCCGCTGCCACCAAAAAGACAAACACAGGCCCGTCGTGCCCATAGTGCCCTTCCTGCTGCATTCGCCAATCCTAATTGGGAACCCACCGCTTCTGCAGCGCCCGTACTTCCCCCATTCACATCCCCAACCAAATGCAGTCGGCTGCATGAGAGGCATTTATATATCCTCCCAAGTACCCCTACCCAACGAACCCCCCCAAAAAAGATGTTGTGTCTGCAGCAAGCGCGGATATAGGCATGACACCCACTATTATTGTCCCTCCTGTCCTGACAATCCTGGTCTTTACATTGGTGAATGTTTTGAACGCTACCATTCACTAGTTGAGTATTAGCGTAGGGTACAGCATTGCACAGACTAGGCACACTTTCACAGGGTCTCCCAAGATGCCATCGCATTTTGAGAGACCCGAACCTGGAACCGGTTACAGTTATAAAAGTTAGTTACAAAAAAAAAGTGTAAAAAAAAAAACCACAAACAAAAATAAAAAAAAATAGTTGTCGTTTTATTGTTCTCTCTCTCTATTCTCTCTCTCTATTGTTCTGCTCTTTTTTACTGTATTCTATTCTGCAATGTTTTATTGTTATTATGTTTTATCATGTTTGCTTTTCAGGTATGCAATTTTTTATACTTTACCGTTTACTGTGCTTTATTGTTAACCATTTTTTTGTCTTCAGGTACGCCATTCACGACTTTGAGTGGTTATACCAGAATGATGCCTGCAGGTTTAGGTATCATCTTGGTATCATTCTTTTTAGCCAGCGGTCGGCTTTCATGTAAAAGCAATCCTAGCGGCTAATTAGCCTCTAGACTGCTTTTACAAGCAGTGGGAGGGAATGCCCCCCCCCCCACCGTCTAACGTGTTTTTCTCTGGCTCTCCTGTCTCAACAGGGAACCTGAGAATGCAGCCGGTGATTCAGCCAGCTGACCATAGAGCTGATCAGAGACCAGAGTGGCTCCAAACATCTCTATGGCCTAAGAAACCGGAAGCTACGAGCATTTTATGACTTAGATTTCGCCGGATGTAAATAGCGCCATTGGGAAATTGGGGAAGCATTTTATCACACCGATCTTGGTGTGGTCAGATGCTTTGAGGGCAGAGGAGAGATCTAGGGTCTAATAGACCCCAATTTTTTCAAAAAAGAGTACCTGTCACTACCTATTGCTATCATAGGGGATATTTACATTCCCTGAGATAACAATAAAAATGATTTAAAAAAAAAAAAAATGAAAGGAACAGTTTAAAAATAAGATAAAAAAGCAAAAAAATAATAAAGAAAAAAAATAAATAAAAAGCACCCCTGTCCCCCCTGCTCTCGCGCTAAGGCGAACGCAAGCGGCGGTCTGGCGTCAAATGTAAACAGCAATTGCACCATGCATGTGAGGTATCACCGCGAAGGTCAGATCGAGGGCAGTAATTTTAGCAGTAGACCTCCTCTGTAAATCTAAAGTGGTAACCTGTAAAGGCTTTTAAAGGCTTTTAAAAAATGTATTAATTTTGTTGCCACTGCACGTTTGTGCGCAATTTTAAAGCATGTCATGTTTGGTATCCATGTACTCGGCCTAAGATCATCTTTTTTATTTCATCAAACATTTGGGCAATATAGTGTGTTTTAGTGCATTAAAATTTAAAAAAGTGTGTTTTTTCCCCAAAAAATGCGTTTGAAAATCGCTGCGCAAATACTGTGTGAAAAAAAAAAAATGAAACACCCACCATTTTAATCTGTAGGGCATTTGCTTTAAAATAATATATAATGTTTGGGGGTTCAAAGTAATTTTCTTGCAAAAAAAAATAATTTTTTCATGTAATCAAAAAGTGTCAGAAAGGGCTTTGTCTTCAAGTGGTTAGAAGAGTGGGTGATGTGTGACATAAGCTTCTAAATGTTGTGCATAAAATGCCAGGACAGTTCAAACCCCCCCCCAAATGACCCCATTTTGGAAAGTAGACACCCCAAGCTATTTGCTGAGAGGCATGTCGAGTCCATGGAATATTTTATATTGTGACACAAGTAGCGGGAAAGAGACAAATTTTTTTTTTTTTTTTTTGCACAAAGTTGTCACTAAATGTTCTATTGCTCAAACATGCCATGGGAATATGTGAAATTACACCCCAAAATAAATTCTGTTGCTTCTCCTGAGTACGGGGATACCACATGTGTGGGACTTTTTGGGAGCCTAGCCGCGAAAACCAAGCACCGCCTTCAGGCTTTCGAAGACCGTAAATTTTTGATTTCACTCTTCACTGCCTATCACAGTTTCGGAGGCCATGGAATGCCCAGGTGGCACAACCCCCCCCCCCCCCCAAATTACCCCATTTTGGAAAGTAGACACCCCAAGCTATTTGCTGAGAGGTATAGTGAGTATTTTGCAGACCTCACTTTTTGTCACAAAGTTTTGAAAATTGAAAAAAGAAAAAAAAAATTTTTTTTTTCTGGTCTTTCTTCATTTTCAAAAACAAATGAGAGCTGCAAAATACTCACCATGCCTCTCAGGAAATAGCTTGGGGTGTCTACTTTCCAAAATGGGGTCATTTGGGGGGGGCTTTGTGCCATCTTGGCATTTTATGGCCTTCAAAACTGTGATAGGTAGTGAGGAGTAAAATCAAAAATGTATGCCCTTAGAAATCCCGAAGGTGGTGCTGGGTTTTCGGGGCCCCGTACGCGGCTAGGCTCCCAAAAAGTGCCACACATGTGGTATCCCCGTACTCAGGAGAAGCAGCTGAATGTATTTTGGGGTGCAATTCCACATATGCCCATGGCCTGTGTGAGCAATATATCATTTAGTGACAACTTTTTGTAAATTTTTTTTTTTTTTGTCATTATTCAATCACTTGGGACAAAAAAAAAATATTCAATGGGTTCAACATGCCTCTCAGCAATTTCCTTGGGGTGTCTACTTTCCAAAATGGGGTCATTTGGGGGGGTTTTGTATTGCCCTGCCATTTTAGCACCTCAAGAAATGACATAGGCAGTCATAAACTAAAAGCTGTGTAAATTCCAGAAAATGTACCCTAGTTTGTAGACGCTATAACTTTTGCGCAAACCAATAAATATACGCTTATTGACATTTTTTTTACCAAAGACATGTGGCCGAATACATTTTGGCCTAAATGTATGACTAAAATTTAGTTTATTGGATTTTTTTTATAACAAAAAGTAGAAAATATCATTTTTTTTTCAAAATTTTCAGTCTTTTTCCGTTTATAGCGCAAAAAATAAAAACGGCAGAGGTGATCAAATACCATCAAAAGAAAGCTCTATTTGTGGGAAGAAAAGGACGCAAATTTCGTTTGGGTAGAGCATTGCATGACCGCGCAATTAGCAGTTAAAGCGACGCAGTGCCGAATTGTAAAAAGTGCTCTGGTCAGGAAGGGGGTAAATCCTTCCGGGGCTGAAGTGGTTAATGTCCCTGACCGCCTTGGCTACAACTCTCCCGCATTTGTTTCCAGATTTGTATGTTGTGAGGTGACATTTTTGCAGTGCCGCCTTAGCGCTATAGTTGAGAAGATAATTGATCTGGTTTCTAAGGGAAGTAAGTTCTGCCCCCACCAGGGGATTGCTGGCGCGTTTATGGTAAGTCTTCGCCACGTGTAATTTAGCAAGGAGCGTTTCCAATTGCTTTCCCCTTCCTCTTTTCACGCGAGTGCCATGCTTTATCAGTATTCCTCTGATAACAGACTCGTGTGCCTCCCATACTGTCCCTGGAGCACAGTCCCCCCGACGTGTTTGTTTGAAAATAGGATTTCAAGAGGAGTTACGTACTTTGTGAAGTTGGCTGTGGGGAATGAAAAAAGTCTATTCTCGTGTATATATTGTGGGGCAAGGAATAGAACGTATAGTCCCTTTCCCCTGCGTGCTGGAGACGCCAAATGTCAATTAGCTGAGTTTCGTGTACAGTTTGAGCAATGCGATTGCGGGTGCTTGTTGGTTTCGATGAGAGTCCAGATGAGGAGTCCACTGATGGAGATAGGGGGACATTAAAGTCTCCCCCGAGGATCAAATGTCCTGCCCGGAAGTCAGTCTGGATAAAGCGCGTCTTAGAAATGTATCTTGGTGTTGGGTCGGGGCGTAGATGATCGCTAAAGTCAATTGTACGTCACCCACAAGGCCTTTAATAAATGCAAATTGACCCTCTGCATCCAGCATAGAGTCGTGAAGTGTCCACAGTAATTTGCTAGATAGAAGGATGGAAGCCCCTCTAGATTTAGTTTTTAGTGGAGTGGTACCCTAAGGGGAAGAATCTGTTCTTAAGAACCGGGAGTCTGTCTTCTTTAAAATGAGTTTCCTGGATGAAGGCAACATCCACTTTGGCCCGTCTTAAGTCATTCGTGAGCATTCGTCTTTTCTCTGGCGTATTTAGGCCCTTTGCATTAAGAGAGGTATATGTTAAGTCCGTCCATCTTCAACCAGGGTGCCAGTGGAGGGGGGAAGAAGGGGGATCAGGGAAAGGGGACAGAGAGGGGGAGGGGTGGGGGGGATGGAAAATAGCCTCAGAGAAAGAAGAAAAAGAGAAGTTTTAAAACGGTGCTGGTAAAGACCGCGAGAGAGAAAATATTTATAGCAAGTCTCAAGCTTGCATTTAACACCACACCTCCGCTACCAGAGCAGAGGTATGTAAACTTATTTGGGGAGGTGACTGGAACTAGCTGTGAGGAAACGCTCCCGACCCAGCCCACCCAATGGATTTGAAATAGTAGGGTCCACAACCTCCCCCCCACGCGACCCCTAGCTCCCCCCCACCATGGGGGGCCTAGGCCGGAGTACCGCCATAAACCTCCTCTGCCTGCAGCTTAGCATTTCAGTGTCCAGAAAGCATCCCCCCCCGGGGACAAAGTGTCGAGCTCCTCCTATCCCCGTCAAAGGAAATCTATGGTAACCATCTTCTGGGGTCCCAAGAGTATGCTCCCAGTTTGCCAATTTCCCACATAACTCCCCATTCCACTTAGGGAGCAAGTTGTCCCCCAGCTCGCTCCCCCATCTCATAGCAAAGACGGGGAATGCCCATGGAGGTCACTAGAAGGGGGGAGGCCAGCAGTAGCCAATCTATCCGATGTAACCTCCAGATTAATAACTACAACTTGCGTGTTTCTGCTGTGAAGGAGGGTTTTACTCAGGTGATGGCAGAACATCCATTCACCCCTTGCTGTTACCCCCCTCCAGTAAAGCAGCTAAGTATTAGGTATCGAAGAGATATTCTTAGCCGGACCCATTGGTTTAACCAAACAGCAGAGCCCACAATAAGATTCTCCTGTATTTCGTTTGGTCTAGTTCTCTGCTGGGGAGACTAGGAATCTTGTATACCACAGTATATTTATATATATCTGATTAACTTAACTGTTTGGCAAGTGGGAACATGGGTTAATTACAGTGCCAACATAGAAAATTGAACCCGTCTTAACAAATCTTGTTGCAGAGAGTGTATTGGAACTGGGGGAAGGAGAACTCGCTCCCCCACTAAACTCACAGGGAGACGGGCCCCCCCTCCCGGTCTGATGGTGCCGTCCTTGTCCATAACAATATAAGCAGCTCTTCCCACACAAGAGAGGGCCCCCTCTTCTCTCAGCATTTTAATGTCTAGATAGCCCTTCTGTGTCCCTTTTTGCACTGAAGGCATACTTATCCGTCTCAGCACAGCAGAGGTGTACACCGTATCCAGATTCCATCCCCCCCCCCCCCTGTTTTGCAGCTCCTTACAAGTCTGTCCTGAGACCATCTAGGGATGTGGAGCAGCCGGGGTCATCCAAAAGGAAGTCAGTTAAAGTTTGTGGGTTGTAGACGCAGGGTATGTCTCTGGTCTGGATCAGCAGCTCACTGGTAGGGTGAAAGTCCACTTAATTAGTGGATGTGGGGAGTCAAAGGACGGGTACTCACAATTGTTTGTCGGCTTCAATCATCAACTATGGACTCCCGCGACTCGTCTGGTGTCCGTGCTCGCGATCTCCGACGCTGGCACTGTTGTCTGGGTTGGGAGGTGTTTCTCGATGTCCCTGGACCCGATCGGCCGCCCGACTGGAATGAAGGTGAGCCAGTTTTGCATCCTGATGGGAGCCACGTCTAGGAACTCGACTAAAGCCGGCAGGTCCCTGGGCGGTCACAGATTAAAGGTGCGCTGGTTCGTTACCGATTGCTGGCAGGCCAAGTCCAGGATGGGGCGGAGGATAGCTCTCCTCTGCAAGATGGCCCTGGAAACATCAGGCAGGATCTTTACTTGTGCCCCACTGCCCCGTCGAAGTCCACTGTTCCAGCTTCCCACGCCTTACGGATGATATTTTCTTTGTAAGTGTAGTGATGCAGACGGCAAATTACATCCCTCGGTCTGCTAGGGTCTGCCGATCTGGGACCTAACGCCCGGTGAATGTGATCAAACTCCTCCTTGAGGGGGAGCTTCTCCTGGCAATTTCCGGAGGATATCTGTCACTGTGGCCGCTAGATCCTCGTCTCCTCTCGCTTCTGTAAGACTACGTATGGGCAGATTATTGCGCCTGCTTCTGCCTTCCATTTCTTCCATATGGAGCTGGAGCATTGTTGCAGCATCTATATGGGCATCTTGCAGATGTTCAAGGTCAGCGACCCGTCGCTCCAGCTCTGCCACCGAAGTTTCTCCCGCAGTAAGCCTGTTGGAGAGGGATTTCATCTCTCCTTTCACTGCCTGTATCTCTTGCCGGTGTTGCTGCTCAACACGACTGATCAGGGTCTCTTTGTCCATTTTAGTTGGAAGGGCCTTTAAAAGAGCCTACAACTCTGAATCAGTGTCAGCTTAGCTCAAATGCCCGCTATCGGGGTCAGAGATCCCGATAGTAAAGCTGCTGGGGTATCTGAGAATGAATCAGATTCCAATGACACCACTGGAGTTGCCGGCTGACCCGCTCGGTCCTGTGTTTCCTCTGTCCCTCCACGTGCTGTTGCCATCTTGGAAGTGGTGGGGGTCGGCTGAGGGTGTGCAAGATATTGTGCTATATCTCTACCGTTCTTGCCAGTTTTTCATGGTTTGGCTTTCCCCGTGGTTCTCCTCTTCTTGGAGTTGCATGCCTTACAATTCTGGGTGGGTATAGATTGTGGTAAGCTCAGCTAGCCGGGCCGGGGACAGGAGCTCAGCGGAAACGTGTCCTCACACAGCCATGTCCAGGCCCTGCGAGTTCACATTACATGTTCTTTCTAAAAATTTAAATCAGTCATGTCTCTTAAAGCGGAGTTACACCCTAAAGTGGAACTTCCGCTCATCGGATTCCTCCCCCCCTCCGGTGTCACAATTGGCACCTTTCAGGGGGGAGGGGGGTGCAGATACCTGTATAATACAGGTATCTGCACCCACTTCCGGGTACAGCTAGCCGCAGCTAGCCGCAGACTCCCCGCCCACCCCCGTTGTGTTGTGGGAAATACACAGTTCCCACAACACAACGGGGACCAGTGAAGACGCGCAGCGCGACTCGCGCATGCGCAGTAGGGAACCGGGCAGTGAAGCGGCAACGCTTCGCTTCCTGATTCCCTCAGTGTGAATGGCGGCGGCAGCACCCGAGGATCGAGGGACGGCTCGGTCTCGGGTGCCGACATCGCTGGACCCCGGGACAGGTAAGTGTCCTTATTTTAAAAGTCAGCAGCTGCAGTATTTGCAGCTGCTGACATCTAATTTTTTTTTTTTTGGTGAAACACCACTTTAACCACCTCAATACAGGGCACTTAAACCCCCTTCCTGCCCAGACCAATTTTCAGCTTTCGGTGCTCTCACACTTTGAATGACTATTACTCAGTCATGCAACACTGTACCCAAATGAAATTTGTGTCCTTTTTTTCACACAAATAGAGCTTTCTTTTGGTGGTATTTAATCACTAATGGGTTTTTTATTTTTTGTGCTATAAATAAAAAAAGACCGTAAATTTTGTGAAAAATTGCCTTTTTCTTTGTTTTTGTCATAAAATTTAGCAAATTAGTAATTTTTCTTCATAAATTTTGGCCACAATTTATACTGCTATATATCTTTGGTAAAAATAACCCAAATTAGTGTATATTATTTGGTCTTTGTTAAAGTTATAGAGTCTACAAACTATGGTGCCAATCACTGAAAATTGAAAACATCTGATCAGGCCTTCAGTACATCAGGTGAATCTCATTTCTTGAGGTACTAACAAGTCAGAAAAGTACAAATACCCCCCAAATTACCCCTTTTTAGAAAGTAGACATTCCAAGGTATTAAGTAAGTAGCATGGTTAGTTTTTTTAAGGTGTAATTTTTTCCCACAATTCTTTGCAAAAGGAAGATTTTTTTTTTTTTTTTTGTTTTCAAAATTTTCATATTAACTGGTTATTTCTCTCACAGAGCATATGCATACAACAAATTACACCCCAAAATACATTCTGCTACTCTTACCGAGTATGGGGATACCACATGTGTGGGACTTTTACACAGCCTGGCCACATACAAAGGCCCAACATTGAAGTCGCACCATCAGGCGATCTACGAGCATAAATTGCACATCTCATTTCTCAACCACCTATTACACTTTTGAAGGCCCTGGAGCACCAGGACAAAGGAATTGCCCACAAAATGACCCCATTTTGGAAAGCAAACACCCCAACGTATAATCTATGAGGCATAGTGAGTCTTTTGAACTGTTATTTTTTTTCCAGAAGTTTTTGGAAAATGTGGAGAAAAAATAAAAATGCATTTTTTTTTACACAAAGTTGTCCATTTATAAGATATTTCCAACACATAGCAAATACATAGCAAAAATGACACCCCAAAATACATTCTGCTACTCCTCCTGAGTATGGTGATACCACATGTGTGGGACTTTTACACAGCCTGGCCACATACAAAGGCCCAACATTGAAGTAGCACCATCAGGCGATCTACGAGCATAAATTGCACATCTCATTTCTCAACCACCTATTACACTTTTGAAGGCCCTGGAGCACCAGGACAAAGGAATTGCCCACAAAATGACCCCATTTTGGAAAGCAAACACCCCAACGTATAATCTATGAGGCATAATGAGTCTTTTGAACGGTTATTTTTTTCCAGAAGTTTTTGGAAAATGTGGAAAAAAAATAAAAACGCATTTTTTTTACACAAAGTTGTCCATTTATAAGATATTTCCAACACATAGCAAAAATGACACCCCAAAATACATTCTGCTACTCCCCCTGAGTATGGGGATACCACATGTGTGAGACTTTTACACAGCTTGGCCACATACAGTGGCCCAACATCCAAGTAGCACCATCAGGCGTTCTAGGAGCATACATTACATAGATAATTTCCTGGCAACCTATCATTTTTGAAGGCCCTTCATATTTCTAACACATAGCATGTACATACCAAGAATTACAATCCAAAATAAATTCTATTGCGGAAAGGATAAAAAAAAAGTATTACCTGTGCTTTTAGTAGTGTCCACAGAAGAGAGCACTGGTCCAGGCAGCAGTCAGGGATGTGCTTAGCGACAGCAATAACTATCCAGGCAGCAGGCAGGAATATTGTCTATAGTCGGCACAGCACAGTCCATAGGAATTGTCCAGGCAGAGACAGCCAGCACAGCCATAATATTGGTCCTGGTACACTGTTACCTGCAGACACACATTATTGTACCGCTCTCCAGCCCTTCATAAACATACTGCCTTTTGCTACAGCGAATTATTTGCATAGTCCAGGTAGCAGGCAGATGTGTGGTCCGTTCATGCGGCAGGCAAAGGCATGATGGCAGTAAGTCAGCAGAAGGCTGAGGGCCGCAATTGGGTAAGACCTGTGCACAGGGGCACAGGGGTAGAGGCTTCGACCCACCCAAATCTCTATGAAGCCTCCGGACTCCAGACCCTAATCCGGAAATTACAAAACCGGGAGAAAACAAAAAAAATTGTTATCTCCATCCGGAAAAACTATTCTGGAGCCCCTCACATATGTGAGACCCCTGTGTACTATAGTAGCAGGGCAACAGATCAGTCCAAGCGGTAGGCAAAAGCATAGTCCATAAAACAAGCCAGGGTCAGTTAACGTGCAAGCAGTCCAAGCGGTAGGCAGAAGAGTAGTCACAAAACAGGCCAGGGTCAGTTCATGAGCAAGCAGTCCAAACGGTGGGCAGAGGCATAGTCAAAACAGGCCAGGGTCAGTTCATGTGGAAGCAGTCCAAACGGTAGGCAGAGGCATAGTCAAAAAGCAGGCCAGGGTCAGTTCACATTGAAGGCAGTGGCATGGTTATTTGGGGAAGCATGGAAAATGATCAGCGAAAATGGGGAAAATATGGGCTAATAACTTGGGGATGTATGATACAGTTCGAAGCATTCACCAATGGAAAGGCCAGGTTGGGAGGGACACTGGGGACAATGGTAGCTGGTATCTTTTCGAAAACCTCTTCTGCTGCACACACGACATTTTTTTTGCCGTCTTCGGCCTGCTTCCGATGGTGGAATGTTGTACGGGAAGTGCCATTCATGAAGTCGGCTAACAGCATCAGAACGAGGTAATTCTGGGAGGGGTCTTTGTGGATAGATGAGGGACGTGACTACTTCTTCTATGAATTTTAGGAAGGAGGCGGGGCTTTCTGTGGATTTTGTGTAGATTATGTAGGAATTGTAAATGGCCAAATGGATTAGATATATTGCTACCTTCTTATACCAGAATCGGGACCTCCTTATTGACAAATAGGGCTGAATCATTTGGTCATTGAAATCCACCCCCCCCATGTAGAGATTATAGTCTTGGACACATGTCGGTTTTTCAATGGGACCTCGTCTTCGCTGAACTACAACTGCAGTGTCATCATGAATGGTGGACATCATGTGCACATCCCTCTTATCCTTCCACCTCAAGGCCAGCACTTCATTACATCTCAGTGTTGCTCTTTCCCCCTTTTTCAGCCTTTTGTTCACAATGGATTGTGGGAAGCCCTTCCTATTTTTTCTTGAAGTTCCGCAGGCCAGGGTTTTTTCAATATATAGGTGTCTGAAAAGGGGCAGGCTGGTATAAAAGTTGTCCAGGTATATATGATAGCCTTTTTTTAGAAGTGGGTAAGCCAGATCCCATACGATTTTTCCATTTGTGCCCATGTAGGCTGGGCACTCAGGGGGCTGGAGCTGGGAATCTCTTCCCTCATATATGCGGAATGCATATAGATATCCCGTGGCTCTCTCACACAGCTTGTAAAATTTGA
Source organism: Lithobates septentrionalis (assembly GCA_037952835.1). Classification (NCBI taxonomy): domain Eukaryota; kingdom Metazoa; phylum Chordata; class Amphibia; order Anura; family Ranidae; genus Lithobates; species Lithobates septentrionalis. The sequence goes on along the minus strand of JBBDGP010001364.1, from coordinate 3,261,607 downwards.
CTCCATATTTGGCCTTTTTGCTAGGAATATACTGTTTTATTCCTAGCCGGCCTGAAAATGGTACCAGGGACTCATCCACACATATATTCTTCTCGGGGACATAAAGTTCTGCAAATCGTTGGGAAAATGAATTTATTAGTGGGCGAATCTTGTATAGCTTATCCGAATTTGGATGATTGTTGGGAGGGCACTGGATGTTGTCGTTAAAATGAAAGAATCTCATATCGGGACCTGGACATAGCGGCAGAATACATGGGCATATGGTGGATGGGGTGGGTGGACCAATAGGTATGTCCTTCATTTTTTTTTGTAAGCCCCATATTTAGGGTGAGGCCCAAAAACAATTTGAACTCCTCCATATTCAAATCTCTCCACTCAAACGGACGGGCATAAGATGATTGGGGGTTGCTGGCAATATACTGCTGGGCATACAAATTTGTCTGGTCCACAATGAACTGCAGCAAAGTGTCGGGCAAAAACAGGTGAAAAAAATTGATCTCTGTAAAATTTTGGGTGTTGGCCTGCACACCTGGCTGTGCTGTGAAAGGGGGAATATTTGGTGATCCCGAGTTGGAAGGCAGCCATGTTGGGTTGGCAAGACCATCTGGCATATAGGTAGCGGCCCTGGCTCTTGGGGGACGTGACACTCCAGTAGTTGGGGGAGTTGAATTTCCTGTGCTGGAACTCGGGTGTGATGTGGCAGCACTGGTACTGGGCATTTGTGCGCGGGGCCCATCTCTGGTGGCAGCACTGGTACTGGGCCTTTGTTCCTGGGGCCTATTGCTGGCGGCAGCACTGGTACTGGGCCTTTCTTCCTGGGGCCTATTTCTGGCGGCAGAGCTGGTACTGGGAATATAATCCCGGTTGCTGGCGGCTTCCTGGGTTCCAGAGTGTCGTGCCCTTTTAGGAGGGACCCATTCTTCATCCGAACCATTGCTACTCTTGATCGGCTCAAATGCCGAATTTGATTCGGAATCAGAATGGGACTCTGATGAGAGCTCCCCGGTGCTCTCATCAGTCATAGAGAGGATCTGGAACGCCTCCTCACTTGTATATCCTCTTTTGGACATGGCTGTGTGGCGGGTAGCTGTGCGACTGGTGACAGATGGGTGGCAGGTGACGGTCACTGATGGGCTGTGCGATGGGTGGCAGGTGACGTTCACTGAGAGGTGATGGTGTGATGGGCGATGGTCACAGATAGTTGACAGGCGACGGTCACTGATGGGTAACAGGTGCACCGCTGATGGTCACTGATGGGTGACAGGGCACAGTCACTGATGGGTGACGGGTGAGAGGGCCCGGTCACTGATGGGTGACAGGCCACGGACGGTGACAGGTGATAGTCAGATTGTTGACAGGCGACGGTCACTGATGGGTGACGGGTGCACCGCTAATGGTCACTGGTGGGTGACGGGTGACAGGGCACGGTCACTGGTGGGTGACGGGTGACAGGGCAGGTCACTGATGGGTGACGGGTGACAGGGCAGGTCACTGATGGGTGACGGGTGACAGGGCAGGTCACTGATGGGTGACGGGTGACAGGGCAGGTCACTGATGGGTGACAGGGCAGGTCACTGATGGGTGACGGGTGACAGGGCAGGTCACTGATGGGTGACAGGGCACGGTCACTGGTGGGTGACAGGGCACCGCTGATGGTCACTAATGGCAGTCTCTATGTGACAGGTGCACTTTTTATGGGGTGACTGTTGGGTGACAGATGACAATTGGGGGGGGCGATGGGACAGAAGTGGTGTTGGTGCAGACACTACAAATACAAAGATCTGTAACTCACTGCTCCTGGCTCTTCTCTCCTCACACTGGAAACGGTGTGTGAGGAGAGAAGGGCTAGTAACAGCTAGTGACAGCTCTTTGTTTACACTTAGTGATCGGCTGTGAATGGATCACAGCCGATCACATGGTACACAGTACTGGCCAATGGCTGTAAACTATCGTCGGTGACGAGCAGTGTTCCCGGGGAACACGCCGCCACCGACGTGCACGCGCAGCGCGCTCACGATCGCGCGCATGCGCCGTGCAATGCGGATGTACCATTAGTGATCAGCCGTGACTTCATCACGGCCGATCACGTGGTAAACAGCCATGCCCAGTGGCTGTTCACCCCTGTCGGTGACGAGCGGTGTCTCGGTGACACGCCACCACCGACAGTACAGGGCTGCGCGCTCACGATCGCGCGCATGCCCTGTTTAAACGGTGGACGTCATATGACGCCCACTCAGAACAATAGACTTACCGTCCGGCCGTCATGACAGTGGGCGGTAGGCTAGTGGTTAAACTGTAAGAAATTTCACAAATGTAATAACTGTTTTTACTGTTTTGTGTGTGAGGGGATGGGGTCTTCTAATGGGGGATTTTTTTGAAAATCCCGGCGTTCTGCTTTAAACCATTTTGTTACAATAAGCTGAACTCGTACGACTTCAAACCGGGATTTCAGTTCGACTTCGGGGGCGATTTCAGAGACATCTGTGCGGGTTCCTGCACAGATGTCAATTGAAATTCCCCCAAAGTCGCCAAAAGTAGTGCAGGAACTACTTTTGGGTATCGGTGCAGCGCTGCAAAGTCGGTGTTGCACCGATTCGGACGTTGCCGGAAATGGGCACTGATTTGGCATGCGATTTGACGTGTCAAATCGGCCCAATGTGAATTTGGGTTTAAAGCGCAAGTTCACGTTCAGAACAAAAGAGCTAAAGAATTATATCTAATGCCTTCATAAATCATGCCTAATATTGATGACAATCTCAATGTGCATAATCGTTTTTATTTAAAATTTGCTTACTTCTGTGTTCTGGGCAGCTCATTATCTTTGTCATTTCAAAAAATGCATTCAGAGCTTTGATTCCTGCTTCCTTCTGGCAATGCCCTCTGGGACTGCACTTTAATTTAGGTTATAATAAACTACAATTCCCATGAATCATTGCATTCACTGTGTGCCTGTGTAAGAGGGGCTGGTCTGGCACACGAACTAGCATTTCACTGCTCAGCTTTCTCCTCCCCATGTCAGCTCCACACTGCTTTGGCAGAGGGAGGAAGAGTTTAACCGCTTGCCGACCAGCCCCCGTCATTATACTGCAGCAGGTCGGCACGATCCCGCGAGCCTTCGTAGCTATACATCGGCTCCTTTAAGCGGGATAGGTTTGAGCACCCGCTGCACTGCGGGGGTGCCGATGCTCGTGGCCGCCAGGGCTTGAAAAATCCCGTGCACCAGGTTGCCATGGCAACTAGAAATTGCGTCCTGGCGCTTGGGCATTTGTTAGTTCCAGTGGCAGGAAGGTGTCACTGTGCCTCGTGTGTGCATGAGGCCGGGGGTGGAGAGAGGCGGTGCTGTGAGGGCAAGTTAGAGGGGATGGGCAGGACAGTGAAGAGCGGGTTAGATGAGATGCGGGGCTGTAGGGAAGAGGAAAGGGAGGGTCAGGGGAGGAGCTGAGCCTCAGCGACACCATGGCCGTGTAGACTCGAGCCCCACACTCCTGTAGCTCTCCCTACAGCAGGGATATGCAATTAGTGGACCTCCAGCTGTTGTAAAACTACAAGTCCCATCATTCCTCTGCCTCTGGGTGTCATGCTTGTGGCTGTCAGTCTTGCTATGCCTCATGGGACTTGTAGTTCTGCAACATCTGGAGGTCCGCTAATTGCATATCCCTGCCCTACAGGATCACTGAGGGCAGGTCCAGGCCAAGCAGTCTAGGGAGAATCTCAGCCTCACCTCGGAGCAGGAAGCGGCGGCGCTGAAAGGGCTCAGCAGTGGCCCAGAGCCAGACACCCCTCTTGCCGGGAACCCCCCAAGTTAGGTCTGGACAGCCCGGGAGCCTGCTACCCCCTGGACAGCCGGGAGCTGGTGCGACAACCCATCAGTGCTGCCTCATCTGTGCCCAACAATGCCCATCAGTGCTGCCTCGTCAGGGCCCATCAGTGAAGAAAAATTACTTTGCAAAATTTTATAACCAAAATGAAAAGGTGTTTATTTTTTTTCTTCATGTATTTAGCAAAAAATAAAAAACCCAGTGTTGATTAAATACCACCAAAAAAAAGATGTATGTGTGAAAAAAAATTGATAATTTCATTCAGGTACAGTGCTGAATGACCGCGCAATTGTCTTTCAAAGTGTGACAGCGCTGAATGCAAAAAATTGGCCTGGGCAGGAAGGCAGTGAAAATAACCAGTAGGAAAGTGGTTAAAAAAAAACCTGGCACCTAACTTATTTTAGCTGGCTCCTAGATTCAAAGCACACTTGTCAAGTCCTGAATTACGTTAACCACTTCAGCCCCGGAAGGATTTACCCCCTTCCTGACCAGAGCACTTTTTACAATTCGGCACTGCGTCGCTTTAACTGCTAATTGCGCGGTCATGCAATGCTCTACCCAAACGAAATTTGCGTCCTTTTCTTCCCACAAATAGAGCTTTCTTTTGATGGTATTTGATCACCTCTGCCGTTTTTATTTTTTGCGCTATAAACGGAAAAAGACTGAAAATTTTGAAAAAAAATGATATTTTCTACTTTTTGTTATAAAAAAAATCCAATAAACTAAATTTTAGTCATACATTTAGGCCAAAATGTATTCGGCCACATGTCTTTGGTAAAAAAAATGTCAATAAGCGTATATTTATTGGTTTGCGCAAAAGTTATAGCGTCTACAAACTAGGGTACATTTTCTGGAATTTACACAGCTTTTAGTTTATGACTGCCTATGTCATTTCTTGAGGTGCTAAAATGGCAGGGCAGTACAAAACCCCCCCAAATGACCCCATTTTGGAAAGTAGACACCCCAAGGAAATTGCTGAGAGGCATGTTGAACCCATTGAATATTTTTTTTTTTTTGTCCCAAGTGATTGAATAATGACAAAAAAAAAAAAAAAAAATTTACAAAAAGTTGTCACTAAATGATATATTGCTCACACAGGCCATGGGCATATGTGGAATTGCACCCCAAAATACATTCAGCTGCTTCTCCTGCGTACGGGAATACCACATGTGTGGCACTTTTTGGGAGCCTAGCCGCGTACGGGGCCCCGAAAACCCAGCACCACCTTCAGGATTTCTAAGGGCATACATTTTTGATTTTACTCCTCACTACCTATCACAGTTTTGAAGGCCATAAAATGCCAAGATGGCACAACCCCCCCCCAAATGACCCCATTTTGGAAAGTAGACACCCCAAGCTATTTGCTGAGAGGCATGGTGAGTATTTTGCAGCTCTCATTTGTTTTTGAAAATGAAGAAAGACCAGAAAAAAAATTTTTTTTTTTCAATTTTCAAAACTTTGTGACAAAAAGTGAGGTCTGCAAAATACTCACTATACCTCTCAGCAAATAGCTTGGGGTGTCTACTTTCCAAAATGGGGTAATTTGGGGGGGGGGGTTTGTGCCACCTGGGCATTCCATGGCCTCCGAAACTGTGATAGGCAGTGAAGAGTGAAATCAAAAATTTACGGCCTTAGAAAGCCTGAAGGCGGTGCTTGGTTTTCGGGGTCCCGTGCGCGGCTAGGCTCCCAAAAAGTCCCACACATGTGGTATCCCCGTACTCAGGAGAAGCAACAGAATTTATTTTGGGGTGTAATTTCACATATTCCCATGGCATGTTTGAGCAATATAACATTTAGTGACAACTTTGTGCAAAAAAAAAATAAAAAATTAAAAAATTTGTCTCTTTCCCGCTACTTGTGTCACAATATAAAATATTCCATGGACTCGACATGCCTCTCAGCAAATAGCTTGGGGTGTCTACTTTCCAAAATGGGATCATTTGGGGGGGGGTTTGAACTGTCCTGGCATTTTATGCACAACATTTAGAAGCTTATGTCACACATCACCCACTCTTCTAACCACTTGAAGACAAAGCCCTTTCTGACACTTTTTGATTACATGAAAAAATTATTTTTTTTTGCAAGAAAATTACTTTGAACCCCCAAACATTATATATTATTTTAAAGCAAATGCCCTACAGATTAAAATGGTGGGTGTTTCATTTTTTTTTTTTCACACAGTATTTGCGCAGCGATTTTCAAACGCATTTTTTGGGGAAAAAACACACTTTTTTAAATTTTAATGCACTAAAACACACTATTGCCCAAATGTTTGATGAAATAAAAAAGATGATCTTAGGCCGAGTACATGGATACCAAACATGACATGCTTTAAAATTGCGCACAAACGTGCAGTGGCAACAAAATTAATACATTTTTTTAAAAGCCTTTAAAAGCCTTTACAGGTTACCACTTTAGATTTACAGAGGAGGTCTACTGCTAAAATTACTGCCCTCGATCTGACCTTCGCGGTGATACCTCACATGCATGGTGCAATTGCTGTTTACATTTGACGCCAGACCGCCGCTTGCGTTCGCCTTAGCGCGAGAGCAGTGGGGACAGGGGTGCTTTTTATTTATTTATTTTTTTTTCTTTATTATTTTTTTGCTTTTTTATCTTATTTTTAAACTGTTCCTTTCATTTTTTTTTTTTAAATCATTTTTATTGTTATCTCAGGGAATGTAAATATCCCCTATGATAGCAATAGGTAGTGACAGGTACTCTTTTTTGAAAAAATTGGGGTCTATTAGACCCTAGATCTCTCCTCTGCCCTCAAAGCATCTGACCACACCAAGATCAGTGTGATAAAATGCTTCCCCAATTTCCCAATGGCGCCATTTACATCCGGCGAAATCTAAGTCATAAAATGCTCGTAGCTTCCGGTTTCTTAGGCCATAGAGATGTTTGGAGCCACTCTGGTCTCTGATCAGCTCTATGGTCAGCTGGCTGAATCACCGGCTGCATTCTCAGGTTCCCTGTTGAGACAGGAGAGCCAGAGAAAAACACGGAAGACGGTGGGGGGGGGGGCATTCCCTCCCACTGCTTGTAAAAGCAGTCTAGAGGCTAATTAGCCGCTAGGATTGCTTTTACATGAAAGCCGACCGCTGGCTAAAAAGAATGATACCAAGATGATACCTAAACCTGCAGGCATCATTCTGGTATAACCACTCAAAGTCGTGAATGGCGTACCTGAAGACAAAAAAATGGTTAACAATAAAGCACAGTAAACGGTAAAGTATAAAAAATTGCATACCTGAAAAGCAAACATGATAAAACATAATAACAATAAAACATTGCAGAATAGAATACAGTAAAAAAGAGCAGAACAATAGAGAGAGAATAGAGAGAGAGAACAATAAAACGACAACTATTTTTTTTTATTTTTGTTTGTTTGTTTTTTTTTTTTTTACACTTTTTTTTTGTAACTAACTTTTATAACTGTAACCGGTTCCAGGTTCGGGTCTCTCAAAATGCGATGGCATCTTGGGAGACCCTGTGAAAGTGTGCCTAGTCTGTGCAATGCTGTACCCTACGCTAATACTCAACTAGTGAATGGTAGCGTTCAAAACATTCACCAATGCAAAGACCAGGATTGTCCGGACAGGAGGGACAATAATAGTGAGTGTCACGCCTATATCCGCGCTTGCTGCAGACACAACATCTTTTTTGGGGGGGTTCGTTGGGTAGGGGTACTTGGGAGGATATATAAATGCCTCTCATGCAGCCGACTGCATTTGGTTGGGGATGTGAATGGGGGAAGTACGGGCGCTGCAGAAGCGGTGGGTTCCCAATTAGGATTGGCGAATGCAGCAAGAAGGGCACTATGGGCACGACGGGCCTGTGTTTGTCTTTTTGGTGGCAGCGGGACACTACTTGTGCTTGCCACCTCACCAGCTTGAACTGCACTTATGGGACTCGCCACGTCACCAAGTGTTACTGCAGTGCTGGTTTGACTACGACCGGGGTGTACTAGGCCGCTGGTGCTTGCCAGTTCACCAAAACGCTACAAAAAAAAGTGACAGTGATCGATCGATACTGCACTTGGGTGGGCTGGGCTGGGCCGGGCGGAGGGGCAAAACGCAGGTGCTAGCAGGTATCTGGGCTGATCCCGCTAACACTGCGTTTTTGGGAACCCTAAACTGCTGGGGACGCTAGTATAGATCTGATCGGATCAGATATTGATGCGTTCAGATACTATACCACTAAGGGAGGTGTACGGTGCGTGCGTGGGTGTTCGCGGTACTGGCGCTAATCTGACGCTGCCTAGGGCGACGCATATCACCGCCGGGCGATCAGGGGGCTAAACCTTTTTTTGGTAATAAACGGTGGGTGCCCTGACACTATAAAAAATAAACGAACTAACCAGCGTCACCCGTAACGGTTATACGGTGATCAGTGGTAAAAGGGTTAACTAGGGGGCCATCAAGGGGTTAAAACATTTATTAGCTAGTATATGGGGGTCCCTGTCGCTATAAAACACTGACGGCGAACCTAAATATTTACGTCCCTAACTAGCGTCACCAGCGACACTAATACAGCGATCAGAAAAATGATCGCTTAGCGACACTGGCGACGGGGTGATCAAGGGGTTAAAACTTTATTAGGGGGGGTAAGGGGGGTACCCTAGACCTACAGGGGGCTAAACCTTTATTTGGTAATAAACGGCGGGTGCCCTGACACTATAAAAAATAAACGAACTAACCAGCGTCACCCGTAACGGTTATACGGTGATCAGTGGTGAAAGGGTTAACTAGGGGGCAATCAAGGGGTTAAAACATTTATTAGGTAGTATATGGGGGTCCCTGTCACTATAAAACGCTGACGGCGAACCTAAATATTTACCTCCCTAACTAGCGTCACCAGCGACACTAATACAGCGATCAGAAAAATGATCGCTTAGTGACACTGGTGAGGGGGGGTGATCAAGGGGTTAAAACTTTATTTGGGGGGGTAAGGGGGGTACCCTAGACCTACAGGGGGGTAACAGTCACTGTCCTAACACTGCTAACTGTCACAAACTGACACTATGCAGTAATCAGGAAAAAAAAAAAAAAAAAAAAACCTGCTTGGTGTCAGTTTGTGACAGGGGGGGGGTGATCGGGGGGCGATCGGGGGGGGATCCGGGGTGTTTTATGTGCCTGGCATGTTCTACTGTGTGTGTGTGTGTGTGTGTGTGTGTGTGTGTGTGTGTGTGTGTGTGTGTGTGTGTGTGTTGGTGCACTTACATGTCATCTCCCCTCGGCGCTGGAACGGAAACTCCCGAGCCGAGGAGAGATGACATCACATCCTCTGCCTCTGTGTACTATACAGAGGCAGGGGATGTTTCTCATTGGCTGGGAGCGATCGCGAGGGGGGGGGCCACGTTCGGATGGCCTCCCCCTCGTCTCTCATCGCTTCCAACCAAATGCCGACTGCAGCTGGCACCGGGGGGGGGTCCGATCAGACCCCCCACCCGCGGGAAGGCAATCACGTTTCAGGTACGTGATTTTGCCTGCCCGTGCCGCTCTGCTCACGTATATAGGCGTGAGGCGGTCGGCAAGTGGTTAATTGGTGACAGTTCGGTAACCTGATTGGGTATGAAAAAGACATCTTAGAAAGTCAGAGTATCTCAGAAGTGGAGATGGGAAGAGGTTCACTAATCTGTGAAATGCTGAATCTAAAAACCGTTGAACAATTTCAGATTAACGTTCCTCAACATAAAATTGCAAAGACTTTTATCTACAGTACATAAGATCAAAAGATTATGAGAATCTGGAGAAACCTCTGTGCGCAAGGGCCAAGGCCGAAACGCAGTATTGGATGCCCATGATCTTTGGGCCCTCAGACAGCATTGCGTTAAAAACATGCAAAATTCTGTGATGAATATCGCTGCATGGGCTCAGGAATACTTCCAAAAAATCACTAAGTGGGAGCTTTATCATGCAAAGAAGAAGCCATATCAGAAATAAAACATTACTGGATCTACTGATTACAAACAATACAGACCTGATCACAGATGTGGAAATACGGGGCAATTTAGGTAACAGCGATCACAGGTCAATTAGTTTCAGTATAAATCACACAAATAGGAAACATGAAGGGAACACAAAGACACTGAATTTCAAAAGAGCCAACTTCCCTAAACTACAAACCTTGCTAAAAGGCATAAATTGGGATAAAATATTAGGAACAAAGAATATGGAGGAGAGATGGGTTTGCTTTAAGAGCATATTAAATAAGGGCATTAGCCAATGTATCCCATTGGGTAATAAATTTTAAAAGAGCGAACAAAAATCCTGGATGGCTTAACTCCAATGTAAAAATGCATATAAAAGCAAAGGTGAAGGCCTTCAAAAAATACAAGGTTGAGGGATCATCCTCAGCATTCAGACTTTATAAAGAATGTAATAAGAAATGTAAGGGTGCAATTAGGACGGCTAAGATAGAACATGAAAGACACATAGCGGAGGAGAGCAAAAAAAATCCCAAGAAATTTTTTAAGTATGTAAACAGTAAAAAAGGGAGGACAGACCATATTGGCCCCATAAAGAATGAGGAAGGACATCTGGTTACAAAGGATGGGGAGATGGCGAAGGTATTGAATTCTTCTCCTCAGTCTTCACGAGTGAATCGGGGGGCTTCAGTAACCAAAACTGCAGTGTTTATCCTCATGACACAACACAGGAAGCACCTCCATGGTTAACAGAGGACGCAATTAAAATTAGACTTGAGAAACTTAACCTTAATAAATCACCGGGACCAGATGGCTTGCATCCGAGGGTACTTGGGGATCTCTGTCAAGTGATTGCCAGACCGTTGTTCCTAATTTTTACAGACAGTCTATTGACTGGATTGGTACCAGCTCATTGGAGAAAAGCCAATGTAGCACCAATATTTAAAAAGGGCCCAAAATACATCCCTGGGAATTACAGACCAGTTAGCCTAACATCAATAGTATGTAAACTCTTGGAGGGGATGATAAGGGATTATATACAAGATTTTAGTAATAAGAACGATATGATTAGCAGTAATCAGCATGGATTCATGAAGAATCGTTCTTGCCAAACCAATCTATTAACCTTCTATGAGGAGGTGAGTTGCCATCTAGATAAAGGAAGGCCCGTAGACGTGGTGTATCTGGATTTTGCAAAAGCATTTGACACAGTTCCCCATAAACGTTTACTGTACAAAATAAGGTCCGTTGGCATGGACCATAGGGTGAGTACATGGATTGAAAACTGGCTACAAGGGTGAGTTCAGAGGGTGGTGATAAATGGGGAGTACTCAGAATGGTCAGGGTCGGGTAGTGGGGTTCCCCAGGGTTCTGTGCTGGGACCAATCCTATTTAATTTGTTTATAAACGACCTGGAGGATGGGATAAACAGTTCAATCTCTGTATTTGCAGACGATACTAAGCTAAGCAGGGCAATAACTTCTCCGCAGGATGTGGAAACCTTGCAAAAAGACCTGAACAAATTAATGGGGTGGGCGACTACATGAAAAATGTAAAATAATGCATTTGGGTCGCAAAAATATGAATGCAATCTATACACTGGGGGGAGAACCTCTGGGGGAATCTAGGATGGAAAAGGACCTGGGGGTCCTAGTAGATGATAGGCTCAGCAATGGCATGCAATGTGAACCTGCTGCTAATAAAGCAAACAGAATATTGGCATGCATTAAAAGGGGGATCAACTCCAGAGATAAAACGATAATTCTCCCGCTCTACAAGACTCTGGTCCGGCCGCACCTGGAGTATGCTGTCCAGTTCTGGGCACCAGTCCTCAGGAAGGATGTCCTGGAAATGGAGCGAGTACAAAGAAGGGCAACAAAGCTAATAAAGGGTCTGGAGGATCTTAGTTATGAGGAAAGGTTGCGAGCGCTGAACTTATTCTCTCTGGAGAAGAAACGCTTAAGAGGGGATATGATTTCAATTTACAAATACTGTACTGGTGACCCCACAATAGGGATAAAACTTTTTCGCAGAAGAGAGTTTAATAAGACTCGGGGCCACTCATTACAATTAGAAGAAAAGAGGTTTAACCTTAAACTATGTAGAAGGTTCTTTACTGTAAGAGCGGCAAGGATGTGGAATTCCCTTCCACAGGCGGTGGTCTCAGCAGGGAGCATTGATAGCTTCAAGAAACTATTAGATAATCACCTGAATGACCGCAACATACAGGGATATGTAATGTAATACCGACACATAATCACACACATAGGTTGGACTTGATGGACTTGTGTCTTTTTTTCAACCTCACCTACTAATATATGTAACATGAGCCAGAATTGCTACCGCCTTCTCATGGCCCCAGAGCTCATTTTAAATGGTCTGTTGCAAATTTAAAACTGTTCTGTGGTCATACAAATTTAAATTGGCGTTCTTTTTTGGCAACCATGGGTGTTGCAGCTGTGGACAAAAGAGGAGAGGGACCTTCTGGCTTATCAGTGCTCCGTTCAAAAGCCTACACGTCTGATGGTATGTTGGTTCCTTAGTGCATATGGAATAGGCAGCTTGCACATCTGGAAAGCCGCTATCAAAGCTGAAAGATAGATTCAGGTTTTAGAGCAGCATATTCTCAGGCAAGAATGGGACATAATATTGAACAATATTAAAGAAAATCTGGTCTATGCAGTTCATGTCCTAATCTGTAAAATGTTTCTGCTGAACATACAGGAAGCAGGAATACAAGGTATGAAAATTTTAAAATTGCATATCCACCAAATTTTTTTTTTTATATATAGTGGAACCTCGGATTGTGAGTAACACGGTTAACGATCGTTTCGCAATACGAGCACTGTATTTTTAAACATCGTAACTCGGTTTGCGAGTGTTGTCTCGCAAAACGAGCACGATTCAGGCCAAAGCGGTGTGCAGTACCGCTTTTGGCCTGAGGTGGGGGGGGGGGGGCACTGGAGCAGAGCTGAACGCCACGTTCGGAAATGCACGGAAAGGCCCGAGTACAGCACGGCTGACCTTGGCAAATTTAGGGTAGTAAGTCTTTCCCAGGTTTGCCGAGGTCAGCCGAAGTGTCCTCGGGCCTTTTTGGCCGTTTCCGAGGCTCTCCGGCGCCCCCCGCCTCTGGCAGCATGCGGTATTGCATCCCATTGAAGTCAATGCGTAACAAATTATTTTAGTTTCCATTAACTTCAATGGGAAAACTCGCTTTGATATGTGAGTACTTTGGATTACGAGCATACTCTTGGAACGGAGTATGCTCGTAATCCGAGGTTCCACTGTATTCCTATTGTGTGATTTCTATTGCTGCAACAAAGTCTCATGGGAGATATCTTTCCAGTGGTTTACTAGGGACGAGGCAGCGAACGCTCCCATGTTACAATTGCCACTCATTTGTCATCTATTCTGGGACTGGGAGTCATGGTTAATATACCTCTTGTTGCTTTTACTGCACTATTTGGTGCTTAGGCATACTATCGGGAGATCATATCCTACTTAAAAACACATAACTGTATTAGAGTTGCAACCAATACACATCAAAAATGGTGTTTTCTGCATCTTGTCGATAGAGAAAAAGGTGCCAATATTGGCGCCGAAAATGCACACGATTTTGCTACGATTTTTTACCATTATGTTATGATGTGTTTGTTTTTTTGTTTTTTTTTGTATTTATTTTTTTCATAGGTCAAAAACTGCATCAAAAATGTAACACGGGTGCGTTTATTGATTCTTTCTTGCTGCATCTTCAGCGCATTTCAACGGTGGGGGGGCGGGGGAGGGTGTTTTTGGTGCTTTTTTTTTTTTTTTTATGACCAAAAATGCAGCAAGCGAGATTAACACCACAACCGAATGGCAACGGGCCAGTGTGAAGTAGAGGTCGACTGATATTCGACCAATATTTGGCCTTTTTTAAGAAATCTGTATCGGCTGAAAAAAATCGGCCGATTATCTCCCTTCCCCACACTCCACTGACAGTTTCACACACTGAGCGGCTCTGTGCTCTGTGTGAAACTGATTTGCAACTGAATGCAGAGAGAGGAGCTGTCAGAATTCAGCCTGATGTTGGGGGTGGGCGGGACCCAGATATCAAACACCAGCCAATGGGATGGGATCTGGGCGGGCCGTTATGTGTATGTGGCCCTGCCCACTTTCTTAAGCAGCCCAATCATTGTCTGGTCTTTGATAGCTGCAGGGCCCCACCTACCCCCAACATCACGCTGAATTCTGACAGCTGGTCTCTGCATTCAGTTACATATAGTGTAACTGAAACTGACAAATCGGCTCAGTGTGAAACCTACCAGTTCCAACAGTGCCACCTGCCAAAAAAAGGAAAAAGCGGCTTGAAATATCAGCCGCGAAAATCGGCATCATATATCGGCCACCCCGATTTCTAAATATTGGCATCGGCATATCGGTCAACCTCTAGTGTGAAGACATACATGCAATTAAAAGGGATGCATTTTTCTTGAGCTTGTCTTGCGCTAAAGGTTGCTGATAACGGCTCACCATAAATTCATATTCATTTAAAATCATAGTAGGTGAGGTTGATTTCATGATATTAAAAGTCAAATATAATACAATTTTATATATATATATATATAAAAAATATATATTTTTAACCACTAGACGACCAGCCGCTGCAGTTATACTGCAGCAGGTTGGCTCACCTGGGAAAATCGCCATAGGTATTCGCCCGCCGCCCATGGCGCTATGACTGAGCCGATGCGCATGCCTGGATGCCGCGATGATCTCTGGGCACCCGCGATTGCTCCTGAGAGACACAGAGCGGAGATCAATGTAAACAGATCTCCGTTCTGACGGGTGAGGAGACACATCTGTTGTTCATACTAAGTATAAACAGTGATATGTCTCCTCCTTCAGGCAGTCCCATTCCCACACAGTTAGAATCACTGAGTAGGACACACATTTAACCCCTTGATAGCCCCCTAGTGTTAACCCCTTCCCTGCCAGTGACATTTATACAGTAATCAGTGGCTATTTTTAGCTCTTATCGCTGTATAAATGTCAATGGTCCCAAAAAAGTGTCAAGTGTCTGATCTGTCTGCTGCAATGTTGCAGTCTCAATAAAAATCGCAGATCGCAGCCATTACTAGTAAAAAAAAAAAAAAAAAAAAAAAATCATAATCAAAAATGCCATAAATATTTCCCCTATTTTGTAGATGCTATAACTTTTGCGCAAACCAAGCTATATACGCTTATTGCATCCTTTTTTTTTTTTTTTCTACCAAAAATATGTAGAACAATACATATCGGCCTAAACTAAGGAAGAAATTTGTTTTAGTTTTTTTTAAATTTTTGGGGGGGATATTTATTACAGCAAAAAATACCACCAAAAGAAAGCTCTATTTGTGGGGAAAAAAAGGACATCAAATTTGTATAGGTACAACGTTGCACGACTGCGCAATTGTTAGTTAAAGCGACGGAGTCCCGTATCGCACAAAATGGTCTGGTCATTAAGGGGCAAATCATTCCGTGGCTGAAGTGGTTAAAAAAACTTTGTCGGTTTTGGCCAAGTGCATCCTGAATTTTTGGTTTCGGAATCAAAATTTCCATTCGGTGCACCTCTAAATTGTACTCAACTTCTTGATGAAGTGGGCGGCAGAACCTGACAAATGTGTTAACCACTTCAGCCCCAGAAGGATTTACTCCCTTCCTGACCAGAGCACTTTTTGCGATACGGCACTGCATCACTTCAACTGACAATTCGCGGACGTGCGACGTTGCACCCAAACAAAATTGACGTCTTTTTTTTTTTTCCCCACACATAGAGCTTTCTTTTGGTGGTATTTGATCACCTCTGCATTTTTTGCGCTATAAACAAAGAGCAACAATTTTTACTTTTTGCTATAATATCTCAAAAGAATATATAAAACAAATTTCTTCCTCCGTTTGGGCCGATATGTATTCTTCTACATATTTTTGTTAAAAAAAAAAAATCACAATAAGCGTATATTGATTGGTTTGCGTAAAATTTATAGTGTCTACAAAATAGGGGATAAGCTTTATGGCATTTTTTATTATTATTATTTTTTTATATAAGTAATGGCGACAATCTGATTTTTATCATGACTGCGACATTGCGGCGGACACATCGGACACTTTTGACACTATTTTGGGACCATTGACATTTATACAGCAATCAGTGCTTTAAAAATGCACTGATTACTGTGTAAATGACACTGGCAGGGAAGGGGTTAAACACTAGGGGGCGATCAAGGGGTTACCTGTGTTTCCTTACTGTTCTAACTGTAGGGGAGCTGGGCTCACTAGAACATGACAGATCACTGCTACCGATGACGGGGAACAGTAGATCCCTGTCATGTTGCTAGGCAGAACAGGGAAATGCCTTGGTTACATAGGCATGTCCCCGTTCTGCGCCTCCGTGTCACGATCGCGGGTCACCGACAGGCACCGAGCCTGTCGGCGGCGCGTGCGTGCGTCCGCAAGCCCGCAATTTAAAGGGGATGTACAGGGTATGCCCATTTGCGCAGCCGTGCCATTGTGCCGATGTACATCGCCGTGCGCTGGTCGGCAAGTGGTTAAAGAATGGAAGCCACAACCCTCCAAAAACAGGGTCAATTCAATTCTCTGAAAGGAACGTATATGTACTTGCCTCAATACACACTATTTAGTTAAGATCCTAGCCACTGTTTGTTTCCTTGCCCTGAAATTAGGGATGCACCAAAATTTCGCCTGCCGAAACATATCGTCCGAAAATAGCGTTTTCGATACTGCCAAAAGAGAAAACACGCCGATAATAGAGCCCAAAATGCCACCCAGTACGGGGGTGTCCTTCTGGAGCGCCCCCATCCAGTCCTCTCCTCCTGGACGAGGCGGCTGAAAGGCAGAAAGCAAAAATGTGCTCTATGGAGGAAAGCTGTCAGCACACCGTGATAAGGAGCGGCTTGTCGATATGATCAGCGGGAGGAGCATTATCAGGGGTTAAGAGTGCAGGACTTGTTTGACATGCTGTTAGAAACAGTGAGCCCGCTCGGTGAAGCTAGCCAAGCGGGCTCACTGGTACAGCATGTCCAACATCAAATCCTGCACTCTTAACCCCTGCGGCGCTGCACACTGATAATGCTGCTCCTGCTGATCATACCAACAAGCCGCTCCTTAACGCAGTGTGCTGACCGCTTTCCTCCATAGATAGAGCACTGTTCTTGGCTTTGCCTTGCTAACACTGCCCTGTCCTGATCCTGTCTGACATACTAAGGCAAGGCTGCATGATGGGCACTGGTGAGGCTGCATTGATCTCCTGTACCACGTCTGCAGTCTCTGACCATCTCCTGAACTATGTCTGCAGTCTCTGACCATCTCCTGTACTATGTCTGCAGTCTCTGACCATCTCCTGTACTATGTCTGCAGTCTCTGACCATCTCCTGTATCATATCTGCTAGAGGTGCACCGCATGGAAATTTTTCTAATACTATTAGCAGTGTGTTATACATTTCAGACCAGTTAGCCTAACATCAATAGTATGTAAACTCTTGGAGGGGATAATAAGGGACTGTATACAAGATTTTAGTAATGAGAACGGTATCATTAGCAGTAATCAGCATGGATTCATGAAGAATCGTTATTGCCAAACCAATCTAGGAACCTTCTATGAGAAGGTGAGTTGCTAGCTAGATAAAGGAAGGCCCGTAGACGTGGTGTATTTGGATTTTGCAAAAGCATTTGACACAGTTCCCCATAAACGATTACTGTACAAAATAAGGTCCGTTGGCATGGACCAGAGGGTGAGTACATGGATTCAAAGGGCGAGTTCAAAGGGTGGTGATGGGGAGTACTCGGAATGGTCAGGGGTGGGTAGTGGGGTCCCCCAGGGTTCTGCGCTGGGACCAATCCTGTTTAATTTGTTCATAAACGACCTGGAGGATGGGGTAAACATTTCAATCTCTGTATTTGCAGACGATGCTAAGCAGGGCAATAACTTCTCCGCAGGGTGTGGAAACCTTGCAAACAGATCTGAACAAATTAATGGGGTGGGCAACTACATGGCAAATGAGGTTCAATGTAGAAAAATGTAAAATAGTGCAATTGGTGTGTGAAAAATGTGAATGCAATCTATAACCTGGGGGGAGAACCTCTGGGGGAACCTAGGATGGAAAAGGACCTTGGGGTCCTAATAGGCTTGGCAATGGCATGCAATGCCAAGCTGCTGAATACTGGCATGCATTAAAAAGGGGATCAACTCCAGAGATAAAATGATAATTCTCCCGCTCTACAAGACTCTTGTCCGGCCACACCTAGAGTATGCTGTCTAGTTCTGGGCACCAGTCCTCAGGAAGGATGTACTGGAAATGGAGCGAGTACAAAGAAGGGCAACAAAACTAATAAAGGGTCTGGAGGATATTAGTTATGAGGAAAGGTTGCGAGCACTGCACTTATTCTCTCTGGAGAAGAGACGCTTGAGAGGGGATATGATTTCAATATACAAATACCGTACTGGTGACCCCACACTAGGAATAAAACTTTTTCACAGAAGAGAGTTTAACAAGACTCGTGGCCACTCATTAAAATTAGAAGAAAAGAGGTTTAACCTTAAACTACGTAGAGGGTTCTTTACTGTAAGAGCGGCAAGGATGTGGAATTCCCTTCCACAGGCTGTGGTCTCAGCGGGGGGCATCGATAGTTTCAAGAAACTATTAGATAAGCACTTGAATGACCACAACATACAGGGATATACAATGTAATACTGACATATAATCACACACATAGGTTGGACTTGTGTCTTTTTTTCAACCTCACCTACGTTACCTATGTTACTATGTTTTAAAAAGTCATTTTCGGTTTCAGTTTTCGGCCTAGTGTATTCTTCATTTTCGGTGTCGGTTTCGGCACCATAAACCATTCGGTGCACCCCTGCAATCTGCATCTATCACATCTGACTAGTCTCTGTGACGACCAGGCATTCCATGGTGATGGCCCTCCTCCTTCTAGCACACAGCATGTGAGTGACAGCCTCAGATGTGCATGTTTTCCAGTGAGACCGTGTAAGGTGTGTGTTGGGGGGTGCCCATTCCACACCCCGATTTGTGCCAAACTCCCACCCCCTGCCTCCTGAGAGCACCATTTGGTGCTCTATCTGCTCTGTGTTCTTTGGAGGACTCTGGAGAAAAGCTGTACCTTTTTTATCTGCTGCCCGGTCATGTTGGATTTGCTTCATCACTGTGTGTCCACAGAGGCTTTTTTTCCAATTTAGACAGATTAAGGAAGGATATAACCACTGTAAGGAATATTTTTACCATCTGTGTTCCATTGGGGATAATTCCTTTCACTTCCTCTCACGCAGCCAAAATAAATGGGAAAATCCTTATAAAGTGAAGGAATCTCTGGTTGTCATGAGCCGCACTATTCCTGTCCAAGGGACAACCCAAAATTTTTGTTCACTTTTAGTGAGAGTAGTAAACAGGGCTAATGGGGTGAATCTCCCTGGAAGGGGCACAAACATCAGTAAAACCCTAAAACGAAGAGGAGATAAGGGCGCTCTGCTGGAGGTGGATAGTCAGAGGGGAGCGATGATAGTGATGAGATGGCACTTCTGGCAGCACTTTGGTTAGAGGAAAAGCAACTCTGAAGATATAAAAAAGGAAAAGAAAGACGCCTTTAAGTCCAGTATGCAAAATTTTAATAAAGTGCACAAAGGGTAAAAGCACTTACAAGATGGTTGCGTGTTAAACATGATAAAATCAGGAGTTCTCATCTGTGGCATGTGTCCATCCTCGGCACGGTGGTAGAGAGCAGTGTAGAGCCGTCTAGCAGTAAAGCATTCTCGTATGTGTTGGAGAGAGGAGGCAGCAGGGAAGCCTGTGTTCCGGGTTCACTGCGGCACCCACAAGGCTGATTGTGTCAGTGGGGAGAAAGGGGCGGTAACACGTTTCGGAGCACGTGCAGCTACTTCCACTCAATGATCTTGTAAGTGCTTTTAACCCTTTGTGCACTTTATTAAATTTTGCATACTGCACTTAGAGGCGCCTTTCTTTTCCTTTTTTATATCGGTAAAAACCTGACCATTGTTCTAATCCCTCTCCGCTCTATCCACAATGAAAAATAAAGTTTCTTATCGTACATCATGGGACACATAGCCATAGTAGTTACTATGTGGGTTATAGGCCATCTTTAGGTGATGGACACTGGCACACCCTAAGACAGGAAGTCCACTCCCTATATAACCCCCCCTCCTCTACTACTGGGAGTACCTCAGTTTTTTTTTTTTTTTTTTGCCAGTGTCTAAGGTGTTGGTCACGAGTGAAGATGCAGTGCTGAGCTCCACTGGGAGCAATCCTTGCTGGGGCGAGCTATGCAGCCAGATCCATTCCAAGTGTCTTTTCAGGCCGAATTGAATGGTATCCGGGCCTCGTGGCAGAAGAAACGAGGTTTTGCCTGTAACGTTTCTCTTTTTAGAGAGCTGGACACTGGGATCCAGAGCTTTAGTTTTTTTCTGGCGGGGTGTTTTATGGGTCCAGGAGTGTGGGTTCCCCGAGGGTCCCCAGTTCCTGAAGGTTTTGTAACGAAGCCCACCGTGAGAGGTGAAGATTGGGTCTGTTGGTTTTTACCACAGAAAACCCTGCGGCGGGAAAGGTAAGTGGAGGTTTTTAAGGAATTTTTTAAATTTTCTTATGAAATGTCTCCTTTGAAAAAGTAAATGTCCTGCCTAAGAGTCACCACTTGGGGCTGTATAGTGCACGTACCTTGTCATGCTTTCCTCAAACATCACGCTTGTCACAGAAGCAGCAGGCTTCCCTCCGGGGAGCAGCTCAGATCTACGTTAAGATTGGGGGGATTTTCTTCCAGGAAACGCCCCCCACCTGGACAAAGCTCTCCCCCTGCAAGGGGGGAAGCCAACAACAATCGGTGTTGCCGGTCCATTTTTTTTTTTTCACCGCCCCTGCACGGTGGCTTGTTACAGGTCTCCTCACCAGACCCCCCATCCACACACACACACACACACACCCACACACACACACACACACACACACACACACACACACGCGCCCATCGGATCGGAGTCTCGCACGGGAAAACCCTCTTTTGAAAGGGGGGGATGTGATAGAAGGGGCGGGGCTTAGTGTGGCCTTGGATGCAATTTCTTCTGATAGTAGCTCTGCTTTTGTGCATCTGGCTAAGGTCAGAACTCTACATCTCTACAATGACATCCTCCCCTGAGAGGGGGTGGTTGGTCAGGGTGAGTATCGGGGTCATGAAATGTTTGCAACTGTTTTCAACACTGCAGCCCCTGTCTGTTACTAAAAAGGTCTTTTTTCCTCAGCCATGATAGGATTGGGAAAAAAATAAAGATTAGTGGCTTTAATCGCATCCCAGTGTGAGACAAAATGCAACAGGTTCTCTTCCATTACTCAGGACCCTCAAACTGAGGAACTGGGGGTGGGAGAAAATGAATTCCCTCATGGGACCGTGGTGAGGCTGATGACTCCTCTTCTGAGGTGTCAAATGGGGGGGGGGGGGGGGAAATCAGCTTTCACAATCTGTAAGATTGATGGTGCAATTTCTTGCTGAATGGTTCGCTGCACATTTATGTACCCTTAACTTAGTGTTTGGGTTCGCTAAAGCCTCCTCAAGCTGTGCATGCCTTTCCTGTCCATTCATTGCTGGAAAAGCTTTTTGTATCTTAGTGGATCACCCAGATGAGCATGTTTTTCCTCCTAAAAAGTTTTTTCACACTTTATCCTATGGGGGAAAAAATTCACTAAATTCACTAAAAGTGGGGTATACCAGCAATTAACGCTGCTATATCCTCTGTTTTATAAAAGTTTGACTTGTCCGGCAGACAATGCTCGAATGCTTAGGGATCAAACAGATAAAAAGTTGGCATTCCTATTAAAAAAAAAAAAACAAAAAAAAACTTTTTTTTTTCTCTGGCAGATTGAGTGTCTCAGCCTGCGCTGGCAGTAATTGGTTAATTGTTGAGAGACTAGTTTAAACAGGTGCTCAAGGTTATCCTGTTCAGCAGGCCCAGGATCTAGCAAGCTACTAGCAGATTTATGTTTGCAATAGTTGCTATGAGAGATTCAAAAGTGTAAGTTATTCCTGCGCTACCTGGGAAAAAAACAGTATACACGGACAGCTGAGGACACCGAATGGGATCAAACAAAAAAAAGTGGGTGCTGCACTAACCTGGAAATGCTGTATATTACCCTCTAACAGTATAAACTAGATTCACAAAAAAAAATGTAAAATCATATATAAATGAACGGTGCCAATGTGCACGATGTGTAACCTGTAAGGTACTCTTTCGTGTTAGAAACGACAATATGTGTCCAGTTTAGCAATACTAAGCATACAAGGACATCCTCAATCCTCATGCATGCGTAGCAGTCTATATAAAAAACCTAAAGTGCTGTTGCGCTAATGTGAGGAGCAAAAGAAAAAATTATCCATAAGAATATTCTATAAATATATGCCTGTTTAAACAAAAATCAGAAACTATTCCTATTGCATAAAATAACTAAATGACATATATATATTGTGCAATATCGTGCCAATAAACAGATTGTGCAAAAACCAGCCTAGTTTTCACTTCAGTGCAAACACGCAAAAAGTGCAGGATGTGTATATGACGTATATCTTGGTCACTTCCCAGACCCTATCGCCCTCATATATTTATATCTTAATACACACTAAATGTGTGTCACATATTATTGAATAAAGTGCAAATAAACAAATATTGTGCAAAGTCCAACACACATAATATTGGATAAAGTGCAAATAAACAAATGTGCAGTCCAGCAAATATTGCAATTGGTGCAAACAATGCAAAAAAAAGTGCAAAGTGAATAAGTGGCGTGTATATTGGTCACTTCCCAGACCCTCTCGCCCTTATCACATAAATCCAAAATATGTCCCTACACACATCAGACGTGTGTCACAGTAACAGTATAAGGGTGGACCATAAAGTGATTGGTTTCCTTAAGATTCAGTGTATAACATCACAGCCAGTGGGGTGCCGAAAGAGAGAGAGTGTGTCCGTCCTCTTCGTGCAAGAAACACACACATGTAAAGGGTGGTCCCTTACCTTAAGGCAATGGGACAATTGCATAAGAGTAATGCTGCAGGGGGTAGTCTCTCTTTGGGATCCCTGGACCGGAGCAGATGGTCCCTGTGTTTGAATTCCTCAGTACCAGCAGAGTCCACATGTAGAAGAACAGAGGAGTACCAGATAGTGTAGTATTGCCAAACACATCAGTTTTTATTCAAGTTAAAATGTATGTACTCACATAAATTAACTGTGCAATCTGTACATCTCCTACGAGCGGCGAGCTCGTCAAATCCTGTTTGTATCGGGGCCTATCCCGTCCCTATGCGTGACGTCACCGGATCACGTGACTTCTTCAGGGGATACTAGGGGAGGCACTTACTTGTCTTTAAATACTCTTTCCCATTACATTAAATGGGCGGCCATTTTCTTGTAGACCGGTCTAATCCTATGGCGGCCATGTTTTAAGAGATCGCGTGCGCGGCCATTTTCTTGGTTATATAGCGTGCTGACAGACACAAAATGTTTGCAGCAGGCTACTTCCTACGTTTGGCTTTGGATGGTTGTAAATAACAGAAACACTTGTGATCTCAAAGCGACCCAAGGGGGGCGAACGAAGGCTCACAACTTAGCATACCGCTCATGTATAGCTATAGCGATGCAGGATATAATGCAGTCAAGTTATGTCAAAGTGACACCAGCTAATATTGGGCTATTACAGAAACCTGTATAGGATGGAATAGGCGCTAATATTGCCTTGAATTTCTCAGTCCATATATAACTATATATATGACTAAAATATGCATAAAACATATTAAAAATTATTACAACATAGAAACATGATATAAATAGCAAAGGGAAAGCATCTTGTGAAGGTGTGCATTCTCTGCCTAAATGTACGCACATGTTAAAAAGGTTTTTAACTCGTATCTAAAAAGACTTACACCCATTTAATAAAGTGTATAAAAAATATCTAAAATGTACATAAAAATTAATTACATGAAAAATGACATAAAAAATTACATAAAAAAAGGGGGGGGGCATATATCTATCTCTCGATGGGTGCATGTACCTAAAAGGTTTTGAATTTTATTAAAACAATTTTTTATCAAGAGACAAATCGCCAGTATTAAAAAGCGGGAGGAAGGGAAGAATACAAAATATCTATGTGGAAAGAAATATTGGAGATGGAGTGCATAAGGGACATATAGGGGCATATGTAAAGATTAAAAATCGCACAGAAAACAGTTAGAATCTAATTCTATATTCAAACCCCTCGGTGCAAAAGTATCTTAAATGTATATCCACTTGGATTCAAGCTGGCTGAGGGTCCTAACCTTGTGACTACCCCGCCAGTGTCTAACATATGGTTCTATCCCCCAGAATCTTAAATGGGTGGGATCCTTATTATGGTGCACCAAAAATTTTTTAGACACACTGTGCTCATCATACCCGTTTAAAATGTTTTGTACGTGCTCCTTGATTCTTACTCTCAGGGGTCTTTTTGTGCGGCCTATGTACTGAAGGCCACAGCTGCATTCCAAGACGTACACCGCTCCTTCAGTATTGCAGCAAATGAAGTTATTAACCTCATACGACTCTCCAGTGCTGGTGGATCTGAAGTGAAATTTTTTCTCATTTGGGCGTTTTGTCCTCACGCATGCGTAACACCTTTTGCAGGGGAAAAGCCTTTTCCTGTAAAGAAGGAGAATGTTTTTTTCGGTGGATCGATTACACTCTTTACTGTCTTGTCCCGAATGGTTGGTGCTCTCTTGTATATAAATTTTGGGTTCAGGGGTAAGGCAATCATATAAATCTCTATCTGCCAGAAGAATATGCCAGTGTCTTAACTATTTTTTCTACTTTTTTTATACTGTGCATTAAAATCCAGAATTATTGGAGCTCCTGCCGGTAATGCTTCCTTCCTGGCTCTATCTTTGATTAGTTCATTACGGTTCATTTCTGTCACCTCTGTTATCTTTTTCTTGATGAACTTCTGGTCGTAACCTTTCTTGACAAATCTTTGTCCTATTACTTCTGCTTGGTCTAAGAAAGTCTCCAGTTGGGTGCAATTGCATCTTACCCTCATGAGTTGTCCCTTCGGTATATTGAAAAGCCAATTTCTGTGGTGGCAACTTTCAATAGGCAAGTAACTGTTCCTATCCACGTTTTTAAAGTGCGTTTGTGACAATAATTTTGAATCTTCTTGTTTAATATCCAAATCAAGGAATGTTGCGTTCTTTTCACTCATTTCCCAAGACAATTTAATATTCCTGTCGTTAACGTTGAGCCTTTCTAAGAAATATGTCAGCTGGTCAGAGTCCCCTTTCCATAGTATAAAAACATCATCGATGTACCTTTTTATATACTACCAGCTTATGCGGTCTGTTATTAAAAACATATTCTTTCTCCCACTGAGCCATGAACAGGCTTGCTACACTCGGAGCAAATTTTGCTCCCATCGCTACGCCTGTTTGTTGATGGTAGTAGTTACTGTCATACCAAAAGTAGTTATTCTTGAGACAGAAATCTAGTCATTTGATTATAAATTTTCTTTGTGTACATGGGAGTGTAGTGACCTCAAGCCCCATTTCGCCGCTTCGCATGCTTGATGGTGGAGTATTATTGTGTACAAGGACGACAAATCTGCGGTCGCCATAATCCAGGGGCCTGCTTCTTTGGGGACGTCTTCCAGAATTTGTAGCATTTGCTTAGTGTCCCTTAAATATGCTTCTGTACTCTGAACAGCTGGTTGCAGGAAAAAATCTATGTATTCTCCTATTCTTGCAGTGAGTGAATCGATACCATTCACAATTGGTCTTGGTGGTGGATTTGTTTTATTCTTGTGTATCTTCGGTAATGAATAAATAATCGGAGTCCGGCAGGAGTCTGGTATTAAAAATCTGGCCTCTTTCTTATTTAAAACATTTCTCTTGACTCCTAGGTGTACTACCCTTTCAAGTGCTCTTCTACATTTAAACATAGGGTTACTTAATAATTTATTATAAGTGGTTGTATCGTTCAGCATGTTTCTCATGCTGTCCTAGTATTGTGCCTTTTGATAAAACCACGATCCCCCCTCCCTTATCTGCTGGTCTAATGACCAGATCTTTACGTTTGGTTAATTTGCGGATCCCACTTTTGATATAGCTTGGTTCTTCTTTCCTTTTTATCCTTAAATCTTTAATATCATCTAAAACCAATTTCTTAAAAACCTCAATATGCTTTTTGTCTCTCACGGGTGAATTAAAAACCGATTTATTCCTTAGTGTGCTGTGCAAAATTCCATCGCCATCTCTATCTTCATATCTTTGTTTCGAGGGGTTTCCTAGAATGTATTTCTTGCTGTTCAGTTTCCTCACAAATTTCTGTATACCTACATATGTCTGGAACTTATCTAAGTTCTTAGTTGGTGCATACTTGAGCCCTTTGTCTAGGACTCCTATTTCCTCATGTGTGAGTACTTGGCCACTTAGGTTAAAAATGCCTTCCCCTTTCACTCTTTTTCGCTTGTTCTCTCTTCCCGGATCGTTTTCCTCTTTTCTTTCCTGACTTCTTCTTGAGCTTCTTGTCTCTTCTATACGCCTCAGCGGGTAATTCTCTCTGCCTCTGTCTAAAAAAGGCCTGGTTTGATCAACACTGCCGTGGTATGCTGGATATTGTCTGTCATAGTTGTTCTCGTCTCGATCCGTGAGTGGGGCATAGTAATTGTAGGTAGGTATAGGGCTACGTTCATGATACCTATACTCTTTGTTAAGGCCCTCTCCTTTCCCCATGTCCATATTCATGAACGGGGCTCCTACCTCGTGGACCATAATGGTCATGTGGTTGTCTTCTATTATCCCTATACTCATAGGGTGGTCTTCTTGGTTCTCTATACTCTTGTGGTGGTCCTCTATACTCTCTCTGGTCGTGGGGGGGTTTATGCCAGTTATTCCCATTCTGGTTTCTCCTGTTGTTCCTCCAATAGAATGGTTTCTTTCTTCCTTGTTGTGGTGTCCGATCATAATACTGTGGTCTCCTAGTCGCTTGATGTGGAGTGTATGTTTCATAATTAGCATATCTCTCATCTTGGGTCTGTTGTCTTGGTGTCATTCTCGGTGTCAAAACTTCATTCCCCTCTCATGGATCTGGATATCCTCTCTTGATGGTATTTTGTACAGGCAGCTCATTTGTTTGTTGCGAATACACTCTTACCATTTTTTCTGGTGTGGAGTATGTTGAAGCTACATCCGCTTTCCCTAATTGGCTTTGCCATTTAAAAACTTGATCATTTCTAAAATCAATAATATCTCTGATGTATTTTTTACTTTTTCTCTGTTGTACCTCTGTCTTTTTTGGTGAGATCTTTATTCAGTTGTGTCGTCAGTGCTTTGAACTCTGTGGTCTCCTTATTTATTTCTAATTCCTCTCTTATTGCTGCGATGTTCTGATCAATAATTTTAGTTTTTCTTCGTTTTCTTTCGAGTAGAAACATCAGTAGTTCTAAGCCTTTTTCATTGAAAAATTTAAACCACTCATCATTTGACTCCTGGTCTACCAATCCATCATTTGGAGGTACATCCCAACGTAACCTCCTTGGTGCAATGCTTTCTTTAACCACTTCAATACAGGGCTTTTATACACCCTTCCTTCCCAGACCAAATTTTAGCTTTCAGCGCTCTCACACTTTGAATGACAATTACTCAGTCATGCTACACTGTACCCAAACCAAATTTTTATCATTTTTTTCTCACAAACATAGCTTTCTTTTGGTGGTATTTAATCACTGCTGTTTTTTTTATTTTTTGCAATATAAGCGAAAAAAGAGAAATTTTTGGAAAAAAAACACTTTTTTTTAGTTTTTATTGTAAAATTTTGCAAATAAGTAATTTTTCTTCATAAATTTGGGCCAACATGTATACTGCTACATATCTTTAGTAAAAATAACCCAAATTAGTGTATATTATTTGGTCTCTGTGAAAGTTATAGAGTCTACAAGCTATGGTGCAAATCATTGAAAAATGATCACATCTGATCACACCTGATGTACTGAAGGCCCATCTCATTTCTTGAGGCCCTAACAAGCCAGGAAAGTACAAATACCCCCCAAATTACCCCTTTTTGGAAAGCAGACATTCCAAGGTATTTAGCAAGAGGCATAGTGAGCTTTTTGAAGTTGTAATTTTTTCCCACAATTCTTGGAATTTTTTTTTGCACAAAATTGTCATAAGTTATTTCTCTCACACAGCACATGCATACTTGCAATGACACCCTAAAATACATTCTGCTACTCCTCCTGAGTATAGTGATACCACATGTGTGAGACTTTTACACAGCCTGGCCACATACAGAGGTCTAAAATCCAACTAGCACCGTCAGGCATTTTACGAGCATAAATTGCACATCTCATATGATGACAACCTATCACACTTTTGAAGGCCCTGGAGCACCAGGACAATGGAAACACCCACAAAATGACCCCATTTTGGAAAGCTAACACCCCAACGTATAATCTATGAGGCATAATTAGTCTTTTGAATGGTTCATTTTTTTCCCGAAGTTTTTGGAAACTGTGGAAAAAAAATTAAAACGCATTTTTTTTACACAAAGTTGTCCATTCATAAGATATTTACAACACATAGCATGTACATAGCAAAAATGACACCCCAAAATACATTCTGCTACTCCTCCTGAGTATGGCGATACCAAATGTGTGAGACTTTTACACAGCCTGGCCACATACAGAGGCCCAACATTGAAGTAGCAGCTTCAGGCATTCTAGGAGCATAAATTACACATCTCATTTCTCAACCACCTATTACAATTTTGAAGGCCCTGGAGCACCAGGACAACGGAAACGCCCACAAAATGACCCCATTTTAGAAAGCTAACACCCCAACGTATAATCTATGAGGCATAATTAGTCTTTTGAATGGTTCATTTTTTTCCCGAAGTTTTTGGAAACTGTGGAAAAAAAATGAAAACGCATTTTTTTTTACACAAAGTTGTCCATTCATAAGATATTTCCAACACATAGCATGTACATAGCAAAAATGGCACCCCAAAATACATTCTGCTCCTCCTCCTGAGTATGGCGATACCACATGTGAGACTTTTACATAGTCTGGCCACATACAGAGGCCCAACATCCAAGTAGCACTGTCAGCTGTTCTAGGAGCATACATTACACACAAATTCCTGCCAACCTATCACATTGTTGAAGGCCCTTCATATTTCTAACACATAGCATGTACTGTACATACCAATTACAAACCAAAATACATTCTGCTGAGTAAAGGGTAAAGAAAAGATTACCTGCAGTTTTAGTAGTGCAGTGGTCCACAGAGAAGAGCATCGGTCCAGGCAGCAGGCAGGAACGTGGACAGCGACAGCAAAACAGGCAGCAGGCAGGAATAGTCAGTACAGGTAGAGATGTCAGCACAGCCAAAGCATTAGTCCAGATAGCAGGCAGGGATGTGGTCAGCAGCAGCAAAAGGATCAAAGGATCGTCCATGCAGCAGGCAGGAATACTGTCCATAGTTAGTACATGCAGCAGGCAGAGGTATGGTCAGCACAGCCAGAGTATTTGTCCAGGGAGCAGGCAGTACCATCAAGCTTAGGGCATTGGTCAGGAAAGAATGGGGACGGGGTAGAGGCTTCTCCCACCCAAATCGCTTTGAAGCCTCCGGGCAACCAGACCCTGTTATGGGAACACAGAAAACCAAAAACTGTTTTTCTGAACTCCGATCACTATTCTGGAGCCCCTCACATATGTAAGACCCCTGTGTAGCAGGGTGAAAGATCAATCCAAGGGGCAGGCAAAAACATGGTCAACAGGCCGAGGTCAGTGCAGGTAAAAGGCAGAAATAGACGGTAGGCAGAGGCATAGTCGATACAGTCCAGGGTCAGTTCACGTGAAAGGCAAAAACATGGCGGAAAAACAATGCAGACGGTAGGCAGAGGCATAGTCGAGAAACAGGCCAGGGTCGGTTCACATGGAAGGCAATAATATATGGTTGGTTGAGGAAGGTAAATATTCAGGACAGAAATTAAAAACGGGGGAAATGGCAGTATTAGAAATATGGACTAATAATTTTCCAGAGTGTGATATCGCCTGAAGCATTCTCCGATGCAAAGGCCAGGTTGGGAGGGACAGTCGGTACAATGGAAGCTCGTATCTTTCCTAATTCCTCTTTTGGTGCACACCCGACATTTGTTTTGGCGTCGTCTTCCGGATCCCGTTGGTGGAATATGGTCTGGGAAATGGCGCTCATGTAGTCTGCTGACAGAATCGGAGCGAATGTTTTCTGGGGGGGATACTTGCTGATAAATCAGGGCAGTGACAATGTCTTCAATAAACTTTATGAAGGTGGTGGGTGTTTCTGGGGATTTTTGGTATATTATGAAAGAATTTAAAAGGGCCAAATGAAAAAAGTAAATTGCGACTTTTTTGTACCAGAATAAGGATTTTCTTGTTGAAAGATAGGGCTGCAACAACTGATCGTTTAAATCCACCCCCCCCCCCATGTATTTATTGTACTCAGTGATACAGGTAGGCTTGCGAACGGTACCGCGTCTTCTGTGAAGTTCCACCGAGGTGTCATCGTGGATGGTGGACATGATGTACACGTCTTTTCTATCCCTCCACTTCACAGCCAACACTTCTTCGTTCCTCAAGCTTGTCGATTTCCCCCCTTGGAATGTTTGTGGTGACAAGACACTGTGGGAAGCCCTTTCGGTTTTTTCTAGTTGTACCACAGGCCAAAGTTTGTTTGAGATGTAGGTGGCGGAGAAGGGGCAAACTCGTATAATAATTATCCATATAAATATGGTACCCCTTTTGGAGGAGTGGGAATGCCAACTCCCAAACAATTTTCCCACTTATTCCCATGTACAAGGGACACTCAGGGGGCTGGAGCTGGGAATCTTTCCCTTCGTACACGCGGAATGCGTACACATAACCGGTGGCACTTTCACAAAGCTTGTTAAGCTTCAAGCCATACCTCGCCCTCTTACTGGGTATATATTGTTTGATTCCCAGCCGGCCTGTGAAATGCACCAGGGATTCATCCACAGATATATTTTTTTTCAGGGACATAAACTTCGGCAAACTTCTGGGAAAAAAAATTAATTAGGGGGCGAACTTTATATAATTTGTCAAAGTTTGGGTGATTTCGGGGGTGGCACTGTGAGTTGTCATTGAAATGCAAGAAGCACATTATGATTTCGTATCGGGACCTGGACATGGCTGCTGAAAAAATTGGCATATGGTGGATGGGTTTGGTCGACCAATACTTATGAATTTCATTTTTTTTTGTAAGCCCCATGTTCAGGGTTAGGCCTAAAAACAATTTTAGCTCCACTACTGTTAGTGGTCTCCACTCAAAAGGGCGGGCATAGCTGGAGCTGGGGTTGGTTGCAATAAATTGTTGGGCAAACAGATTAGTTTGGTCCACGATGCCTTGAATCCAATCGTTCGGGAAAAATAAATTAAAAAAATCCATTTGTGTAAATCCTGCAGTGTTGACCTGCACACCCAACTGTGCTGTAAAAGGGGGGATCGTGGCTGACCCTGTGGTAGAAGGCAGCCACAATGGGTTTGTCAAGGAATCTGGAAGATGGGTTTGGGCCCTACTTCTTTGGCGTCCACTTGTGCTGGGTCTTTCCTCCTGGGGTCTAGCAGCGCTTGTACTGGGCCCCTCCTCCTGGGGTCTACCGCCGCTGGCACTGCTGGTAGCTGCCTGGTTTTCAGACCGTCGTCTTTTTGGACGGACTACTTCCTCCTCTAAGTCTGATCCTGATGTGCTGCCTTCGGGGGGCTCATATTCCGAATCAGAACCAGAATCTGAACTGAGCGGTGAGAGCTCCCCGTTGCTCTCATCGGTCAGACTCAGGATCTGGTATGCCTCTTCTGGGGTGTACATCTTTCTGGACATAGTGGCTGACTGGCTGTATGTACTCTGGTGGCAAGTGATGAGGTGGCGGGTACTCTGGTGGCAGATGATGAGGTGGCGGGTACTCTGGTGGCAGGTGATGAGGTGGCGGGTACTCTGGTGGCAGGTGATGAGGTGGCGGGTACTCTGGTGGCAGGTACTCTGGTGGCAGGTACTCTGGTGGCAGGTGATGAGGTGGCAGGTACTCTGGTGGCAGGTGATGAGGTGGAGGGTACTCTGGTGGCAGGTACTCTGGTGGTGAGGTGGCGGGTACTCTGGTGGCAAGATTCTGGTGGCAGGTGATGAGGTGGCGGGTACTCTGGTGGCAGGTGATGAGGTGGCGGGTACTCTGGTGGCAGGTGATGGACAGGTACTCTGAGATGACAGGTACTCTGAGATGACAGGTACTCTGAGATGACAGGTACTCTGAGATGACAGGTACTCTGAGGTGACAGGTACTCTGAGGTGACAGGTACTCTGAGGTGACAGGTACTCTGAGGTGACAGGTACTCTGAGGTGACAGGTACTTTGAGGTGACAGGTACTTTGAGGTGACAGGTACTCTTTATTTAGGAGGGGCGATCTGGGCACAGTAGTACATGTAATTAGTAACTCACTGTTAGCTGATCTCTTCTCCTCACACTGGATCGGTGTGTGAGGAGAAGAGCCCAGCAACAGCAGTTACTATCTGTTTGTTTACATTAGTGACCGGCTGTGATTGGACACAGCCGGTCATGTGATGCAGAGCCATGTCATTGGCTACAGTGATCGGGGCTGAGCTGTATCCAGGGGAAAAGCCTCAGCCCCGATCACCGCCCTGATCACTGCTCTTCCGCCGGAAACCGCATAGTACACGCTTCCCAATGCCGCTCTGCATCCGCCGTTACCGACGCTCCGCCGCCCGCCGCCGCTTCAATACCCCCATCGGGGAACGGCTGTGTCCTGAGGGACACAACGGTACCCCGATCGCCACAGTAGCGGCGGAAAGCCGAGGCCGTCGTATGACGCCCACCCAGGATAAGAGATCCCATCTGTGGACGTCATTTGACTATGGCCGGGTATTGAAGCGGTTAAGGTATGTTTCGAAAGTGCTTATGTCCCACCATAGGCTTATCTTTTTTTCCATATTATGCCCTAATTTTCTCATCAAACTTTCAAGGTCTACGTTTTTATTAGTGTTAGTATTGGTGGTATTAAAAACTTCTTCTAAATTTACCTTCCTTTTTTCCATAAATGAAAATACATCCATGGTTGCTGCAGGAATGTATGAATGAAATACTAGTAGAATCAAAAGTGTAAGTTATTCCTGCGCTACCTGGGAAAAAAACAGAGTATACGCGGACAGCTGCGGACACCGAATGGGACCAAACAAAGCCCATGCGCGAAACGCGTCGTCAAGGCAACCCCATGACAGTGGCCCCAGCTAGAGCCATTTCACAGTGAGCCTTGATCCATCCATCCATCCATCCATCTACCTTTCTGTGAAGCCGCCTCATTAACCAGCAGTGGTTTTTCTTCAGCATCATCATTTTCACCACTCCTTCCTGATCTGGCGACTTCTGATCAGCTTCCCCGTTTGCTCCATTTTTTATTGATTTATTGTTTTTATGGTTTTCTGATGAACCCCAGGCCGTTTAGGCTGATGTGAGCTCCATCAGCCTGCTGGCAGCTTTATTTCCCCCTCGACTAGCCTCTCAGATCCAGCACTGATCCCGGTGCAGTGTCACCATTTTTCTGAGGAGTATTCACCCCTGTGGAGACACCATCCGGCAGGTCAGCGGTCTGTTTCCATCTGCTGACACTCCAGCGGCTCCCCTGTGCTGACGTCATCATTCACCGCCACGGAGCTCCAGCTAGGCTGCTCTCCTCATGGCGGAGCTTTGGCACTATCCACGCTGCGGTCATCTCACAGCCTGTTGGAGCCGGCAAGCCTCCCTGCACGATGCCAGACTTTCCAATGAACGGGGCAGCTGTGAGTGTTGTCTTTTTGCTATGAGTACTTTGTTTCGCTCCCACCTCTTCACCCACTGCCTCCTGCTGTGAGTACTGTGTTCCTCACCCATTGTCTCCTGTTGGGGCATTTTTTGGATGGATCTCCTGTGCTGGTCTCCTGTTGTTCTAAGGCTGACTGTCCTCCATTTCAAGTGCTCTTTACATGTTGAAACCTAGTGCAATACTTATTAACTTTTTATTATTGTGAGATTGTGGTTTTAATACTGTGTTACTATGTTTTTTCTGTAACAGTGTTTTCTAACTTGGTTTTATTAATCAGTAGTCATTACTGTCACTTCACATTCATTTATTACTGTTTTTTTTAAATTACTTAATTTTTTATGACTGTTGCAGTTTGCTTTTAAAAACATCCTGAGCGCTGGGCTTTTATTGTTTTCCTTTGTTATGATCTGTATTTTACCAGCTACGGTCGGTCCGGCTGCACGGGTGGTCCCCGATTTTTTTTTTTTTTTTTTTTTTTTTATAAGTTATGCTATATGTATTCACAATGTCCTAGTACATGGCATGGTAAATATACAAGTCATATATCACATGTCCTGTTTGGAGCTCTCCGGGTAGTCTATCATTGGCGCTGGGTTATTGCTGTGTGTTTTTTTTATGATTATAGTTTACCTAGATGATCTATTCTTGATAGACCAGTCGATAGCCCGCTTAGACCAAAGTATGGTCACCACATTCAACTACCTGGAATACCTAGGTTGGATTCTCAACCTAGAAGAAATTTTCCTTAAAACCATGAAGAGGGCTAAAATACTTGGGTCTGATTATAGATACTCCCAGAAATTGGTATTCTTGCCCCAGGCAAAGATCAGCGCCATAAAGGAACTGATTCAGGTGATCGAAGCAAGATGAATTTTTCTATTCAGCTTTGCATGAGGTTGTTGGGAAAGATGGTGGTTTCATTCGAGGCCGTTCCTTATGCTCAGTTTCATTCGAGACTGCTGCAAAACAGCATCCTATTGGCTTTGAACAAAAGGGTTCAAGCACTAGATTTCCCAATGTGTCTGACTCCAAAGGTGCGCCGGAGCCTTAGTTTATGGTTAATAACTAAAAATGGCCCCGATCAGAAATGGCCTTGCCCATTAACATTCTATAAATTCAGGCAGAACACTTGGTCCTGAGGGCCTGAACGTTCAGTTTATGGAATTGTCCTGCCAGAATTCAATCCGACAATGCCACAGCAATGGCCTACATCAATCACCAAGGGGGCACAAGAAGTTGTGCGGCCCAGAGAGTGGTGAATTGTATCCTATCTTTGGCAGAAAACAATGTACTTTGTCTATCGGCAGTCTTCATTCTAAGAATAGAAAATTCGCAGGCGGACTACTTGAGTCGCCAGCAGTTGTTCCCGGGAGAATGGTTCCTTCACCCCGATATCTTCCTGTCAATATGTCAAAGATGGGGGGATCCCAGACGTAGATCTGTTTGCGTCCAGGTTAAACAAAGAAATCGACAACTTTGTGTCAAGAACAAAGGAACAGCTAGCATGCGGAACAGATGCCTTGCTATTTCCGTGGCATCAGTGCTCACCGATTTATGCATTCCCACCTATTCTACCTGTGTGCACGACTTCTTCGCAGGATCAAGCAGGAAGGGAAGTCGGTGATTCTTGTGGCCCAGGAGATCTTGGTATGCAGAGATAGTAAAGATGGCGGTAGGGGACCCATGGACCCTACCGCCATGGCCAGACCTTCTCTCGCAAGGTTCGGTATTCCATCTTACTTTACAAATGCTAAATTTAACGATTTGGCTATTGAGACCCACATTCTGAAGAAGCGTGGGCTGTCAGGTTCAGTGGTGTCTACTCTGGTTAATGCAAGGAACCTGGCCTCCAGAGTCATATATTAGAGTCTGGAAGGCATATTTCTCCTGGTGTGAATTCAGGGGTTGGCACCCCAGGAAGTATGTCATAGGTAGAATCCTTGACTTTCTATAGATGGGATTAGAAATAAAGCTGGTCTCGAGTACTATCGGGGGCCAGGTTTCAGCCTTATTGGTATTTCAGCAACCGCTTGCTTCTCGCTCTTTTGGTTCGTAGCTTTATTCAGGGGGTTACGTGGCTTAATCCTCCGGTTAGGTCCCTCCTGAACCCTTGGGACTTGAATTTAGTCCTTTTGGCATTACAGAAACAGCCACTTGAGCCGATACGACATATTCCCTTGGTCCTTTTGATAAGGAAACTAGTTTTTCTGGTAGCCATATCTTCTGCAAGAATGGTATCAGAGTTTGCTGCTCTTTCTTGTAAAGAGCCATATTTAATTATACACAAGGATAAGGTTGTATTGCGTCCTCATCCTAATTTTCTACCGAAGGTAGTGTCAGGTTTTCATTTAAACCCGGATATTGTTCTACCTTAATTTTTCCCAGAACTAAGTTCTGTGGAAGATAAGTCACTACATTCTCTTGATGTGGTGAGAGCAGTCAAAATCTATTTGAAGGCGACTGCTCAGATTTGAAAAACGGATGTTTTGTTTGTGTTACCTGAAGGTCCTAAAAGAGGACAGGCAGCATCGAAATCTACTATTTCTAAATGGATTTGACAAGTGATTGTACAAGCTTATGGTTTAAAGAGGAAAGTTCCACCTTTTCATATTAAAGCGCACTCCACCAGGGCTGTTAGTACTTCCTGGGCAGTGCATCACCAAGCCTCCATTACTCAAATCTGCAAGACGGTAACGCTGGCTTCAGTCCATACGTTTACCGGATTCTATCAAGTAGATGTAAAAGGTCATGAAGATATCGCCTTTGGGCGTACTGTGTTGCAGGCAGCCGTATAAGTCCTCTGGTCTCATGGTGCCCTACTTTTATTGTCTCCCTCCCTTCAGTTGGCATTGCTATGGGACATCCCACATAGTAACTACTATGGCTCTGTGTCTCGTGATGTACAATAAGAAAATAGGATTTTTATAACAGCTTACCTGTAAAATAATTTTCTTTAAAGTACATCATGGGACACAGAGGTCCCTCCCTTCTTTCTGGTATACACGTGTATTGCTTTGCTACAAAAACTGAGGTACTCCAAGTAGTGGGAGGGGTTATAAGGAGTGAACTTCCTGTCTTGGGGTGTGCTAGTGTCCATCACCTGAAGGTGGCCTATAACCCACAGTAACTACTATGGCTCTGTGTCCCGTGTTGTACTTAAAAAAAAAAAAAAAAAAAAAAAAAAAAAAAGGATTTTACAGTTAGGCTGTTATAAAAATCCTATTTTTGCAGCGGGACATGAGTCCATTTACATCCACCACTCAATAGAGGAGAATGGCGACTCTACCTGAAAAATGGACAGGTCGACTTGATCCTGCTGCTCTTGCAAAAGGGGGCTTTAGGTGTACAACACTGTTTTTTATTTTTTAAAGAAAAAATGCATTCATGAAGCAGCAGTACCATGGTTCTTTGCAAAGCGATAGTACACAGTGCTGCATAAATGAGCCCTTAGCTGGATTGAGACAAGCCATGGGTTTTTATTTAAAAGGGGGAAAATGTTGCTATAGCTACTTATAAAGTGATAGCAGATATTCAGCTATAATTTGTTAGTCAATCTGTATAACTCTGCTAGTGCATCCAACACTACCCTCTCCCCAGATTGACAGTGCTGTTGTCCAAAGGTCTTTGCCGATCCTCAAATATATTTTTGTTTTGGGGTTTATTATTTCTTCAACCACTTGCTTACTGGGCACTTTTATCCCCTTTCTGCCCAGGCCAATTTCCAGCTTTCAGCGCTTTGAATGTCAATTGCGTGGTTGTGCAACGCTGTACCCAAACAAAAAAAAAGTTTTTTTTTTCTCACACAAATAGAGCTTTCTTTTGGTGGTATTTGATCACCTCTGGGTTTTTTATCTTTTGTGCTATAAAAGAAAAAAAGACCCAATATTTTGTAGTAAAATGCATTTTTTCTTTGTTTCTGTTATAAAATGTTGCAAATTTAGTAATTTTTCTTCATAAATTTTGGCCAAAATTTTATACTGCTACATATCTTTGGTACAAATAACCCAAGTCCGTGTATATTTGGTCTTTTTAAAAGTTAGTCTCTCCAATCTATGGTGCCAATCATTGAAAATTGATCACACCTGGTGCACTGACGGCATCAGTCTCTAATTTCCTGAGACCCTAATAAGCCAGGAAAGTACAAATACCCCCCAAATTACCCCTTTTTTGGAAGTAGACATTCCAAAGTATTTAAGAGGCATAGTGAGTTTTTTATTTATTTATTTATTTTTTTTGAAGTTGACTTTTTTCTTTCCCGAAATTCTTTTCAAAATCCCCCCCCCCCCCCCACAAAATTGTCATATTACCACCCCAAAACGCATTCTACTATTCCTCCTGAGAATGGCAATACCACATGTGTCTTTTACACAAACACAGCCTGGCCACATACAGAGGTCCAACATGCAGGGAGCACTGTCAGGCATTCTAGGGACATAAATTACAAACATACTTTCTTGACTACCTCTTACACTTTTGAAAGCCCTGGAGCACCAGGACAATGAAAACGCCCAAAATGACCCAATTTTGGAAAGCAAACACCCAAACGTATATTCTATGAGACATAGTGAGTCTTTTGAACATGTCATTTTTTTTCCACAGGAAATGGGCACAGAGCACTGGATCTGTAGTGCCCGCAGCGCTGCTGTAACCGCTCTCTCCCCCTCTCCTCTCACACTGTACCGATCGGTTTGGATAGGGGAGAGATGAACCGGGCATGCGCTGGCTTGTTTGCAAGTGATCACTCCGTCATTTGACACGGTGATCACGTGGTAAACGGCTGCTGACATTGGCCCTATACCGTGATCTGTGATGCTTCGGATCCCCAGGTCCCTGCGGTCACGGATATGCCCTGGTGTGCCCTCCCAGAGTTATCCGACCGCCCTGCAGCTGTTCTTTGGCTATGGGCGGTCGGCAAGTGGTTAAACATCACTTTGTATTTTATCTTTTACTAATAGATTCAAGAAATAAAAATAAAAGGAGAGAGCCGCGACTACCTCCTGAAAATTAGGATTTTTAAGTGGACCATAACATCTGTATAATAAGGTAAGCACAGATATGGGAATTTGATAAAATTTACATTTTATTAGATACACAAATACATATAAACAAATATAATAAAATCATGAACTACAACCAGTTCATTGGAGATACTTAGTATTATTATTAGTCCGCGAATTGCTGGAAAAGATGCTTGAATGTGCGATATGCCAACATGTTTCGCAGATTTCCTGCTTCTTCAAGGGCGTCGCTTACATCTGCTGGTATCTCTAGATTGTATAAATTCATATTAGGTATTGTTTCATAGTTACAATATTCAAGTGTAGTTTATTAAGCTAATAAAAGTGCTTACCCAATAGAGGTTATCAATGCCTAAAATGGGGCATGCAAAGCCCGACTCACATCAAAAGAGTTCAGCCCGCCAGCAGCCAACCACGATAATTACCCCCAGGCAGTCAGAGCGTGCGGGGTTGGAGAGTGGGATGTCGGATCATGTACTGGCCAGCCTAGTAAATAGGTATATCCTGTGCAAAGAAATGATTTACCAGCTAGTTTTATCATATTTTTATCTTATACAGAGGGAGAGATATTGATTATTGTAATTCCTTATTGCAATTCCTGATATTAATTTGTTTGGTTCTCGTTTTTATTATCCATAGATCCTACCTAGCTACATTGGACCCATGGAGCAATACCCCATTTGTCATTTTGAAAAACTTTTTTGGCCATCCGAAGGGTTAAAGCTAAACCATATCCTCCTGAGAGTACATAATTGATTTAAAACCAAATAGACCCATATATCTGTATAGTTGCAGAGTCACATATGTCAGTCATTAAATAAATGGCCGACATATCCCCATTCATTACTACAAGTTGTATCCATAAAAATGAACATGATACTCTGAAACACTGTATAAGCGCCATGCTGTGAAATTGTATTGATACTATAGAAAAGGGGGGGGGGGGGGATAATGCATCATTAATGAGAGTTCTACAAACCCAGATGATTCATCTAGTGAAGAGGAAGAGTCCGAAACACCTGACAATCTAGAACCAGTAAAATTCAAACCCAGGTCCCAAAAATTTCCTAACTTACAGACATGCCCAGCAGTCTGGGCCTTCCTTAAACAGACCAAAAAACAAATAGAAGCCTTGTCATTCCCACGTCAATTAGACAATAACTTATCACAGGCACAACGTCTGGCACTTGAAGGGATGATCCACAATGACCAGATAATTATCAAGCCATCCGACAAGGGAGGTAACGTAGTAGTTATGGACAAAGACACCTACATTGAGATGTGCAATAGGATCCTGAACAATCAGGAATGGTACCAACAGGTTCCATTCGATAGACTGATAGAGGCTAGAGCCCAATTTAAAGCAATTATTATCCAGGCACACCAGCAGGCCCTGATTGACAAGGATCTGATGGAGTACCTTGATGTCAAGCATCCTGTTACACCTACATTTTATTCCATCCCGAAGGTCCATAAGAGTTTACATAATCCACCTGGACGACCCATAGTGTCGGGGATTGGTAGCCACACTGAAACAGCTAGCAGATATGTCGACAGTTACCTACGCCCTCATGTGATGGCACTGCCGTCATATCTGAAGGATACTCTGGACCTTCTAAAGGTAATTGAGGGACTGACAGTGCCTCCTGGAACGATTTTAGCTGCCATAGATATAGAGGCACTTTATTCCAGTATTCCACATAGTAAAGGGGTAGCAACCATAGCTACGTTCCTTAGAGAACAGGATCGGAATGACTGGAGGCTATGCCAATTCATCACGACGCTCCTGCAACAAATCCTCACTACCAACATATTTCTGTTCAATGGTTCCACCTTCCTCCAGGTACAGGGGGTAGCGATGGGGACATCTTGTGCCCCATCGTATGCCAACCTGTACCTGGGGGGGTGGGAGCGGGAACTGTTCTCGGATGACTGCGCCGCGATACACCTTCGCCACATTTTATTGTGGCGAAGGTTTATTGATGACGTATTGCTCGTCTGGACAGGATCCGCTCAAGAACTAGCCGAATTTATGTTATTTATCTCCAATAATAGCTTTAATCTTAAATTCACTATTCAATTTGATACCAAAAGTATTGCTTTCTTGAACCTACGCCTCTTCATTAGAGACGATGGTTCCATTTATAGCAATTTATATAGAAAAGAAACAGCAGGCAACACTATCCTACACTATTCTAGTGCACATCCTCGTCCTCTAGTACGAAGCATACCGTACAGTCAATACTTAAGACTACGCAGAAATTGTGCGAGAGACGAGGATTTCTATCAGGAAGCCAAGATTCTATATGAACGACTAATTATAAGGGGATACAGCAAGAAAGTACTGAAAAAAGCATTTCAAAGAGCTAGCACACAAACACGTGAATCACTAATCTTTCGTACGCAGAAATCAAAAACACAATCTACGACTAAACTTGTCACTACTTTTAGTGCTCATCAAAACATTTTCCGCCAACTGATTACAAATAATTGGCATTTCCTATCAGAAGATCCAATTATATCCAAATACGTGGCGAATAGACCAGAAATCGTCTATAGAAAATCCTGATCAATCAGAGATAGTCTGGTACATAGTCACTTTCCACCCGCCGCTCCCCTTCTTGGAGCGGCGGGTGGAAAGGGGACATTTAAATGTGGGGGATGCGATCAGTGTCCATGGATAAGAGAGGGCACTGGTTGCCCCCTACCGAGAGGTGGGTACTATAAGTCTAAAACATATGCAGATTGTAACACCATCGGGATAGTTTATCTTGCAATGTGCCTATGTGGCGCATTTTACATTGGCAAGACAAAGCGCCCATTCTCTAGACAGATTCAGGACCACCTCTATTACCTTGACGCAGGGTTACTATATACCCCAATTTGCAAGCATGTTGGTCTATACCACAGCTTTGATCCCAAGTTTATTTCATTTTTTGCACTGGAGGTGATCCCTGAGTCCGATAGAGGCGGCGACTTCGACAAGAGGATCCTACAACTTGAGGCCAGATGGATCTTCGGTCAGAGAGCCACCTACCCACCTGGCCTCAATACTGCCTTATCTTTTAAACCATTCTTATAACTAACAACACCTAGGTGATAATATCTGACTGGACCCTCTGTGGGCACCTTGGACCTAG
Source organism: Lithobates septentrionalis (assembly GCA_037952835.1). NCBI lineage: Eukaryota > Metazoa > Chordata > Amphibia > Anura > Ranidae > Lithobates > Lithobates septentrionalis. Next base: position 3,219,763 of record JBBDGP010001364.1, on the reverse strand, counting down.
AAACACCTTAACTAACCAAGGTACCCCTAGTCGTGCTCTCGTCCTACAAAACTCAATGCAGACTATGTTTATATTTTGCTTAATGGCTAGAACTGTTTAACAGACTGGCATATCTTTTAGTATATGTCATACCCAATTTACTCGAGGGCCCCAGGGGGGCTAAAATGTCCACCAGGATATGGTTTAGAACTTTTCTATATGCCCCCCCTCTTCCCCTCTTCCTCACAACAGAGATAACCTCATCTTTCATTATGCAATTTTTCTCTTTCTTTTTTCTTAATTGTTTTCTTCCCTCATTTTTCCCCTCTCCCTTCCCCCTTCCCTTCCCCCTTCCCTCCTTTTTTTTTTTTCTCCCCCTTACCTTTTAATGGATACTAATATGTGATTTTGTAGCATCAAGGATTTAAATATGTTTAATGTACTAATAAGGTTTAAACAAGCATTAACTTTGAAGCTCTGTATATGTATTATTGCAGACTGTTTGTTCTTATACATGTACCAATGAAATCTATATGTGAAAAAGTATTGATGCTAAGTGGCCTGTGTAGCACCTCACATCGGGAGCTCGTCTGCCTGGCCGGCAACGATAAGGTAATGAGTGTGATTGTTCGGGCGCCCCTGGTGGGAGGTTAGGGGTACAACATCTCTCCCTCACTCCCTACCCACGCACAAATTAGCTGCGCGGTGCGCGTTGACGCAATGACGGCCAGTCCCGGCCGTCTTGCGCATGCGCAACACAGGGGCTCTCGCTCCGGAAGTAAAGTCAGGGGTCAGCTGACCCTTTACTTCCGGAGGGATCATGGAAATGTAAGGAGACGTGCTCAGCGTCTCATTCAGCCAGCGCTACAGACAGCGGAAGCAGAGTACTGTACCCTGGGGATGAGGGACCAGAAGCTTTCCTAAACTTTTTAAGGTAAATAGCCTAATGACAATCCCCCTGTTTCCTTGTTATTGGGAGCTTGGAAAATTGGCTCCAGCTATACCTGACCTAATGCTGCATTATCCCCCCCCACCCTTTTCTATAGTATCAATACAATTTCACAGCATGGCGCTTATACAGTGTTTCAGAGTGTCATGTTCATTTTTATGGATACAACTTGTAGTAATGAATGGGGATATGTCGGCCATTTATTTAATGACTGACATATGTGACTCTGCAACTATACAGATATATGGGTCTATTTGGTTTTAAATCAATTATGTACTCTCAGGAGGATATGGTTTAGCTTTAACCCTTCGGATGGCCAAAAAAGTTTTTCAAAATGACAAGTGGGGTATTGCTCCATGGGTCCAATGTAGCTAGGTAGGATCTATGGATAATAAAAACGAGAACCAAACAAATTAATATCAGGAATTGCTATAAGGAATTACAATAATCAATATCTCTCCCTCTGTATAAGATAAAAATATGATAAAACTAGCTGGTAAATCATTTCTTTGCACAGGATATACCTATTTACTAGGCTGGCCAGTACATGATCCGACATCCCACTCTCCAACCCCGCACGCTCTGACTGCCTGGGGGTAATTATCGTGGTTGGCTGCTGGCGGGCTGAACTCTTTTGATGCGAGTCGGGCTTTGCATGCCCCATTTTAGGCATTGATAACCTCTATTGGGTAAGCACTTTTATTAGCTTAATAAACTACACTTGAATATTGTAACTATGAAACAATACCTAATATGAATTTATACAATCTAGAGATACCAGCAGATGTAAGCGACGCCCTTGAAGAAGCAGGAAATCTGCGAAACATGTTGGCATATCGCACATTCAAGCATCTTTTCCAGCAATTCGCGGACTAATAATAATTAATACTAAGTATCTCCAATGAACTGGTTGTAGTTCATGATTTTATTATATTTGTTTATATGTATTTGTGTATCTAATAAAATGTAAATTTTATCAAATTCCCATATCTGTGCTTACCTTATTATACAGATGTTATGGTCCACTTAAAAATCCTAATTTTCAGGAGGTAGTCGCGGCTCTCTCCTTTTATTTTTATTTCTTGAATCTATTAGTAAGGATTGTGGACTTATATCTGTATCTGGAATTAGTCCAACATTTATCATTATTTTATCTTTTACTAAATAAAAGAAAAAATACGGAAAATTTTTGGGAAAAACTTCTTTTTCTTTAGTTAGAAAAATTACCCGTTTGCAAAATTTTATCTTTCACTGAAGAGGCTGGACTGATGAAGTGGCACTGATAATTGGTGCCCTGATTATCAGTGTACATGTCCCTTTTACAGAAGCCGTAAGGAAAGGAAAGCTGATTACTGGATTCTGTTTAGATAGTGATCAGCTGTGATTGGACACAGCTGATCACGTGGTAAAGAGACACAGATTGGCTCTTTACCTCAGTCTGTGATCAGCAGTGTCTGGGGGCATCAATACAGTACCCTGCACTCTCAGTATAATGATATGGAGAGCTGCGCTGCCATTATGAAATTTGTATTGCTTTCTGCATCATTAAAGAAGTATTGGAATCCACCCCCCACCATTATACTTAGGTGGATGCAGAATCTGTCTCCCGGTGTCTCTGCACTGAAAACCGAGCCATCAAACACCGCCAATGGCTCAGTTCTCTCAGCTCCTCAGCTCAATCAGCAGCTCTCCTGCTTTGCTCCTCCACGCTCACTGGAGCTCTGAGCTATGGAGGGGCGGGGAGCGAGACGGCTATCAGTCCAGGCACCTGGCGGATCCAGACTCCCAGAGTCGGGATGACGTGGTGCCTGGACTGATTCCTGTGACGTCAGCAGAGAGCAGACTTCAGTCTGCTCTCTGCTGAAAACGTGTCACAGGAGTGGAAAATGGTTTGCACTCCTGTGACACATAGGAGAAGCCCAGCCAAACAAGCTCAGGCTGGACTTCTCCTTTAAGAACTGCACAGTGGTGTAGACGAGGACCCTGCCAATCATGTGAAGCAGACCTCTGTAAAAGGTGTGCAGAAATGAAGACGTCAGGTCACTAGGCTGGCTTTGTGCTGTCGGGCAGAGCTGTGGAAATTTCATGACTAGGTGGACAAAAATAGACATCATGCAACACTGTTCCCAACTACTGTGTATATGTTTAGCTGTTTGCTTGAAGTTTAGCTTTACATATGACCTGTTTATCCAGCTGATGGTTTGCTAAGCCAAATGTTGAAAAGCCACATCATAATCTGGATCACCTTCTTTTTATTCTACCAAATGATTGATGTGCATTAACCACTTGAGCCCCGGACCATTATGCTGCCTAAGGACCAGAGGTCTTTTTCCAATTTGGCACTGCGTCGCTTTAACTGCTAATTGCAGGGTCATGCAATGCTGTACCCAAACGAAATTTGCGTCCTTTTCTTCCCACAAATAGAGCTTTCTTTTGATGGTATTTGATCACCTCTGCCGTTTTTATTTTTTGCGCTATAAACTGAAAAAGACCGAAAATTTAGAAAAAAAATGATATTTTCTACTTTTTGTTATAAAAAAAATCCAATAAACTCAATTTTAGTCATACATTTAGGCCAAAATGTATTCGGCCACATGTCTTTGGTAAAAAAAAATGTCAATAAGCGTATATTTATTGGTTTGCGCAAAAGTTATAGCGTCTACAAACTAGGGTACATTTTCTGTAATTTACACAGCTTTTAGTTTATGACTGCCTATGTCATTTCTTGAGGTGCTAAAATGGCAGGGCAGTACAAACCCCCCCCCCCCCAAATGACCCCATTTTGGAAAGTAGACACCCCAAGGAAATTGCTGAGAGGCATGTTGAACCCATTGAATATTTATTTTTTTTTGTCCCAAGTGATTGAATAATGACAAAAAAAAAAAAAAATATTTACAAAAAGTTGTCACTAAATGATATATTGCTCACACAGGCCATGGGCCTATGTGGAATTGCACCCCAAAATACATTCTGCTGCTTCTCCTGAGTATGGGGATACCACATGTGTGGGACTTTTTGGGAGCCTAGCCGCGTATGGGGCCCCGAAAACCAATCACCGCCTTCAGGATTTCTAAGGGTGTAAATTTATGATTTCACTCTTCACTGCCTATCACAGTTTCGGAGGCCATGGAATGCCCAGGGGGCACAAAACCCCCCCAAATGACCCCATTTTGGAAAGTAGACACCCCAAGCTATTTGCTGAGAGGCATATTGAGTCCATGGAATATTTTATATTTTGACACAAGTTGCGGGAAAGTGACACTTTTTTTTTTTTTTTTTTTTTTTTTTTTTGCACAAAGTTGTCACTAAATGATATATTGCTCACACAGGCCATGGGCATATGTGGAATTGCACCTCAAAATACATTTAGCTACTTCTCCTGAGTACGGGGATACCACATGTGTGGGACTTTTTGGGAGCCTAGCCGTGCACGGGACCCCGAAAACCAATCACCGCCTTCAGGATTTCTAAGGGTGAAAATTTTTGATTTCTTTCTTCACTGCCTATCACAGTTTCGGAGGCCATGGAATGCCCAGGTGGCACAAAATCACCCCAAATGACCCCATTTTGGAAAGTAGACACCCCAAGCTATTTGCTGAGAGGCATGGTGAGTATTTTGCAGCTCTCATTTGTTTTTGAAAATGAAGAAAGACTAGAAAAAACATTTTTTTTTTTTCTTTTTTCAATTTTCAAAACTTTGTGACAAAAAGTGAGGTCTGCAAAATACTCACTATACCTCTCAGCAAATAGCTTTGGGTGTCTACTTTCCAAAATAAGGTCATTTGGGGGGGGTTTTGTGCCACCTGGGCATTCCATGGCCTCCGAAACTGTGATAGGCAGTCAAGAGTGAAATCAAAAATTCACGCCCTTAGAAAGCCTGAAGGCGGTGCTTGGTTTTCGGGTTTCCGTACGCGGCTAGGCTCCCAAAAAGTCTCACACATGTGGTATCCCCGTACTCAGGAGAAGCAGCAGAATGTATTTTGGGGTGTAATTTCACATATTCCCATGGCATGTTTGAGCAATTATATCATTTAGTGACAATTTTGTGCAAAAAAAAAAAAAAATTTGTCTCTTTCCCGCAACTTGTGTCGCAATATAAAATATTCCACGGACTCGACATGCCTCTCAGCAAATAGCTTGGGGTGTCTACTTTCCAAAATGGGGTCATTTGGGGGGGTTTTGAACTGTCCTGGCATTTTATGCACAACATTTAGAAGCTTATGTCACACATCACCCACTCTTCTAACCACTTGAAGACAATGCCCTTTCTGACTCTTATTGTTTACATGAAAAAGTTATTTTTTTTTTTGCAAGAAAATTACTTTGAACCCCCAAACATTATATATTTTTTTAAAGCAAATGCCCTACAGATTAAAATGGTGGGTGTTTCATTTTTTTTTTTTCTCACAGTATTTGCGCAGTGATTTTTCAAACGCATTTTTTGGGGAAAAAACACACTTTTTTAAATTTTAATGCACTAAAACACACTATATTACCCAAATGTTTGATGAAATAAAAAAGATGATCTTAGGCCGAGTACATGGATACCAAACATGACATGCTTTACAATTGCGCACAAACGTGCAGTGGCAACAAAATAAATACATTTTTAAAAGCCTTTAAAAGCCTTTACAGGTTACCACTTTAGATTTACAGAGGAGGTCTACTGCAAAAATTACTGCCCTCGATCTAACCTTCGCGGTGATACCTCACATGCATGGTGCAATTGCTGTTTACGTTTGACGACAGACCGCCGCTTGCGTTCGCCTTAGCGCGAGAGCAGGGGGCGACAGGGGTGCTTTTTTTTTTTTTTTTCTTTATTATTTTTTTGCTTTTTTATCTTATTTTTAAACTGTTCCTTTAAGTTTTTTTTTTCTCTAATAATTTTTATTGTTATCTCGGGGAATGTAAATATTCCCTATGATAGCAATAGGTAGTGACAGGTACTCTTTTTTGAAAAAATTGGGGTCTATTAGACCCTAGATCTCTCCTCTGCCCTCAAAGCATCTGACCACACCAAGATCGGTGTGATAAAATGCTTCCCCAATTTCCCAATGGCGCTATTTACATCCGGCGAAATCTAAGTCATAAAATGCTCGTAGCTTCCGGTTTCTTAGGCCATAGAGATGTTTGGAGCCACTCTGGTCTCTGATCAGCTCTATGGTCAGCTGGCTGAATCACCGGCTGCATTTTTAGGTTCCCTGTTGAGACAGGAGAGCCAGAGAAAAACACGGAAGACAGTGGGGGGGGGGCATTCCCTCCCACGGCTTGTAAAAGCAGTCTAGAGGCTAATTAGCCGCTAGGATTGCTTTTACATGAAAGCCGACCGCTGGCTGAAAAGAATGATACCAAGATGATACCTAAACCTGCAGGCATCATTCTGGTATAACCACTCAAAGTTGTGAATGGCGTACCTGAAGACAAAAAAATGGTTAACAATAAAGCACAGTGAACGGTAAAGTATAAAAAATTGCATACCTGAAAAGCAAACATGATAAAACATAATAACAATAAAACATTGCAGAATAGAATACAGTAAAAAAGAGCAGAACAATAGAGAGAATAGAGAGAGAACAATAAAACGACAACTATTTTTTTTATTATATATATATATATATATATATATATATATATATATATATATATATATATATATATATATATATATATATATATATATATATATATATATATATATATATATAACGGTAACCGGTTCCAGGTTCGGGTCTCTCAAAATGCGATGGCATCTTGGGAGACCCTGTGAAAGTGTGCCTAGTCTGTGCAATGCTGTACCCTACGCTAATACTCAACTAGTGCATAGTAGCGTTCAAAACATTCACCAATGCAAAGACCAGGATTGTCAGGACAGGAGGGACAATAATAGCGGGTGTCACGCCTATATCTGCGCTTGCTGCAGACACGACATCTTTTTTGGGGGGGTTCGCTGGGTAGGGGTACTCGGGAGGACATAAAGAAAATGCCTCTCATGCAGCCGACTGCATTTGGTTGGGGATGTGAATGGGGGAAGTACGGGCGCTGCAGAAGCGGTGGGTTCCCAATTAGGATTGGCGAATGCAGCAGGAAGGGCATTATGGGCACGACGGGCCTGTGTTTGTCTTTTTGGTGGCAGCGGGACACTACTTGTGCTTGCCACCTCACCAGCTTGAACTGCACTTATGGGACTCGCCACGTCTCCAAGTGTTACTGCAGTGCTGGTTTGAGTACGACCGGGGTGTACTAGGCCGCTGGCGCTTGCCAGTTCACCAAAACGCTACCAAAAAAACTGTTAGCGATCGCAGGGATCAAGCCTGACTCTGCGAACGCTGCAGTTATGCGTTCAGTGTTTTGTAAGTGACAGTGATCGATCGATACTGCACTTGGGTGGGCTGGGCTGGGCCGGGCGGAGGGGCAAAACGCAGGAGCTAGCAGGTATCTGTGCTGATCCCGCTAACACTGCGTTTTTGGGAACCCTAAACTGCTGGGGACGCTAGTATAGATCTGATCGGATCAGATATTGATCCGTTCAGATACTGTACCACTAAGGGAGGTGTACGGTGCGTGCGTGGGTGTTAGTGCTACTGGCGCTAACCTGACGCTGCTTGGGGCTGGTGCTTGCCAGTTCACCAAAATACTACCAAAAAAACTGTTAGCGATCGCAGGGATCAGGCCTGACTCTGCGAACGCTGCAGTTATGCATTTAGTGTTTTTTGTAAGTGACAGTGATCGATCGATACTGCACTTGGGTGGGCTGGGCGGAGGGGCAAAACGCAGGTGCTAGCAGGTATCTGGGCTGATCCCGCTAACACTGCGTTTTTGGGAACCCTAAACTGCTGGGGAAGCTAGTATAGATCTGATCGGATTAGATATTGATCCGTTCAGATACTATACCACTAAGGGAGGCGTATGCTGCGTGCGTGGGTGTTAGCGGTACTGGCGCTAATCTGACGCTGCCTGGGGCGACGCATATCACCGCCGGGTGATCAGAGGGCTAAACCTTTATTCGGTAATAAACGGCGGGCGCCCTGACACTAAAAAATAAACAAACTAACCAGCGTAACCCGTAACAGTTATACGGTGATCAGTGGTGAAAGGGTTAACTAGGGGGCCATCAAGGGGTTAAAACATTTATTCGGTAGTATATGGGGGTCCCTGACGCTATAAAACGCTGACGGCGAACCTAAATATTTACGTCCCTAACTAGCGTCACCAGCGACACTAATACAGCGATCAGAAAAATTATCGCTTAGCGACACTGGTGACAGGGGATGATCAAGGGGTTAAAACTTTATTAGGGGGGGGTTAGGGGGGTACCCTAGACCTAAAGGGGGGTAATACTAACTGTCCCAACACTGTAACTGTCACAAACTGACACTATGCAGTAATCAGAAAAAAAAACAAACTGCTTGGTGTCAGTTTGTGACAGGGGGGGGGGCGATCGGGGGGTGGATCGGGGTGTTTTGTGTGCCTGGCATGTTCTACTGTGTGTGTAGTGTTGGTGCACTCACTCACTTGTCTTCTCTCCTCGGGCCGGAACGGAAATCACCGAGCCGAGGAGAGATGACATCATTTCCTTTGCTGCTGTTTAGCATACAGCAGCAAAGGAATGATTCGATTGGCCGGCGGCGATCACGAGGGGGGGGGCCACGAACGGATGGTCTCCCCCTCACCTCTGATCGCCGCTGGACAAAAGACGACCGCCTCGGGCACCGGGGGGGGGTCCGATCGGACCCCCCACCTGCGGAAGGCAAATCACGTACATGTACGTGATTTTGCCTGTCCGTGCCACCTTGCCGACGTACATCGGCGTGAGGCGGTCGTCAAGTGGTTAATGTCCCCCTTTTATGTGCTCTCTGGAATGCCTACTCAGTCTTCAACAAACTCGCCTCTGTCAATGACCTTTTCCTTTCTAACTCCCTTAATCTAGTTGCTATTACTGAAACCTGGCTCCAGGAATCTGACACTACCTCTCCTGCTGCCCTCTCCCACAGTGGCCATCTGTGGACAAAAGGAGGCAGTGTCGGACTTCTCTCCCTACAATGCACCTTCCAGGTTCTTCCTACACCTCCCTCTATTTCCCTCTGCTCTTTTGAAGTGTGCTGCATTGGAAAGAAGGGTCGCAGTCATTTATCGGCCTCCTGGATCAGTGGTCGCGCTTTATGGACGACTTCTCTGCATGGCTACCCTACTTTCTCTTCTCCGAAGTACCTGCCATTATCCTAGGTGACTTTAACATGCCAATCAATGTATACACCGCAACGACTTCTTAACTACCCAACTTAGCACCCTCTTTTAACCTAATGCAATGGACACAACCAGCACTCACCCCAACAGCAACACTCTTGACCTCGTATTCTCCCATCTCTGCACTCCCTGCAACCTCTCTAACACCCCCTTTTCTCTCTGTGATCACAACCTTATCTGTTTCACTCTGTCTCCTACCCTCCCATGCTGCCAACCTGCTAACTGCAGGATCCTTCACCACCTCAACCCTTCCTTTCTTCGTTCTGCTACTGACGGCCTTTATGATAAAATCGCATCCTATCCAGACCTGACCGCTTCCATCTACAGCAAGAAACTGTCATCCTCCCTCCCTGGACACACTTGCTCCTCTTTTCTACACGCAGAACAAGGCCTCGTCTGCTACAACCCTGACAAACAGACGGCATCAGATGTCTCATGAGACACAGCCGTGCGTACTCTTGGACCTCTCTGCCTTCGACACAGTTGACCACCTGCTCCTCATCAACAAACTCCACTCCCTTGGCCTCCGTGATTCTGCTTTATCCTGGTTCTCCTCCTACCTATCCCTGTGCACTTTCAGTGTCACATATAACACCATCTCATCTGTTCCTCTTCCTCTTTCTGTTGGGGTAACCCAAGGCTCCATCCTTGGGCCCCTCCTATTCTCTCTTTATACCCTGGGCCAGTTGATAACCTCCCATGGCTTCCAATACCACGTCTATGCCAACACCCAGATCTATCTCTCCACTCCTCAACTCACCCCCTCGATCTCCTCACGGATCACAAACTTACTGAAGGTATGGTATGGATGTCACACCACTTTCTCAAACTCGATCTTTCTAAAACTGAGCTTGTATCATTTCCTCCTCCGTGATCCCCTCCCCATGACTTTACCATTAAGATCAACAGCACAACCATTGGTCCCTCCACACATGCCAGGAGGCTGGGTGTAATCCTTCTAATCCTAGACTCTGACCACTCCTTCAGCCCTCACATCCAATCACTGCTGAATCTTGCCACCCCAACCTCCAGAATTCGCCCCTTCCTGACTTACGACCCCATAAAACAACTTGGGTTCTATCCCGCCTCGACTACAACTGCAACCCTCTCCTCAACGGCATACCCTTACACAGGCTAGCCCCCTTCAGTCTATTATGAATGCTGCTGCTAGACTCATAAACCTCACTAACCAATCCGTGACTGCTGCTCCTCTCTGCCAATCCCTTTTAATGGCTTCCCTACCCCACTGTATAGTATTTTAAATACTAACCATAACACACAAGGCCATCCACAGCATCCCCCCAGCTACATCTTCAACCTCATCTGCTCCTCCCAAAGCCTCCTGCTCTCTAGAGACTTCTCTAGAGCCTCTTTCATCCTCTGGAACTCCCTGGCCCGGTATGTCTGGTCAGCCCCTACCCTGTCCACCTTTAGAAGATCCCTGAAGACTAATTTATTCGGGGAAGACTATCCCACACCCACCTAAGAACTGTACCTGAGCCACCCCCATCAGACCATCCCCCGCAGCTATTACCTTTCGTACCACCTCCCCCCTCCCTTTAGAATGTAAGCTCCATGAGAAGGGCCCTCCTGTCCCTTCTGTATTGAACTGTATTATTGTTTGTGCTGTCCCCCCTCTACATTGTAAAACGCATGCGCAAACTGTTGGCTCTATATAAATCCTGCATAAAAATAAAAACGTGGCAAGGCATTTAACCACTTCAGCCCTGAAAGGATTTACCCCCTTCCTGACCAGAGCACTTTTTGCGATACGGCACTGCGTCGCTTTAACTGACAATTGTGCGGTCGTGAACAAAATTGACGACCTTTTTTTTCCCCCACAAATAGAACTTTTTCTTTTGGTGGTATTTGATCACCTCTGCAGTTTTTATTTTTTGCACTATAAACAAAAAAGCGAGTATTTTGAAACGTTTTTTTTTTTTTTTCTTTCTTTTTTTTACTCTAATAAATATCCCCCAAAAATATATAAAAAAAACGAATTTCTTTCTCAGTTTAAGGCCGATATGTAGTCTTCTACATATTTTTGGTAAAAAAAAATCGCAATAAGCATATATTGATTGGTTTGCGCAAAAGTTATTGCGTCTACAAAATATTTATGGCCTTTTTATTTTAACTTTTTTTTTATTAGTAATGGCGGCTATCTGCATTTTTTTTTTGCTTTTTTTTATCGTGACTGCGACTTTATGGCAGACTTATCGGATACTTTTGACATTATTTTGGGATCATTGTCATATATACAGCAATCGGTGCTATAAAAATGCACTGATTACTGTGTAAATGACACTGGCAGGGATCGGGTTAAACACTAGGGGGCGATCAAGGGATTAAGTGTGTCCTAGGGAGTAATTCTAACTCTGGGGGGCGGGGGGTGGGCTACCACTGACATGACAGCAATCACTGCTTCCGATGACAGAGCAGTAGATCCCTGTCGTCACTAGTCAGAAGAGGGAAATGCCTTGTTTACGTAGGCATCTCCCCGTTCTGCCGCTTTATGACACGATCGCGGGGCCCCCGGCGGACACCGAGTCCACGGTCACGGAGCACACGGCGTGCACACCCACAATGCCGCAAATTTTAAAGGGGACATATCTGTACGCCCATTTGCCCAGCCGTGCCATTGTGCTAACATACATAGTCGTGTGCTGGTCGGCATGTGGTTAAAATTCAATTAAAAATCTTGTTTTCTGGAATGTGTATTTTTAACTAAATTTAGCATGTGTTATATATTGCACATGAGAAATCAGCTTCAATTTCAGAAGATAAAATCTTGAAGAGAAAATGTTTATATTTTTTGTTTTTAATTTCCTCAGGGAGAACCTTCCAAGTCGTTTCAAGTTTAAGGAATATTGTCCCATGGTGTTCAGAAATTTAAGGGAGAGGTTTGGGATCGATGATCAGGATTACCAGGTACACGGGTAGGGATATTAATGACTGATTGCTTTTGGACACCTTTTTATAAGTATGCTTTCTATTAATGTGTTCTTTCCGGCTGTTGCATTATCAGAACTCTTTGACACGCAGTGCTCCTGTAAACAGTGAAAACCAGGGGCGGTTTGGATCTCGATTCCTTACTACGTTTGACCGGAGGTTTATTATAAAAACGATATCTGGTGAAGATGTTGCTGAGATGCACAATATTCTGAAGAAATACCATCAGGTAGCTGCTTTTGTTAATCTTTTTTCTTAAAATGAGCTCTGTTTTGTACTTGAAGCAAGCAGTCCTTTTCAGGCCAGCTTTACATTCTGGAATAGTTTTTGCTAACTTTGTTACACACACCCATATTATGTAGCTGCTGAGACAATCCATTTCAGTAACTACTTCAAACTGGCTGCCTAGTGGGGAGACATGATGGGTATGATCCCATGTGGGCAGCACAGTGGTGTAGTGGTTAGCACTTTCACCTAGCAGCAAAAAGGGTTTGAATCCCAACCACAACACCATATGCCTGGAGATTGTTCTCCCTGTGCCTGTATGGATTTCCTTCCGGTTACTATAGTTTCCTCCCACACTCTAAAGAAATGCTGGTAGGTTAATCGGATCCTGTCTAAATTGGCCCTAGTATGAATGTGAGTTGGGGACCTTAGGTTTTAAGCTCCTTGAGGGCAGGGACTGATGTGACTGTACAATGTATATGTAAAGCGCTGCGTAAATTGACGGTGCTATATAAGTACCTGAAATAAATACGAAATGGTATTAAAAGCCAGATTGCCAAAAAAAGGCTCCTAGCAGCCAGCTAAAGGATTTTGCAGCTTTGTGTATACACAAGTGATGGCTGTTTGTCAGCTGTGGAGACCACATCCTGGCTATCTATCTCATTCTAGCTATGCTGTGCTAGTGTGTCATTTTGAAGCATGCTTGTAGCACAGATAGTGATGGGGTCCATAAGTCTAGACATTCTGAACCTTTTGCCTCCAGTTCCTCTACTCTGATCAGGAGGCATTTGCCCAAAAGTAAATGGAAGGCACTGTGCATTCAGGCTGTGATCTGCTTGCCCCCTTTGACATTTACCAAGATACATGGCAGTACACTGGCATCTCCAAGATACACAGCAGTAAGCATTCTGATTGTAAGATCCAGCTGCATTACCTTCAAGAGCTGGAAAGCTCTTTGACACAGAGCTTTAATGTGACTCGTTTTAGGAGCTTCAGCTTGTGATATACAATTTAACCTGTCCAATTATTTGTTAAAAAAAAAAAAAATTCTGTTCTTCGTAATCTGACATGCTCTCTTCTTGAATTTTTGAAGAAAAAAAGTAGGGAGAATGGACGGGGAGGAGGGAATGCAATGGTCCCTTTTACATGGAGATCGTGCAGAGCTGCTACAGCTCTATCCATATTCTCCCTGCAACAGTAAATCGCTGGTAAAGTGATATAATAGATCACTATTAGAAGTGATTTGTTGCTGCAGAACCACATAGGGGTTCTAAATCTGGCCAAATCCACGACCTAATCCAGACCCCCCATGAAGGGAAAAAATGTGTATAATGTATATGCCCAAACAAAGTCAGCAGTTGTCTCTCACAACTGTATTTGATCACCTCTGCGGTGTTTTTTTTTTTTTTTGTTTTTTTTTTTGAGCTATAAACAAAAAAAGAGCGACAATTTTGAAAAAAAGCAATATTTTTTACTTTTTGCTATACGGTAATATCCCCCAAAAAGTGTATAAAAAAAATTTTTTTTCCTCAGTTTAGGCCGATACGCTCTCCTATATATTTTTGGTAAAAAAAAATCGCAATAAGCGTTTGGTTTGCGCAAAAGTTATAGTGTCTACAAAATAGCGGATAGATTTATAGCATTTTTTATTATTAATTTTTTATTACTAGTAATGGCGGCAATTTTTATCGTGACTGCAACATTATGGCGGACACAGCGGATAATTTTGACACATTTTTGGGACCATTGGCATTAATACAGCGATCAGTGCGATTAAAAATGCATCGATTTACTGTAAAAATGTCACTGGCAGTGAAAGGGTTAACACTAGGGGGCAGTGAAGGGGTTAAGTGTGTCCTAGTGTGTGTTCTAACTGAAGGGGGATCGGGACTGTGCAGGGAAGATAACAGATTACTGTTCATACTCTCTATGAACAGACGATGTGTCACTTCACCCCTCAGAGAACTGAAAACAGTTCCGGGTTCTCCGTGTCTCAGCGCCGATCGCGGGAGCCCGGTAGTGATAGACTGCCGGGCATTTGCATCGGCTCGGGGGCGCACACGCCTCCTAGTGGCCAAAGGGCAAAGCGACGTTGCATAACGTTGTTTCACCCAGCCGTGCCATTCTGCAGCAGTACAACTGTGGTGGCTGGTCGGCAAGTGGCTAAATAGGCCACCCACAGGTCTTCAGCAGAAGCATGTGGAATCTTATTACCTTTCTATTTCTTTTAAATCAAAGTTTATTAGAAATAAACAGTACAGCAATCCAGGACAGAGCAATACATTTCAATGTGCACATAGAAGTCTATTTGTAAAAGAGAGGATATAAACATTGTAATGCCATCTAACCCCTCTCCAACAGGACTTCTCCACAGTGAGACACCTGCTGTTACCCACATATAAAAAGTTAAAATGCATCTTGGAGGTCAACTGTAGCAAAATGGAAATCATACCTCCTATGGCCTTACCCGGGCATACTGTAGAAAGATTCTCTGGTATACAGGGTTGAGTCCAGGAATATCAAGCCTTGGTCCCCATAACTTTTACCTGGGCAGCCCCTGCTTTGGTAAAAATGACTTTCGAGTAGTAGTGAATTACCTACGGAGTTTACCCAACACTTATGTGTAGGGCGATCAGAGGATTTCCAAAGTTGTAAGATTTGTTTTCGGCATGGAAAAGAGCGCGACCTATGGCTATCCTGGGACAGTCTTCCTGTACTACCTTCTCAAGAACACTTAGAAGACCGCATTTCGAGTCCAACTGGATATTTACCTGAAACCCCGTATTCAGGGTGTCCAGTACTTTCCTCCCAATAATGATGGAACTTTGGGGGACGCCAAAGTAAACAAATTCCCCATTATTTTTTACATCTTTGGCAGTATGGCTCCACACTGTTCCCCATCTTGGAGCCAGAGGGGAGTATAATAAGGCCTCAAAAGAATGTAGAGCTCAGAGAGTTTCTGGGACACATTAAAGTGTTAGTGTGCCCCATCATTGGTGTTCCCGGGAGGAATAGTGTGCCCCATCATTGGTGTTCCCGGGAGGAATAGTGTGCCCCATCATTGGTGTTCCCGGGAGGAATAGTGTGCCCCATCATTGGTGTTCCCGGGAGGAATAGTGTGCCCCATCATTGGTGTTCCCGGGAGGAATAGTGTGCCCCATCATTGGTGTTCCCGGGAGGAATAGTGTGCCCCATCATTGGTGTTCCCGGGAGGAATAGTGTGCCCCATCATTGGTGTTCCCGGGAGGAATAGTGTGCCCCATCATTGGTGTTCCCGGGAGGAATAGTGTGCCCCATCATTGGTGTTCCCGGGAGGAATAGTGTGCCCCATCATTGGTGTTCCCGGGAGGAATAGTGTGCCCCATCATTGGTGTTCCCGGGAGGAATAGTGTGCCCCATCATTGGTGTTCCCGGGAGGAATAGTGTGCCCCATCATTGGTGTTCCCGGGAGGAATAGTGTGCCCCATCATTGGTGTTCCTGGGAGGAATAGTGTGCCCCATCATTGGTGTTCCCGGGAGGAATAGTGTGCCCCATCATTGGTGTTTTCGGGAGGAATAGTGTGCCCCATCATTGGTGTTCCCGGGAGGAATAGTGTGCCCCATCATTGGTGTTCCCGGGAGGAATAGTGTGCCCCATCATTGGTGTTCCCGGGAGGAATAGTGTGCCCCATCATTGGTGTTCCCGGGGGGAATAGTGTGCCCCATCATTGGTGTTCCCGGGAGGAATAGTGTGCCCCATCATTGGTGTTCCCGGGAGGAATAGTGTGCCCCATCATTGGTGTTTTCGGGAGGAATAGTGCCCCATCATTGGTGTTTGATCCTGCAGTTTGCGTGTAACACTCAGTTTTTTCATTATTACTTTTAAATAAACGGAAAAATGGCATATTACATTTTTTTTAATGATTTTATCAGATTAATCGATTATGAAAATAATCGTTGCAGCCCTAATCGCAGGATCCTGGGGACAAGGTAAGTAAGCTGTACCTGGATCCTGGGATGCAATCCCGAGTGTGGCTCAGGGTTACCACTTTTGGTACTGAAAATCCACTCCGAGCCACACTTAGGAATACCGTCAGGGATGGTTAAGAAATTCTGTTAAAAGCATATTGTAACAGAGAGGTTAAATCTTTGGAACTTTCACCTGATTTAATTCAGTTGAAAATAGGCGTAGGAGACCGATGCCACCCGCCCACCTCGCCTTAAGCCTTTTTGGCACATTTCAATTGTATTTAAAAGAAATGCATATGGGTGGGCAAGGATATGTGGCCTGAAGGAAAGCAAAAGGTAGCAATACACCATCTTTAAAAATTTGTGACATGTACTGTGTCCCATACACCTTCCAGTCGGCACCATGATGTAGTTTAGCTACCTTCACATTGTTACCATCATGCCATAGTGGACTATATTTCGTAAACCCTTTAACTTAGTCTTGTTCCATATTTTTTGAGTGATGCTATGTGTTGGAAAGTGCTTGTTTGTTTGGTTTAGCAAATCTTAGGGCTTTGAGACCCTCTAAGACTGAAATTCTCTGCAGTGTGGGCAAGTACAATGCAGTTTGTAGGTGGAATTTGATCCACTGGGGAATGTGTAGTGGCAAACACCGGGCCTATTAAGTGCTGTAATTAAGCCAACACATAATCGAGCCAAGGATTGGGGAGGGCCAGGCCCCCCTAGTCCTTAGGGTGTTGCAAGTGCTCTAGCTTTTTTCTTGGTGGGTGATTGCCCCATAGCAGAAATTGAAAATTTGAATTAACTACTCAACAGTGTAATGAAACAGTACAGGTTTTTAGAGGGATTACAGTAGGCGAATTACAAAGTTGGTAAAGGAGTTGTGGCATTAGTATCATCTTGATCACATTTGTCTTGTTTGCAACTGACAGCAGTAATTGTTTCCAGATTTTTATTTTATCTCGAAATCTGTTCAGCAGAGGGGAAATGTTCAAGGGGATAGGAAGTTGCATAAATTCCCAGCTATTTAAATTTTAGCAATAATGGTTATAGGGCAGGAGGGAGCAATCGGTTGTGTGACATTGCAGTGCAGACTTCATCTAATTGATAACCGGAAATATTGGCAAAACTTGGATATAGTGGACATGAATGTTTGTAATGAAGAGGTTGTATACCCCAGCATCAAAAGCATGTAGTCCGCATACAACATGATTTTTTTTTTTTCATGTATATCCTAATATTTAAATCCTGTGATAAGCGGTAGGTCCTAATAGGAGCTGCTAATGGCTCAATGGCCAGGACAAAAAGTAATTGAGATAGGGGACAACCCTGTCTTGTACCTCTACCAAGGGTGAACGTCTCTAAGGTCCTGTCCGCTAGACATATGGAAGCACATGGTTCACGATATAGGGGACGTACCCAAGAAATAAACCATGTTCCAAATCTGGCCAACTCCTGCCACAAATGGTCCCAGTCAATGCTATGGAATGCCTAATTGACCTCAAGGGACAGCAAGGCTCTACTGCTCATGTTATCTGCTGGAGTTTGCATGTTAATAAAGTCTCCTCAAATGAACTGCTGTTGATTTTCGGGGCATAAAGCCTGCTTGGTATTGATGCACAACCGACAATATAACTTCATTCAGTCCAAGAGCCAAAGCCTTTGCCAGGATTTTAACATCGGTTTGTAGCAAAGAAATTCGCCTATACAAGCTTGGGTCTAGTTGGTCCTTGCCAGGTTTAAGTCGGAGAATCACCAGAGCCCGTGACATGGATGCAGGAATGCATCGTACTACAAAGGAGACATTGAGCACTTTTTTAACCATTGCAGCAAGAGTACATCCCCAATACCGGCTATACACCTTCATCTGGATAATGTCATTCCCCGGGGCCTTACAGGTAGGGAAAGAACCAGTCGCTTTCTGAAGATCCTCCAACGTGATAGGAGCATCCAGTTGTTTGCATTGAGCTACTGCTAAAGTAGCATGAGGAAGTAGGAGGTATGAGTGGCGTAATAGACTTTACAGGCCCAGGAATACTGCAAGCAGCACGTAGCCTCTTCAGTTGGAGTCTCCTGTAAGCCAAACTATGGCACTTTCAGAGGCAGGAGGATATCATGGTATGCTTCAAGAAGTTATTCATGCCTCTGGCATTCCACAAGATTATGGGTGTAGACACAGAGCTATGGGAAGTAATCAATGCTAGGAGAGTTCCTGTGGACAGTTGAGTAACCGCTCCACATCGGGTGGATATGCAGTGGAAAACCAAAGGAAAGATTGCATATGTATGGTACATAATGACATAAGTTCCTGGATTAAGCCAAAACTGAAATTGCATACTTAAAAAAGGGCAACTGTTCTGTAAAAACTAGGTGAACTGTCACAAACAGTCATACAGGAGATCTTGAGGACAGCTGTGACATGTAGCCATCCTCAACCAGAACAATTGATGTGCCCATAGAGAAAAAAAGCACGATAGGGGAAGAAATCATCTCCTTGTGTATCAATCCTCTTCTCCTGTCGCATGGCGTTGACTAAGACTATTCTCATTCCAGTCAAGTAAGCAAGTGGTCTCTGCCACTGATTGAAAAGAAATGGGTTTGACTACTTGCGATGACTCTGTTTAGCAGGGGTATAACATGGCGCAAGAGTTGTAGATGTGCTCTTCCACGTATATATCAACAAGACGTTAGGGACAATAATGCCGTGTTGTTCAACCACCAGGGATAAGTGCTTCCACCACCAAAGGAGAGGGGTAGGTACTCTTACCAGAAGACGTGGACACACACGCCAGCGGCAGTGAGTCAAACAAGCGTGTAAGGATATCCGAACTCCCAAGATGAACGGAAGAAAAAGTTCAGGCACACCTGCTCGGCAGCAGGATGGACGGACAAAACAGAAGACAACCACAATCTGAAAGTGGTGTCTATATAGAGAGTTCTCCAACAATGGATCAGAATACTCATGGAAAAACCAAAAGAAGGCTTCCACATGGTATAGATCAAAATTGTCAAGTGAATTTATTGATAAAAAAAATATGAACGTTGTAGGGGAAGTATGCAGATAAAAGATCATAAAAATGATATAAAATTGCATGAAAATTGGTGCAGTATGTATGGCTCAGCAGACAACGATCCGGCGCGTTTTGTCCTATGGGACTTCTAGTATTGTATTTTTAAAGAAGAAAGTAAAGTGGGAATGGAGCTGAAGGAGGGGTATGCTTTGGACCCCTTGACAGGTAAAGGAGGTTTTGGATTAGATGATGGCACTAGCAGTAAGGTGATGAGAGCAGTGGGGTCTGTACTAATAAGCTTTCAAAAAGGTGGTGCATTAGTATACTAGACTTTTTTTTTTTTTTGTCATTGATCATAAAATAGTGACACTTTTCTCATTTTTACAACAGTTCATAGTGGAGTGTCATGGTAACACTCTGCTTCCTCAGTTCCTTGGCATGTACCGGCTAACAGTTGATGGAGTTGAGACCTACATGGTTGTCACAAGGAATGTGTTCAGCCACCGTCTTGGGGTTCACCGCAAATATGACTTAAAGGTATAGTGCCACTATGTAATTACTACCTCCTCTGTGCGGCAAGTATTGTGGCCCTCTAATCTTTTTTTACATTTTGTTCCAGGGCTCTACTGTGTGCAGAGAAGCCAGTGACAAAGAAAAGGTATGTTTTCAATGGTTATTTACCTGAGATGTATTGTGCAGTGTTCTGCAGGAGATCATTCCACCTGACTCCAAAGTCACTACTAGAACTTTAGTGCATGCTTGGTAGTGGATTACTTCATTGGCAAGCCCTGATAAGCAAATATTCCAATCTGTCACTAGGTTCATAAACGCTGACTTCCTGGCCTTGCTCCCAGGATCTAATGTCAGCCCTTCTGATACACAGAACAAGATCAGCTGTTAAAGTGACAGCTGAACCCTGCAGATCACACCTAGAGAGCAGCTCCTGTTACTGAGCATGCTATGGTTGTACTCCAACCCCACTGTCTATGACTAATTCAACAGAGGCTAAGGCACCACAATTCAGTGCTAAATCTGTAGCACCATGTACAAACCTGTCTACTGCTACGATGTCAAGGAGCTAATGTTCAGGATCAATCCCACAAAAGCTCATAGTAGAATGGGATCTAAATGTAACATAAATCAGCCCTCAAAATTTCCACAACGCCTGCTTGCATTTGGCGAGTGGAAATAAGCTGGGGGCGGGTGCCACTGGCAGGCAGGGTTGAATGGGAGCCCCAGGAGATCCCCCATCTGTGTGATCCATCCGGCTCTCCTCCCAAGTGAGGCTGCACGGGTGAGGCGGAGCTGATAAAGTTGTTTTTAACATTTATTTCTTTATCGTACATCACGGGACACAGAGTACCATAGTAATCACTATGTGGGTATATAGGCACCTTCAGGTGATGGATACTGGTATACCCAATACAGGAAGTTACATAGTAGGTGAGGTTGAAAAAAGACACAAGTCCATCAAGTCCAACCTATGTGTGTGATTGTGTCAGTATTACATTATATATCCCTGTATGTTGCGGTCATTCAGGTGCTTATCTATCAGCTATCAATGCTCCCCGCTGAGACCACCGCCTGTGGAAGGGAATTCCACATCCTTGCCGCTCTTACAGTAAAGAACCCTCTACGTAGTTTAAGGTTAAACCTCTTTTCTTCTAATTTTAATGAGTGGCCACGAGTCTTGTTAAACTCTCTTCTGTGAAAAAGATTTATCCCTATTGTGGAGTCACCAGTACAGTATTTGTATATTGAAATCATATCCCCTCTCAAGCGTCTCTTCTCCAGAGAGAATAAGTTCAGTGCTCGCAACCTTTCCTCATAACTAAGATCCTCCAGACCCTTTATTAGCTTTGTTGCCCTTCTTTGTACTCGCTCCATTTCCAGTACATCCTTCCTGAGGACTGGTGCCCAGAACTGGACAGCATATTCCATGTGCGGCCGGACCAGAGCCTTGTAGAGCGGGAGAATTATCGTTTTATCTCTGGAGTTGATCCCCTTTTTAATGCATGCCAATATTCTGTTTTCCTTGTTAGCAGCAGCTTGGCATTGCATGCCATTGCTGAGCCTATCCTCTACTAGGACCCCCAGGTCCTTTTCCATCCTAGATTCCCCCAGCGGTTCTCCCCCCAGTGTATAGATTGCATTCATATTTTTGCCACCCAAATGCATTATTTTACATTTTTCTACATTGAACCTCATTTGCCATGTAGTCGCCCACCCCATTAATTTGTTCAGGTCTTTTTGCAAGGTTTCCACATCCTGCGGAGAAGTTATTGCCCTGCTCAGCTTAGTATCCTCTGCAAATACAGAGATTGAACTGTTTATCCCATCCTCCAGATCATTTATGAGCAAATTAAATAGGATTGGTCCCAGCACAGAACCCTGGGGAACCCCACTACCCACCCCTGACCATTCTGAGTACTCCCCATTCATCACCACCCTCTGAACTCGCCCTTGTAGCCAGTTTTTAATCCATGTACTCACCCTATGGTCCATGCCAACGGACCTTATTTTGTGCAGTAAACGTTTATGGGGAACTGTGTCAAATGCTTTTGCAAAATCCAGATACACCACGTCTACGGGCCTTCCTTTATTTAGATGGCAACTCACCTCCTCATAGAAGCTTAATAGATTCGTTTGGCAAGAACAATTCTTCATGAATCCATGCTGATTACTGCTAATGATACCGTTCTTATTACTAAAATCTTGTATATAAGTCCCTTATCATCCCCTCCAAGAGTTTACATACTATTGATGTTAGGCTAACTGGTCTGTAATTCCCAGGGATGTATTTTGGGCCCTTTTTAAATATTGGTGCTACATTGGCTTTTCTCCAATCAGCTGGTACCATTCCAGTCAGTAGACTATCTGTAAAAATTAGGAACAACGGTCTGGCAATCACTTGACTGAGTTTCCTAAGTACCCTCGGATGCAAGCCATCTGGTCCCGGGGATTTATTAATGTTAAGTTTCACAAGTCTAATTTTAATTCTGTCCTCTGTTAACCATGGAGGTGCTTCCTGTGTTGTCATGAGGATAAACACTGCAGTTTTGGTTACTGAAGCCCCCCCAAGTTTACTCCAGGAGGGATCCTTGCTGGATCTAAATAGCCTCCACAGACTGGATCTATCCAAAGTGCCACTGAGGTCAAGGTGGATGGTACCCGTGCCTCATATACGAAGCACGAGGTTTTGCCTGTAACTCCTCTCTTTGCAGGGCTGGACCCAGAGCTTTGGTCATGCCTACATTACCTGAAGTTTTTCCTGGCGGGGTGCTATTACAGGTCCAAGGGAGTGGAACCCCAATAAAAAGGGACCCGGTCCTTGAAGGTTTGCTAACACAGCCCGCCGTGATGGGTGGTAGTTGGATCTGTTAATTCAGCAGAATCCTGCGGCGGGGTTAAGGTAAGGGAAGAAGCCTAGGAACTATAAAAGTCCACCTATGGTTTTCTTCTTTAGGGAAAAATGTTGTTGTGCCTTAATTCTCCACTAGAGGGAGTATGTGCTCATACCTTAATCTGTTGTCTTCACTTCAAGCTCAGTGTCAGTCTATGTGGCTGCAGCAGCTTGCACAGGGGGATTCCTTTTGAGGGAACAGATTTGCCATGCTATTCTCCCCCCTGAATGGACCAGGAGGGTTAGGGAATAAGCATTGTTGTTACCCTCGCAATGCCACCAAACACCCATCCCCCTCCCCGTGGGGGGGTGCGGAGGTCCCGATTTTCGGGTCCATATGTTTTTTCCAGTGTTGGGTCTGCAGACCCGAAGGGGGGGCAGGGCCTAGGCGCGGTGCCGTGTGTAGGACGAAGGCGTCCACGAGGACGCGCAGTGCAAGCGCAGGTTTAAATCAACTGGAGCACTCTCTCCTCGGCTGATAGCGAGAAGTAAGCCTGACTACACCCCGGACACAGGAGCGGTGGGGCACGTAAGTGCTGCAAAGGCGTTCCTAATATGAAAAGGACATTTTTCTGAGCTGAACTTAGACTGAACTTGGATAGCGGCATTATACTGTCAGACTATTCAGCGATTAGTGCATTTAAATTGTGCCTCTGCTTTTTGTGCTTAGTACTGTCTGCCAAAAAAGACACCACAAAAACCTCAGAAAAAGGTACCAAAGATTCCACCTCCAGGCGCTGGGAACTCCAGCTGTGCCTCCACACTGTCCTCCTAGCCTGAAATACCAGTTGGGGCAAGCCAAGGTGAGTCATTGGAACAAATTGGTGGTGCAGCTGCTTCTCACATCTCAGCCCCTGTATACGTGACTGAAGATGCCTTCTCCTCAGCCCTGCAGGGCGTAGAGGGAAGATTATCGACTTTAATCGCATCCTCCATCCAAATGGATAGGAAGCGTGTTAGAGCCCCCTCCCCCACCTTAGACCCTTTGCAAGGGTGTTACCCTCAGGCGATCAGGTGGAAAATCAAACCGATTACTCCTCTGCGGAGGAAACAACAGTAGATGAACCCTTTTCAGCCTCGCAATCAGAGAAATTGCTGGTACAATCTCTTACAGAGAGGGTTCGTTCCACTTTCATGCTACCCCTAACGGAGTCAGCTAAAAGTTTGGTTTCTTCCTTGGGTTCCTTAAAACCTTCACAGCCTTTGCATGCGTTTCCTGTCCATGCATTACTAGAAAAGCTTATTTATGCTGAATGGGATCACCTGGGTAAGCATTTTCTCCCTCCAAAGAGATTCTCAGTTCTCTATCCCATGGAGGAGAAATTCACCAAAAAATGGAATGTACCAGCAGTTGACGCGATTTCCAGTGTGAATAAGTCTAACTTGTCCAGTAGACAGTGCACAAATGCTTAAGGATCCAAAAGATAAGATTGGAATTCCTGCTAAAATCCTCTTTTTCTTTGGCAGGTGCAGTCGCTGCAATAGGCATCTGTCAATCCCTAAAAGACCAATTTAGACAGGTCCTTAAAGAGCTTCCTGCACAGCAAGCCCGGGATTTGGCCGAGCTGCCAAGATCATTATGTTTTGCCATAGACACCATTAAAGATTCTATTCACCAGGCGTCCCGCCTTGTGCTAGTACACATGCGAAGAATCCTGTGGTTAAATTGGTCAGCCGAAGCACCATGCAAAAAACTCCTGACTGGTTTTCCTTTTCATGGGGATCGGCTATTTGGGGATGATTTGGACAAATACATCCAAACGATTTCCAGTGGGAAAAGTACTCTCTTTGCCAGTCAAAAGAAAGAACACCCTTCATTTAAGCGGGCTCTTTCTCCAGGGCCAGGGGCATCTGCCTCTAGGCAGTGGCGACGGCCTCCGCTGTCAGATTCCAGAGGAAAACCTCAAGGTCAGGCACATAAGAAGGCCTGGGGCCGTAAACCTGCAAAACAGACTTCTAAAGCCTCATTATAAAGGGGCACCCCCCTCGCCAGGTGAGGGGGAGGACTTCTGCAGTTCTCAGAAGTCTGCCAAGAGGAAATTCAGGACAGATGGGTCATCTGTCGTCTGGCAGATATTCCATCCTACCTTATGAACTCGAAATTTAACAGCTTGGCTATTGAAATCCACATTCTGAAAAAAGTGGGCTTTCCGAGTCAGTTATCTCTACCTTGATTAATGCAAGGAAGCCAGCTTCCAGAACTATATATTATAGAGTCTGGTGGGCTTATGTTTCCTGGTGTGAGTCCAAGGGTTGGCACCCTCGGAGGTATATCATAGGCAGAATTCTTGTCTTTCTACAATTAGGGGTAGAGATGAAGTTGGCCTTGAGTACTATTAAGGGCCAAGTCTCAGCTTTATCAGTCTTATTTCAATGACCGCTTGCTTCACATTCTTTAGCCCGGGGTTTTACAGCGGAATATGCCGATACAGCATATTCCCTTAGCCTTTCTGACAATGAAGTTACTGTATTTGGTTGCTATATCCTCAGCAAGGAGGGTTTTCAGAATTGGCTGCTCTTTCTTGTAAAGAGCCATACTTTATTATTCACAAGGACAGAGTGGTGTTGTGCCCTCGTCCAGGTTTTCTGCCAAAAGTGGTCTCCGGTTTCCACCTGAACCAAGATATTGTCCTGCCATAGTTTTTTCCAAAACCATGTTCCAGGGAAGAGAAGTCACTACATTGTCTTGATGTGGTGAGAGCAGTCAAGGTCTATTTAAAGACTGCTCAGATCCGGAAAATTGATGTCTTGTTTGTACTGCCAGAGGGTCCTAAGAAAGGACAGGCAGCATCAAAATCCACTGTGGCTAAGTGGATTCGGCAAGTTATAATTTAGACTTATGATTTAAGGGGTAAGATTCCACCTTTTCAAGTCAATGCGCACTCTACCAGGGCGGTTAGTGCTTCTTGGGCAGTGCGTCACCAGGCCTCCATGGCTCAGATCTGTAAGGCCGCAACTTTGTCTTCAGTACATACATTCACCAAGTTTTATCAGGTGGATGTAAGAAGGCATGAGGATATGGCCTTTGGGTGCAGTGTGCTGCAGGCAGCAGTATAGGTCCTTGAGTCTGGGGGTGCCCTACGGGTTGTCTCTCCCTCCCCCTCAAATAGCATTACTATGGGACGTCCCACTATGGTGTGCTCTGTGTCCCGTGATGTACGATAAAGAAAATAGGATTTCTTTCTCGTACATCACGAGACACAGAGCCTCAGTAATTACTGATGGGTTATAGGGTATCACTAGGTGATTGGACACTGGTCACACCCTAGACAGGAAGTTCAACCCCTTTTATAACCCCTTCCCTTCCTGGGGATACCTCAGTTTTTTCGCCAGTGTCTTAGGTGTTGGTCACGAATAAGATGTGCTGTGCTAAGCTCCAAAGGAATATCCTATACTGGGGCAAGCCATGCAACCGGATCCACTCAAAGTGCTTTTTTTAGGCCAAATTGGATGGTACCCGGGCCTTGTGTCGAGGTTTTACCTGTAACGCTTCTCTTTTTAGAGAGCTGGACCCCGGGATCCAGTATTTGTTTTTTTCAGCCACATCCCTGGCGGGGTGCTTTACGGGCCCAGAACTGCGGATCCTCCTATTCTAGGGGGCCCCAGTCTCTGAAGGTTTTTCCAAACGGAGCCCACCGTGAGAGGTGAAGATTGGGTCTGTATAACAGAACCCTGCAGCTGGATAAGGAAAGGGAGACTCCTCAGAATTTTTTCATTCTAGTAGGTTTCTCCTTTAAGTTAATGTATGCTATGCCTATTGTCGCCACCGGGGGCTGCCAAGAGCACATACCTTTTTCATGCTTGTTCTGTCTGTCTCAGTGTCCACGCTGTACGCTCCTCCAGCCAGGCTCTAGGTAGGATGGGTTGGGGGGCTCTCTCCTTAGGGATACTTCCCCCCGTGATTTAGGGGGGCCGGGGTGGCCTGAACTAACAGCGGTAGTATACCGCACTACCGCCACCGCCGCTACTGTTCGGCAGGTTCCCCATCCACCGGCCCTTCTCTCTCCTCCACCCCAGCCTCCCCTCCATGCTTGTCCTGAGGATCGGAGCCTCGGCTCGCGCGGGAAAGCGCACGTTTTTGAGAAAACCGAGGAGGGGGGGGGCAGGGGGGGCGGAGCATTAACGTGACGTCCGGCTTGTTTAAACGCCCACATCGCTGGCTACACAGGCTATAAAGTGCACACTTTTTCAAGTGCACACAGCCTATGGAGGGACACAGAGCTGACGGGTGCATGTGAGGTGGGACACAGGCATTCTCCCAGGCAGCATTTACTTAGAAACACTAGACTGGGCATTGGTAGCAGCGGCAGTTGCTGAACTACATCGCTCAGCAGTCAGTGTTTTTTTGTGGTACCTCCACCTTTTGTTGCTTTGCACTATGGGTAGAAGAGGTACAAATACCCCGAAAACCAGAGGCTCTAGGGGATCTCCCTCAGGCTCTGAGGACCCCCTTTCTGCAGCACCTTCCCCCCTGAAGGACCTGGGATGGCTGGCCAGGGAGAGCCTTTGGGGTCAGGGGCTCATCTGCTTCTGGCACTTCAGCCCCTTTATACATTACGCAGGAGGTTTTTTCCTCAACCATTAATGGATTAGAGGAAAGATTAATGGCCTTAATCGCATCTTCACTCAGTGAAAGAAAACGCACTAGGTCTCCCTCTGTTACCCAGGACCCTCAAGCTGAGTAACTCTGGGGAAAAAGAGGAATCCCTCTCAGAGGATCGGGATGGGACTGATGATTCCTCTTCTGAGGAATCAAGTGGAGAGGGACCCTCTTCAGCTTCTCAGGATGAGAAGGTGTTAGTGTAGATTCTTGCTGGATTGGTCCGCTCCACATTTAGGTTTCCCGTATCTGAGTCAGTTAAAGAACCCTCCTCTTCTTTGGGTTCACTGAAACCTCCTCAAACACATGCTTTTTCTGTTCATAGTTTACTAGAAAAGCTCATTTATTCTGAGTGGGATCACCCAGATAAACATTTTTTTCCGCCTAAAAAGTTTTCAACACTTTATCCTATGGAGGAAAAATTTAGAAAGATGTGGGGTATACCAGCAGTTGACGCCGCCATTTCCTCCGTAAATGAAAGTCTGACGACAATGCTCAGATGCTTAGGGATCCAACTGATAAAAAAATGGAATCCCTGTTAAAAAAATTATTTTTTCCTTAGCGGGTTTAGTAGCTCAACCTGCAGTGGCAGCGATCGGAGTCTGTCAATACTTGAGAGACCATGTTAAACAGGTCCTCAAAGTTCTACCTGAACAGCAGGCCCTTTATGTTTTGCTGTTGACGCAATCAGAGATTCTATCATCCAAACCTCTCGCCTTTCACTTGGGTTGGTACATATGCGTAGAATCTTATGGTTGAAAAATTGGTCACTTGAATCGCCATGTAAGAAGCTTCTGGCTGGATTTCCATTTCGTGGTGCTAGGCTGTTTGGAGAGGATTTGGACAACTATATCCAAAAGATCTCTAGTGGGAAAAGCACTCTCTTACCAGTTAAGAAAAGGAGTAAACGTCCCTCTTTTAAACGGGCTCTTTCCCCAGTGCCAGGAGCATCAGCCTCCAGGCAGTCGCGACGGCCTCCTCCATCAGGCTCAAGAAATTACATTTCAGAGTCGACCCCAGGGACAAAAGAAGTCCTGGGGAAGAAGCCTACTAGACAAGACGCTAAAGCCTCTTTATGAAGGAGCGCCCCTGCTCGGGTGGGGGGAAGACTGCTACAGTTCTCAAAGCTCTGGCAGGAAGATTTCCAGGACAGATGGGTAATCTCCGCGGTAACTCTAGGTTACAAACTGGAGTTCCGAGAATTCCCCTCTCCTCGTTTCCTCAGATTGAATGTCCCCAGAGATCCAGGGAAAAAGCAGTCTCTCCTTCTAGCGTTAGAGCGACTATTGTCGCAAAAGGTCATCGTGGTGGTTCCCATGGAAGAGCAGGGATTAGGGGTTTTATTCCAACTTTTTCACGGTTCGAAAGCCAAATGGAGATGTCAGACCCATTCTGGATCTAAAGGATCTAAACCGATTCCTAAAGATTCGATCCTTTCGCATAGAATCAATTCGGTCAGTAGTCTCCATCCTACAAGGAGGAGAATTTCTGGCATCGATAGACATCAAGGATGCGTACCTGCATGTACCCATTTTCCCTGCTCATCAAAAGTACTTGCGTTTCGAAGTAGAAAAACGCCACTTTCAGTTTATAGCCCTGCCTTTTGGGCTAGCCACTGCACCTCGGGTGTTTACAAAGATCTTGGCTCCTCCTCTGGCCAGATTAAGGGCCCAAGGTATAACTGTCATAGCATACCTAGACGACCTGCTCTTGATAGACCGGTCGGTAGCCTGCCTTAACCAGAACTTGGTGACCACAGTCAACTACTTGGAATACCTAGGTTGGATTCTCAACTTAGAAAAGTCTTTAAAACCAGTAAGAAGACTAGAGTATTTGGGCCTGGTCATAGATACAAGCTAAGAGAAGGTATTTTTACCTCAGGCAAAGATCAGTGCCTTAAGAGAACTGATTCAGGTAGTCAGGACAAAAAAGGGTCCTTCTGTCTGCCTTTGTATGAGGCTGCTGGGAAAAATGGTGGCTTCATTCAAAGCCGTTCCCTATGCTCAGTTTCATTCAAGACTGCTGCAACACAGTATCCTGTCTGCTTGGAACAAGAAAGTACAGTAATTAGATCTTCCGATGCTTCTGTCTCCTACAGTGCGTCAGAGCCTCAGTTGGTGGTTAATACCCGAAAACCTGCAGAAAGGGAAATCCTTTTTACCGGTTACCTGGACAGTGGCAGCAACGGATGCCAGTCTTTCGTTTGTAGAGCAGTTCTGGAACAGTCTGCGGTCCAGGGGGAATGGTCCGAAATCGAGAGGACTTTACCCATCAACATTCTGGAGATCCGTGTGGCGTATCTAGCCCTAAGGCTACAGGGTTGCCCTGTCAGGATCCAGTCCGACAATGCCACAGCAGTGGCTTATATCAATCATCAAGGAGGCACCAGGAGTCGTGCAGCTCAGAGAGAAGTGAACCAGATTTTAGTCTGGGCAGAAAAGCATGTGCCATGCATATCGGCAGTTTTCATTCTAGGGATAGAGAACTGGCAGGCGGACTATTTGAGTCGCCAGCGGTTAGTCCCGGGGGAATGGTCTCCTCACCCCGACGTCTTTTGGGCCATATGCCAAAGATGGGGGTTCCAGATGTAGATCTCTTTGCATCCAGGTTCAACAAAAAGGTCGACAAGTTTGTGGCAAGAACAAAGGATCCTCTTGCATGTGGGACAGATGCGTTGGTGATTCCGTGGCATTGGTTCTCACTGATTTATGCATTCCCTCCCATTCTGCTACTGCCACGGCTCCTTCGCAGGATCCGGCAGGAGAAGAAGTCGGTACTTCTGGTAGCCCCAGCCTGGCCCAGGAGAGCTTGGTATGCAGAAATAGTAAAGAATGACAGTGGGTTCCCCGTGGACCCTACCGTCGCGTCCAGACCTGTTATCTCAGGGTCCAGTGTTCCATGCTGCCTTACAAACGCTAAATTTGACGGTTTGGCTATTGAAACCCACGCTCTGAAGAGTCGTGGGTTTTCAGGTCCTGTGATCTCTACCTTAATGTAAGGAAGCCAGCTTCCAGAGTGATTTATCATAGAGTTTGGAAGACTTATGTATCCTGGTGTGAAGCCAGGGGTTGGCATCCCAGAAAATATGTCATAGGTAGAATTCTTGACTTTCTACAAATAGGATTAGAAATGAAGCTGGCCTTGAGTACCATCAAGGGCCAGGTCTCAGCCTTATCAGTATTATTTCAATGGCCTCTTGCTTCACATTCTTTGGTCCGAAACCTTATGCAGGGGGTGACACGTCTTAATCCTCCGGTTAAAGCGCCCCTAAACCTAAACTTGAATTTGGTTCTGTCAGTTTTACAGAAACAGCCTTTTTACCAATACGTCAGATTCCCTTGGTCTTGTTGACAAGAAAGTTAATTTTCCTGGTAGCCATTTCTTCTGCTAGAAGAGTATCAGAATTAGCAGCCCTTTCCTGTAAAGAGCCTTATTTAATAATGAATAAGGATAGAATGGTATTGCGCCCTCATCCTAGCTTTCTACCGAAAGTGGTTTCAGATTTCCATCTAAACCAAGATATTGTTCTGCCTTCCTTTTTTCCAGATCCCTGTTCTACGGAAGAAAGGTCACTACATTCTTTGGATGTAGTAAGGGCAGTCAAGGCCTATCTGGAAGCAACTGCTCAAGTTCGCAAAACGGATGTTTCCAAAAGGTCTTTCAGGACAGCACCCGAGAGATCATGGCTCCTCCTCCCACAGGAAACACCTCATCAATTAAGTCTTTAATTGGAGTCATCCACGTTGCCTCGTCAGTTTTTTGTGTTTCCCCCAGTTGGAGGAACACCTCTGGTGGGAGTCATGATCTCTCAGGGTCTCCTGGGAGACACAGGTTCTCACCTGTTAGGTCTTTTTTGGCTAGGAGAGTGAGCCTCCCAGATGAATGGTCCCGTGCGCTCCCTCTCCCTCTTCCGTGCTCGGGGAGAGCCTGTACGCCCGGGGGTGCTGCTTCCATTTTTTTGCCAGACAGGCGGTCGTCCTCCGTTCCCTGCTGGTTGCATTTGCGGAACAAGCAGTGGCGGCCGCCATGTTTCTGGTGGCAGAGGAGCGCCTCAGCAACGTCCTGTAAGCCATGGCGCCAGCAAGGCTAAGGTAAGGGACTGTGTCCTCTATTACTCTGGGCCGTTTTCTCCTGTGGGGGGTTACTCACCCTCCCCACCCCCCAACCCCCATCTCCCTGGGAATGTATGTTGCAGTGGCTAGTGTTAGTATATCTGCCCAGCAACTGGGGATTTTTAGGTGGTGGTGGTGGCTTGCGGGGCACATGGAAGTAAGAGGATATCTTCCTTAGTGCACCTGGGTGTTTTTATTGGTGCTGTATAGCAGCCTTTTAAGTGTGGTTCCTTGTCTCTTTTCTGTTTGTCCAGGCCAAAGGTTCTGCCCAACCAGTCAAGAAAAGGTGCCCTGTCTGCAAAGAGAAATTAAGCGATGTTTGGAACAAAACGCTTTGTGCAGAGTGCATTACAAATTTAGTCAGAGAGGAGTCTTCTTCCGTGTGTGGCAAATTGGTTGCAACAATAAAGAATTAGCTCCGGGCCACCTTTCAAGCTTTTAGGTCAAACCTAAGAGAGGAACCAGGTCCCTCAAGGGATTCTTCGGTTCCACAGCCATCTTCAGTACCCCAAGACTGCTCTCAAATAATTTTGGGGGGTCCGATATCCCAGGACACTTCCCAAGGGTGCGTTTCCCTCGCTCCAGATGAAACAGATTCTGAGGAGGAGGAAAATGAAACAGATGCCTCTTCTAAGTACAAAATGTCGCTAGAAGAGGTGGGAGGACTCTTGATAGTAATCCATGCCACTTTGGGGATAGAAGAGGAAAAGAAGGAACTCTCCCTGCATGACTGCATGTATGCTGGTTTAGGAGATTTAAAAGGCCGTTCTTTTCTAGTCCATTCAGTTATCACTGATATGATTAAAAAAGAGTGTCTGGAACCTGAGAA
This sequence comes from Lithobates septentrionalis, assembly GCA_037952835.1. Taxonomy (NCBI): domain Eukaryota; kingdom Metazoa; phylum Chordata; class Amphibia; order Anura; family Ranidae; genus Lithobates; species Lithobates septentrionalis. The sequence goes on along the minus strand of JBBDGP010001364.1, from coordinate 3,187,514 downwards.
AAAGCCATTCTTTTCCCGGGCTCACAAGAAAAGATGTCCATTTGAGGAAAATTCTGATTCTATATGGAACAAGGTTCCAAAATTGGACTCTGCCTTTTCTCAGGTCTCCAAGTCTACGGACCTCGCCTTTGAGGATATGGGCACTCTGAAGGAGCCCATGGATAAAAGGATAGACCTGCTTCTTAAAAGAACCTGGCAATCGGTGATGAATAATCTAAAACCGGCAATGGCAACAACCTGTTTTGCAAGGAATTTAGATCACTGGGTTAACCAGCTGAAGGCCCATGTTACAGCAGATTCCTCAAAACAGGAGATTCTAGACTCCTTTACAACTCTGTCTGCAGCAATATCATATATTGCGGATGCCTCTGCTGAATCTATCCGCATGTCAGCCAGGTCAGCAGCTTTAACTAACTCTGCTAGGAGGGCCTTACGGCTGAAGACTTGGCCAGGGGATGCTGCATCTAAAAATAGACTGTGTGGTATTCCTTTTGCAGGTGATCTGTTATTTAGTCCGGAGCTAGAGTCCATTCTTGACCGTACGGCAGACAGAAGTAGTTTCCGGTCAAGAAGAAACGGGTGCAAACCCGTAAGCGTTTTTTTTTCGACCCCAAAAAGGACAGCAGGAAGGAAAAATGCAGGGCACGAAGAAGCATGGTCTTCTCAGAAGCCCAAAGGTAGGAGCTGAGTGCTCTTCAATCCTCCTGCGGCCTCCGGAAAATCGCAATGACTCAGGGTCTGGGGAAGACTCCAAGAGTTCCTTCCTCATTGGAGAGCCACCACTTCAAACCAGTTTATCGTAAATATGCTCTCCCAGGGGTATGTGATAGAGTTCACGGAAGAACCTCCAAAAAGATTCTTGATGACAAACGTCCCAAGGGATCCGTTCAAGGCTTTCGCCATGAAGTCCCTAATTCAGGAACTGAAATCCCAGAGAGTCATTGTTCCTGTCCCGACAGGGGAGTTCTTCCAGGGTTTCTACTCGCATGTATTCCTAGTTCAGAAACCTTCAGGAAAGTTCCGCCTCATCTTGTATCTCAAAACGCTGAACAAATCAGTAGAGTACAGAAGGTTTCGAATGGATTAAATTTTTTCAGTAAGAAACCTCCTTGTACCAAGGGTGCTACATGGCATCAATAGATTTACAAGATGCCTACCTCCACATTCCGATTTCCGCCAAGTCACAGAAATGTCTGAGGTTAGCACTGAAAGAAGGGAAGAAGGTGGTACATCTGCAATTCAGAGCACTCCCGTTTGGTCTGTCATCATCCCCAAGGGTGTTCACGAAAATAAGCTTTGGCGCCTCTGCGTCTAGAGGGAATCTCAGTTATTCCTTATCTGGACGATCTGCTGTGTTTTGCTCAGACCAGAGAAGGTCTTCAAGAAAACTTGCTCAGAGCTCGGGTTCACCTAGAGGCCATAGGGTGGATCTTAAACCTTCAAAAATCAAATCTGATTCCCTCACAGGAAGTGTTATTCCTGGGTTTCCGTATCAACTCTTTGGAACAAAAAATTTTTCTTCCAGAGGAAAAACAGAAAAAGTTGGTACAAGTGGTGTCACTGCTACAGTCCAATCAAATTTTTTCCATCAGGAAGGTCATGTCAGCTTTGGGAACCCTGACCTCTTCCATACCGGCTGTCCAGTGGGCAAAGCTCCATTTCAGACCTCTGCAAAGTTTCTTGTTAAAAACCTGGAATCACCAGCAGGATTCACTAGTGAAGATCCCTACATCGTTGAAAAGGAGTCTTTGGTGGTGGAAGAACCAGACAAGATATTCAGAGGGCCTGTTATGGTCCTTCCCAACCCAGGTGAGGTTAACAACCGATACCAGTTCCTGGGGTTGGGGGGCTCATCTGAACGGTCGATGGGCCCAGGGCTCGTGGTCCACAAAAGATGCACTGAGGTCCTCAAATTGGAGGGAACTAAAAGCTATAGAGATGGCCTTACTGACCTTTGCAAAAGAAGTCAAGAGACAGCATACTCAGATCCTGTCAGACAACGCCACGGCGGTGGCCTACATAAACAGACAGGGGGGAACCAGAAGCAGAGTTCTACAAAACCTAGCAAGAAGCACTCTAGGTTGGGCAGAGCTCCATACTCTATCCTTGTCTGCGGTCCACTTAAAGGGGACCCTAAACAGGGTGGCGGACTTCCTCAGCAGGAATCGGGTATTAGAAGCGGAGTGGCAATTGAATCCAGAGGTCTTCCATTTGATCGTGAACAAGTGGGGGCGCCCAAGAGTGGATCTCTTGGCGACCCAGGTAAACTCGCAAGTGTCTTGTTTCTTCTCCCTGAACAGGAACAAGGCATCACTGGGAGTGGATACTCTGGCACACAATTGGAAATTTCACCTCTGTTACGTGTTTCCCCCGTTTCAGCTTATCCCTCGGGTAATAGCAAAAATCAGAAAGGAGGATACAACAGTGATCCTAATCACTCCCTTCTGGCCCAAAAGGCCTTGGTTTTCATCCCTTCTTCAGATGCAACTAAAACCATATTGGCACCTTCCGTTAAGGAAAGACCTTCTGTTACAAGGTCCTCTGCTTCACCAGGAAGTAGCAAAGCTAAAACTCCCGGCCTGGCTACTGAGGAACAGCTCTTGAAGAGAAAAGGTTTCTCGGATAGATTGGTGGCTACCCTCCTATCCAGCAGAAAAAAGGTTACAAGAGCAATATATTCCAAAGTTTGGAAGGTCTTCAACTCCTGGTGCACAGCATCTGACAGATCACCAAAACAAATTTCCTCTGTTCTTGAATTCTTGCAAGAAGGAGCGGACAAGGGCCTAGCGGTCAGCACCCTCAAGGTTCAAGTTGTTGCGCTGGGGCTTTTTCTGGAAAAATCCTTTTTATCAGAACCCTTAATAATTAGATTCTTCAAAGCGATAACCCGGTCTAGACCAGTGGTGATCAAAAGCTGTCCAGCATGGGACTTATCAGTTGTTCTACAGGCCCTGACCAGGGAACCTTTTGAACCCATTAATTTAGCCTCCCTGAAATTGGTTACTTTGAAAACCGTTTTTTTTAGTGGCGGTTACAACAGCTCGAAGAGTCAGTGAGCTGAAAGCCTTGTCAGTCAGGGAGCCATTTTTTTTTTTTCCATTTTTTTTCAGACCGAATTGTTCTGAAGACGGATCTAGGGCTGAAACAACTAATCGATTAATCGAAAACTAATCGATTATGAAATTGATTACTATTTTCATAATCGATTAATCGGCCAGTAACATAATGGGGTTAAAAATAATAAAATGAGCCCTTTATAGTACAAAAAGAGCAAATCGCTACTGTACATATTACTTTCACAGTTCTACAGTAAAAAAAATGAACCCCTTACAGTAGTGATTATTTGCTTTTTTTGTACTATAAAGGGCTCATTTTAGTTTTTTTTAACTCCATTATGTTACTAAACATCTTAGACCTGGTTCACATCTATGTGTTTTTTGGTACTTTTTGCAGAAACACACTACAGTTCATTTAACATGGTTTTCTATGGGACACGTTCACATCTATGCTTTTTTTTCAGCCGCTGCGTATTTGGAAAGGGTCAAGGACTTTTTTAACGCAAAACTGTGCTTTTTTTGGTTCAATATACTTCAATGGAGAAGCTGCAGAAAAGCGTTTTTGCAGCAATTTGTATTTTTTAATCTGCCCAACAACAAATTGGCCAAAAAAATGCATTTCTCTTCTAATAGTGTATACAGTATATCTCCTCTAATAGTATATACAGTATATCTCTTCTGTCTGTTATTTTCAGAGTGGATTCAATATTTTGCTCCCTAACCATGTAGTTGGTTGTTTATATTTACCGCTACATAGAGATATTTAAGAATAAATTGCTTTTTTTTTTTAAACTTTACATATTAACTAAATTATACACCACACTTTTTTTTTTTAAAGGTTATTAAACGATTAATCTAAACAATAATCGACCAACTAATCGATTATGAAAATAATCGTTAGTTGCAGCCCTAGACGGATCCTAATTTTTTACCGACGGTCGCTTCGGTCCAGAATCGAACTCGGGAGATAATACTTCCTACCTTTTGTTCTAATCCATCAGTTAAGAAGGAAGAAGAATTCCATACCCTGGATGTTAAAAGAGCAGTCTTGAGTTAATTGGAAAACACTAAAGACTTTAGATGTTCTATTTGTTTTATTTTCCGGTAATAAAAAAGGAAGACAAGCTTCCAGAGGAACCATTGCCAGATGGTTGAGAATGGCTATCTCAGAAGCCTATTCCCTTACAGGTCAAGAGAGTCCAGTGAATGGCCGGGCTCATTCTACAAGAGCTTCGGCGGTGAGTTGGGCAGAAAAAGCTGGCGCCACCCCCGAACAAATCTGTAAGGCAGCTACTTGGACAAGTCTGTCAACCTTTGCCCGTCATTATAGGTTAGACCCCATGACGGCTGGGGACCAGGCTTTTGGAAGGAAAGTCTTACAGGCTGTTGTCCCACCCTAAATGGAGTAAGTCTCGATTATCCTCTTGGGTGCTGTCCTGAAAGACGTTTTGGAAAAATGCAAGTTAGACTTACCGGTAACTTGTTTTCCGATAGGCTTTCAGGACAGCAGTAACCCGCCCTTTTTTTATGCTGTTGCTGTAATACTATGATATAACTGTCGCTTATGCGTTGCAGCTGGCGCTGGAGTTCTCTACAAACACCTGACGAGGCAAAGTGGAGGACTCCAATTAAAGACTTAATTGATGAAGTGTTTCCTGTGGGAGGAAGAGCCGTGATCTCTCGGGTGCTGTCCTGAAAGCCTATTGGAAAACAAGTTACCGGTAAGTCTAATTTGCATTTTTTGTTCGTACTGCCAGAAGGTCCCAATAGAGGACAGGCAGCGTCAAAGTCTACCCTTTCTAAATAGATTCGACAAATGATTATTCAAGCTTACGGTTTGAAACAAAAAATTCCACTTTTCAAATCAAGGCACACTCCACAAGGGCGATTAGTGCTTCTTGGGCGGTGCATCACCGGGCCTCTATGGCTCAAATCTGCAAGGCCGCAACCTGGTCTTCAGTCCATACATTCACCAGATTTTATCAGGTGGATGTGGGAAGGCATGAGGATATCGCCTTTGGGCGTAGTGTGCTGCAGGCAGCAGTATGAGGTCCTCAGGTCTGATTACACCCTACGTTGTGTGGTCCCCTCCCCTCAAATAGCATTACTCTGGGACATCCCATCAGTAATTACTGAGGCTCTGTGTCCCGTGATGTACGAGAAAGAAAATAGGATTTTTTATAACAGCTTACCTGTAAAAGTCTTTTCTTTTGAGGTACATCATGGGACACAGAGGTCCCGCCCCTCTTCTAATACACTTATATTGCTTTGCTACAAAACTGAGGTATCCCCAGGAGGGGGAGGGGTTATATAGGGGGTTGAGCTTCCTGTCCTATTTTTTATAACCGCTTACCTGTAAAATCCTTTTCTTGGAGCACATCATGGGACACAGAGGTCCCGCCCCTCTTTCTGGGTTTTAGATATATTGCTTTGCTACAAAAACTGAGGTGCTCCTGGTAGGAGGAGGGGTTATATAGGCAGTGAACTTCCTGTATTGGGTATAGCAGTGTCCATTACCTTAAGGTGCCTATATACCCACATAGTGATTACTATGGTGCTCTGTGTCCCGTGATGTACTCCCAAGAAAAGGATTTTACAGGTAAGCTGTTATAAAAATCCTATTTTTTTTTTTTTTTTTGTAACTTAATGCATAAAACATTTAACACTATCATTTGAGGGCGTGTTTAGGGGCAGGGTAGGGGTTGGGTGGTGAAACTGGTGGGGAGTAACGCTTAAGGCCTGGCTAGTAGCTTATAAATGATATATAGTCCATGACAAAATCGGGCATAGATCTACAACTGTATACACCTGTTACATAGAGGAATCAATTGACAGGTGTTGTAGATCTCTGCATGATTTTCTTTTTTTTTTTTTTTTTCTTGTCTATTGAGGGACACCGCATACAGTCAGATTATCCTGCCACCTAGTTACATAGTTGGGCTTGAAAAATAAATAAAAAAAGAAAAAAGTTCTTGTTCAGCCAACAGAAAAAATGATTGAAGAAATAAGTAAAAAAAAAAGCTCCATATACAAAACTATAGTGTGTGTGTGTGTGTGTGTGTGTAGAAGTTTTTCACATATTGTCAGGTTACAACCAAAAACGTAAATGTATTTTATTGGGATTTTATGTGATAGACCAACACAAAGTGGCACATAATTGTGAAGTGGAGGAAAATGATAAACTATTCAGGGCAGTATAGTGGTGTAGTGGGTAGCACTCTCTCCCAGCAGTAATAAGGGTTGCTGGTTCGAATCCCAACCATGACCCTGCCTGGAGTTTGCATGTTCTCCCTGTGCCTGCGTAGGTTTCCTCTGGGTTCTCTGGTTTCCTCCCACACTCCATAGACATGCTGGTAGGTTAATTGGCTTCTGTCCAAAATTGGCACTAGTATATGAATGTGAGTTGGGGACCTTGGATTGTGGGCTCCTTGGGGGTAGGGGCCGATGTGAGTGTGCAATGTATATGTCGAGTACTGCGTAAATTGACAGCGCTATATGGGTACCTTAAATAAATAATATACAATAGAGGAGTATGTTAATGAGACCCAATGGATAGGGACAATTGTAGACACGCACCCACACTCACTCAGGTTGAACTGGATGGACTGGTGTCTTTATTCAACCTTTTGTAACTATAACTATATTAAATTATTATTTTTTTTTTTTTTTACAAATATCTGAAAAGTGTGGTGTGCATTTTTATTCAACTATCTTTACTCTGATACCCTTAACTAAAATCTAGTGCAAACAATGGGGGAGAGAGAATTTGGGACTTTAAATGGGACGCGAGGGAAAGAATGAGGGGGGAGGTTGGGACTTTAGATGAGGTGCACATGATGGAACCCAATCGCATTCACAGAGGTACAAACATATGTATGTTTATTGGGGACCAATGAGCAACATGGCATAAAAACGCATTGCATGCATTTGGCATAAAAAGTAATGATATACAAAGCAATATGTATATGTAACAACATGGCATAGGCACATAAGTATTGGGAGCCACACTGGTGAGGGGGAGTCAGGGTGTGCATGAGTTGTATCGACACAATCACTGGATACCAGTAAGCGGGGAGTGAGATGCAGGCCCAGCACAGAACGTCAGCTCCCCCTCAGCGTCACGCAGGCACGACCGCAATGGAGAGAAATCTCAGCAGATGCCTGAGAAGCTTTCAATACTTATCTGTATCCATTAAGGTAAACTCCTGGTGTTCTATTCAATCACCATGGTTTTATCCGCAGTTTACAATACACCGTTTTCCGTTACTTGTATTATCATAGATACACTTTATATATTTCCAACATTATAGAAGTCCCTTCCAGTTCCAGTTGCGGGGTGTTGGTGTGTGCGGTCCTGTGTTCCTTGTTGGGTCCCCTTCTCAGCTCCCGGGCCAGGCTCCATGGCGTACCCCTGGCTTTCCTTGTCGCATGGTCCCAGTTTTGGCTATCATGCGAGTCTTTTTTTTGGCATGGCCAATTATGTCCAATTTTTTTCGTTTTTTCTCCCCCCCCCCCTTTTTTTTGTTGATATGGTCAGATAAATGAAACTATATTGTCTTTTATACATTTTTCATAGAACTTAGATACATCTGGCCCCTGAAGAGTGGATCAAAGTCCATGAAACGTGTCGGTCCTACCTTGATGCATCAAACACATATTGACCAATTTCCAGATGTTTTTTTTACTTCACCTGACTTTCATCTTGTTTGGGGGACTATGATGCATAATTCTATCTGCCTATGCCATGTTGTTACATATACATATTGCTTTGTATATCATGAATTGTTATGCCAAATGCATGCAATGCGTTTTTATGCTATGTTGATCATTGGTCCCCAATAAACATACATATGTTTGTACCTCTGTGAATGTGATTGGGTTCCAGCATGCACACCTCATCTAAAGTCCCAACCTCCCCCCTCATTAACTAAAATCTCGTGGACCAATTGCCTTCAGAAGTCACCTAATTAGTAAATAGAGCCCACCTGTGTGTAATTCAATCTCTGTATAAATACAGCTGTTCTGTGAAGTTCTCAGAAGTTTGTTAGAGAACCTTAGTGAACAAACAGCATCATGAAGGCCAAGGGACACACCAGACAGGTCAGGCATTAATTCGTGAAGAAGTTTAAAGCAGGGTTAGGTTCTAAGAAAATATCCCTGGCTTAGATCATCTCACGGAGCACTGTTCAATAAATCATCCAAAAATAGAAAGCGTATGGCACAACTGCAAACCTACCAAGACCTGGTCGTCCACCTAAACTGACAGGCCGGGCAAGGAGGGCATTAATCGGAGAAGCAGCCAAGAGTGGCAAGAAGAAAGCCATTGTTGAAAGAAAGCCAAAAAGGTGCTCTGGTCTGATGAGACCAAAATTGAATTTTTTGGCATAAAAGCAAAACCCTGTGTGGTGGAAAACGAACACTGTGCATCAACCGAACACACCATCCCCACCGTGAAACATGGTGGTGGCAGCATCTTATTGAGATGCTTTTCAGCAGGGACAAGGACGCTGGTCAGAGTTGATGGGAAGATGGATGGAGATACAGGGCAATCTTAGAAGAAAACCTGTTTGGCTCTGCAAAAGACTTGACTGGGGCAGAGGTTCACCTTCCAGCATGATGACTCCTACAATGGAATGGATTAGCTCAAAGCATATTCACGTGTTAGAATGGCCCAGTCAAAGTCCAGACCTTAATCCAAATGAGAATCTGTGGCAAGACTTGAAAATTGCTGTTCACGGACACACTGCATCCAATCTGACAGAGCTTGAGCTATTTAGCAAAGAAGAATGGGCAAAAATGTCACCCTTTAGATGTGCAAAGCTGGTAGAGACATACCCAAAAAGACTTGCAGCTGTAATTGCAGCAAAAGGTGGTTCTACAAAGTATTGACTCAGGGGGGCTGAATACAAATGCACGCCACACTTTTCAGATATTTATTTGTAGAAAATTTTGAAAACCATTTATCGTTTTCCTTTCACTTCACAATTATGTGCCACTTTGTGTTGGACAAATGGAAATTTGTTCCTCTTATGGGACTTTAAAGGGCAAAAGCTACTCTGGGGTAATGAGTAAGTTTTTATTATCAAAGAGGGTGTAGATCGAACAAGTCTACAATGCAAAAAAGTGGATATGCAAAGAAATCTAGGATGCGTAACACAACAAACATGCAATACAATGTATGAAATTCACAGTTATTGGACTCCGGTACATATGGAACACACATACGGGGAGTACCAGATGCGTTTCAAGTTACTCTTCTTCAGGGGTGTCTGATTGAAATCAGCATGACAAGGTATGTCTATAATTAGACAGTCATGAGCCAGAGGTGAAACGGCAAATAATAATTAACATGAATATATGCAAGATACGACCATTATAGTGAAAACCTATAAAAGGCAAGTACTGACCATATGGTATTGCTTGGGAACATCATAGATTACTGCATCCACTTGAGAAACATTTAAAGGAGGGGCTGGAGGGGACAGATGGCCACTGATCATGTACTCACTCCTGGCCCAGACCAGGTGGGCCGTGTGTGCCGGGCCCTGGCGGAACCACAGGGGGTATTCCCCAACAGAGGGTGGCAGGACACCAGTCTGTGTACTGGAGGTCCTGAGGTGGGACTCAATCTATAGGGGAGAGGAGGGGATGGAAAGTGAAACAGGGCTAGGTAGAGGCCTGGGGTGCCAAAGGCCCTAGCTGGCATTAGTCCCATATATATGTGTTGGTCTATCACATAAAAATCCCAATAAAATATAATATAATAATAATATATATAATATAATATAACTTTTTTGGTGTTAACATCACAAAATGTGGAAAATTTCAAGGGGGTATGAATATATTTCAAGGCTCTGTGTGTGTGTGTGTGTGTGTGTGTGTGTGTGTGTGTGTAAAATATATATATATCTTCACAATCCCCCAAGGTAAGTGGCTATTCCCTGGATCACCACTAGTGGTGTTGCCTAAAAATTTGTTAAAGGGTTCAGCTTTGAATACAATAAAATGATGAGCTCCATTTTTCCAAATGCTTAATTTTGGGGCCACTAAAATAACTGTCCTCCCCTCTCTGTCCTGAAGGTGGCAGGACGTACTTGGTGTTGGATGCGCGGCCCCAAAATCTCACGAAAGGGCCATCCTGGCTTAGTTCTCTAGCTACACATGTACTGTTGGCTCTCTTTCACTCTTGCAGAGAGCTCCATTCTCTCTGAATGCATTTTGTAGCCAGTTTCCTATCCATTTACAGACTGGATTTTTCCAAGCCTATAGACTTGAAATTATGCATAAGCCATGTCTGGGAAACTGTGTTAAATGCTTTTTACAAAGTCTAAGTATTTACAGCCACTCCTTTTGTCTAAGTTTTTGCTTACTTTCTCATAACGGGTTGGGGGGGGAGCAGATTTGTTTAACTACGACTGAATATCTTTTGTCTTCCTGTCTATAGAAACTAACGCAACTGCAGTTACTGGTGAAAACTTTGATCGCTTTTTAAAAAATAGGCACCGCATTAGCCTTGCACCAATCAAGGCAGCCATCAAAAAAGGAGGCCATGGCTTCGAAATGACAGATCTCAGCTCTTTAAAGCAGAGTTCCATCCAAAAGTGGAACTTCCGCTTAATTGCTTCCTCTCAAGTCACACATCTTCATTCCAGGATCATAGTATAAAAGGGGGGAATTTCTGGGACTTTAAATGAGGTGTGTGGTCAAACGAGCATACACCTCCATCCCTATTAATCTTTTAGAAAAAGGGGAGGATTTGGGACTTTGAGTGAGATGTATGTTAGACAAAAATAAATTGCACAATAATGAGTTTATTCATATAAATACACATGGGACATGGTACATAGCAGATATGATGAGCTGATGGGCATATAATAGACAAATGTAAAAATTCCATTATTGCACATGATATCAAAGAAAAGGGTATAATGTAAACACATGATTGAATAAAAAACTGTATTTAAAATCTTGACGCATTTCATCGAAGTTCCAGGTTTTAGCATCCTATGACCAACTTTTAGAATTTTGGGGTGTTTGGTTTTCTCCTCCCCCTACATCCTTTTTTAATTTATTGGAGTAATTTGAAATATTTTTTTATAGATCCACATTCTGCACTTGCTTCTGAAGAAGTGGAACTTCATCTTCGAAACGCGTCAAGCTTTTAATTGCAGTTTTTTTTATTCAATCATGCGTTTACATTATACCCTTTTCTTTGATTTTATTTATCCTGTGCAATAATGGTATTTTCACATTTGTCTATTATATGCCCATCAGCTGGTCATCTCTGCTATGCACCATGTCCCATGTGTACTTATATAAATAAACTTTCTCATTATTGTGCAATTTATTTATTTGTGTCTAACACACATCTCACTCAGTCCCAAATCCCCCCCCCCTTTTTCTTAAAGTCTTCATGTGTTTTGTCTTCTCTATACCAACTTCTCCGGAGAGAACACCCGCAGGACCCTTACTTCTATTCTAAGGGGCATGCAGAATTAAACACCTCAGAAGAAGCTGGATTGGGACAAAATCTTGACATTCTCTCATAAAGCCTCCGTATTGATTAGGGCTTCAGATAGTACCGTTGCCTTGTTACTATACACAAAATCGACAATACCATACCGAAGATATGTTGGAGATGTCAAGCTGCACCGCGGACAGTGACTCACATTTGGGGGAAGTGCCCCTTAATCCATTTTGAAACAAAATCCTGCAAAATACTATAAATTGGTAGGTGACAGGTCCCGTATATTCCCTCTATTACTGTGCTGTCAATGATGCCAGGCTGTTATAAACCGAATAAAAGAGGTCTACTTCGTCACTTAACTGCTGCATGCACTTTTATCTCTACGTACTGGTGTCAGTCGGGTACCCCCATCTACTTGATTGGGCTTATGAGGGACTATTGCCATGCAATTTTGGGAGGATGGTTTCCTGGTAGAATGACAAATCCAATGCCCATAAAATTGCCTGGATCTTGTGGTCTTTTTTCAGGCGCACTTCAGAATTTGCTATGTTTGTGTTTGTAGTTCCACATAGACATAAACATAGAAGTCAGTAGCTGTTAACTTTTAATAAACACGCACTTGCCAGTCCAGGGGTGCAGCGCTGTCCTCACCCAGGTGGTTCTTCAGCAACCTTCGAGTTTCAGGTGCCGCCATCTTGGATGTGGGAAGTCGGCTTTGAATTCCTGTGCTTTTTTGTGAATGGACCCGCAGTCTCCTGGGACATGTGACATGGAGGTAGCTGGTGGAGGGCAAACTTTCCCCTGGTTTGCCTAGGCAATCTAAGTTAAAGAGGGAGCCAGAAGTTGGTACCTGTTCACGTGAGGAGGATTAGAAAAAGCGGAAGTTCCACTTTAAGTTAAAAATGTAAAGAAAAAATCCAAGGGTAGACCTGTGAGAGAAGCAATTTTTAATTAATTTTTAAATGCTCTTTATTATTATTTATAGATATTTTAACTTTGAACGTGAGCCACATAGTGTTTAAAAAGTGGGAGGGGGAGGTCTGGTTCCACAGGATAAGAATGCATGCTCTGGCAGTGTTTGTTTGGTGGATTAGCAGTGAATTTTTGTATCTTTTGACTGGAAGGTGGATAATATGAAACTGGGACAGCTAAATTATTAATTGGTACTTCAGTGCATTTGTTGCATAGTACCAGAATGCATGACCAGAAACCAGCAAGAGTAGGGCATTTCCAGAATGTGCAGAAGGCTATCCTTATGCATTTTGTAGTGCCAACATAGTGGTGAGTTCCAAGGATTTATTGTGTAGAAAACCTGGGGTTCTGGTAAGAAGCTTGTAATCCACTTCCTGAATTTTGTAGAATATTGATGTTTTGTGTGGATGCAGGTTTTTTTTTTTTTTTTGACAGTATAAATTTATTTTACCATGCTCAGATATGGTAAGAGCTAGAGTCCACATCTTGTAAGGTAGAAAGTGTGCATCTGGGGTGTCTTGAAATACCCTGTCATCCAGAGGTATGGAGTGGAGAAAACGACATGGTTGGAGCACACGCCAATCTCCCAAGGAAAAACCAAATTGAGTTTTAAATCTTTGAGTAGAGCTCATCTCCCTCAGTAAAAAGAAAAGTTAGTAATACAATTCCAAAAAAGTTGGTAAAAATCTACCTAAAAACAATGCTTTGATTTACAAATCTCATGAACCCATATTTTGTTCACATTTTGATTTTTCATGGCCGCAACACGCCTCAAAGTTGGACAGGGCAATAAAAAGCTGACAAAATAAGTAGTACTAACAAAGAAGAGCTGGAAGAACATTTTGCAGCTAATTAGGTTAACAGGGTTGGGTATAAAAAGGGTATCTTAGTCAGTGTCTCGGACATAAAGCTGGGCAGACGTTCAACAGTCTGAAAAGCTGCACCTAAAAATTGTAGAACAATAGACTTTAAATATTTCATCATCTACAGTATATAATTAACAAAAGGTTCTGAGAATCTGGAGACACCTCTGTGCTCAAGGGACAAGGCCAAAATGCAATATTGGATGTGTGATCTTCGGGCCTTCAGATGGCAAGGCAATAAAAACGGGCATAATTCTTAGATGGACATGACTGCATGAGCTCAGGAGTTCTTCCAAACATCACTGTCTGTGAGCACAGTTTGCTATGCCATCCAAAAATGCAAGCTTAAGCTCTATCATGCAAAGAAGAAGCCACATCTGAACATGATCCAGAAACGCCGCTATCTTCTCTGTGCCAGCACTCCTCTAAAATGGTCTGTTGCAAAGTGGAAAACTGTTCTGTGGTCAGACATATGGAAATTTTGACATTCTTTTTTGGCAACCATAATCGCCACTGGACTAAAGTGGAGAGGGACTGAATCGCTTAGCACTCAGTTTAAAAGCCTGCATCTCTGATGATAGGCTTTTGTGTGTATGGAATGGACAGCTTGCACATCTGGAAAGGCACAAACGGTGCTGAAGGATAAATCCAGGTTTTTGAGCAGCATATGCTCCCATCCCCAGACCATGTCTTTTTCAGGGAAGGCCTTGCATATTTCAGCAGGACAATGCTAAACCACAGTCTGCATCTATGACAACAGCATGGCTTTGTAGTAGAAGAGTCTGGGCACTTAACTGGCCTGCCTGCAGTCCAGACCTTTCACCAATTTAAAATATTTGGTGCATAATTCAATTTTAGTCTCATCCGATCATCTTAAATGCCCATTGAAGATTCTGAGAAAGGTGTTATGGTCAAATAAATTGAATTGGTTGGCCTCAACACCAAACAATATGTCTGGCGAAAATACAGTACAGCTCTCCATCCAAATAACACTATTCCTACAGTAAAGCATGAAAGTGGTAATATCCTGTTATGGGGGTGTTTCTCTGCAGCAGGAACTGAAACATATGTCAGGATAGAAGAAAAAGGGATGGGGCATGTTACCATCAAATTCTTGAAGAAAATCTGCTGCCCTCTGCCATAAAGTTGTCAATGGTTTACCTTCCAACATGACAATGAACCAAAGCACACAGCAAAAATGACCAAACAGTGGTTGAAGGAGAAAAGGGTGAATGTCCTTGCATGGCTTAGTCGGAGCCCAGATTTAAACCCCATTGAAAAACTGTGGAATGTTTTGAAGACCGCAGTTCACAAACGGTCACCATCAAATTTAACTGTACTTAAGCAGTTCTGCAAAGAAGCGTGGGCAAATATTACAAAGTCTAAATGTGCAAAGTTAGTGGAGACATATCTTGACAGACTAAAGGCTGGGATTGAAGCAAAAGCTTGTTCAACAAAATACAGACATAAGGAGGGTGATCCTTTTTCCAACTCGGTGATTTTTGTTTTTGATTTTTTTGGGAATTTTTTTCTGACATGGTGTTATATCTTTCACTTGGATATCATAAATTGCACTAGCAATACAGCCGGATAAAAAAAAAACTGTCTTCATTTCAGGCTGTAAAGTTACAGAATGTGGTTTATTTTAAAAAGGGG
>JBBDGP010001364.1:2952500-3167500 GCA_037952835.1 Lithobates septentrionalis | reverse complement strand
ATAAACATTTTGAGGGGTTTTTTTTTTTTTTTTTTTTACGGTTGTAGTGCAGCACCATTCACCTGTGGTATACTTCCACCCTTGACCACAGCATGTGTTTCTGTGCAGCTAAATGGATATCAGTTGAGCGGTATAAATGCGGTTCAACTGAGTGGTTTTGCTGTCCCCCTATCCTTATTTGTGTACAAGCAATTGGTTCACATCTGTGCTGCATGTTGGGCAATAGATTTATTTCAGTGGGCTGCCCTATCTGCAGAAACAAAGGGGGGAAAAAAAACACCGGTTTTCTAAAAAAAAAAAAAATTAATTGGAAACGCGCTTGTACCTTATTTTAGGTACTCGGTGTATGATCTGTCGATAAAATTTCTAGCCCTTGATGAATTTTAGATAAAATAACATTTTTGCCATAAAATTACTTTGTGAGTTTGAGCACACCAGTCCCGCTCCTATTGTTGGGCCATTTGCTGATGATTGGGTTCTTTGTAAAGTCTGCTACTCACTGATAGTTGTGGGGCTAGAGCACTAAATACATCCGTCCTCTTAGCCGATGTTTACTTTGAGTAGCATTGTAGCCCTGCAGATTGAACTATTGGCCACTGATTTTTTTTTTTTTTTTGAATCAAAAAGGTTTTTATTGTTCATAAAACAAACAGTATAGTCAAAAAATGAGACACAGTACACTGTATTCAGACATTGAAATAGCCTATCAACAATTCTTAATTACACCTGTAAATATATACATTACACATATTGCTCACTTTCCCTTCTCACAGATTGCCTTCAGTGTTTTCCATAACCTGTACCAATCCCGCCCCCTACCACCCACTCCCCGCCCCCCCATGCTCCATTATTTATCCTGCATAGAGTCTGCCTTCCGTCCGGATGACTCCCAGTATAATGTCAACATTTATATGTCTCTATGTATCTTTCCAATATGAGTGTTTTACCCATGTGTTGTATCCATGTTTTAACCTTGGGCGGTATAGCTGATTTCCAGCTCAGAGGTATGGTTTTCCTTGCCTGGAACAGTGCTCTGGCAAATGCCACTCTTGTCCCCTCCTCTGCTATCACCCCCTCCAAAATTCCAAGCAGGCAACTTAAAGGTTCCAGAGGGACGCTGGTCTGGAACCACCCGATTCAGCGTAGCCAGGACCTCCGTCCAAAATCTGTGGAGTTTGGGGCAATGCCAGATGAGGTGAATCAAATCCCCAGGCACCGTTCTACATCTATTACATATTGGGTCTGACGCCCTGCCCATTTTGTAGAGCTTCACAGGGGTGTAGTGCACTCTCAGTAATATATATAATTGGGACACCTTTTGTGACACGCTTAGTGAACATGCATTAACCGCCTGTAGTGCCCCCTCCCACAATTCTTTGGCCACTGATTTTGATTGATCTGTCAATGGCTGGATCCCTCAATGATCTCTTAGGATGTATGGTGAGAACAAAAATGTGATTATATTTGTATTAACTACACTTTTTTTTTTTTTTAAGCAAATTACTAGTTAACTGATCTTCAGAATGACACGTTTCAACTTAAATTTTAACTTTCACAAATCACTTATGCTGACATTTCTCTAACTTTTGCTTAATCCTTAGGCCAAGGATCTGCCCACATTAAAAGATAATGATTTCCTAAACGAAGGACAAAAATTGCATGTAGGTGAAGAGAACAAGAAGATATTTCTTGAAAAGCTAAAAAGAGATGTGGAGGTGAGAGATGACACTTTTATTAAAAAAAAAGAGTAACTTTGGAATGTGTTAATGACCAAAAGCAGCATGCATGTCAGCTCAAAATACAATGTCAATCAGTCTAGCCTTTGTTACAACAGTTTCGAAAGATCGAAACACAATATTACCATTAAATACATCAATATACTTCCATTTTCTAGTATTATATTTAAAAACCTTTAACCCCTTTATCCAGTGCAGTTTATAAATGTCATTGGATGAATAGCATAGTGAGGATGTTCCACTCGCTAATTGCAGAGTACTTTGTTGAATGGCTTGGTACACAGAAATGGTGTTCCAAACATAAAGTGCTTGGTATCTTGTAAGTAGGAGTCAAACTAAGATTCTTGTTGCACTTTATTGGTTAACATTAAACTCCAAAATATTCAGCGTATCAACTACACCAATAAAATATTAACATATTGAAGCTACAATGCCTTGAGAAGTATGGGTTTCATTTTTTTTTTTTTTTTGCTTAGTCTCGACCCTTATAAACTACTAATACCGACAGAGCATTCTTGCACTCTGAGAAGTGCTACCTTTCTGTTAAAATAGGGTTAATTACCTGTGGGAGGGACTACAGTCTTTCTTGAAGAGTCCTACCAGAATGAGAGTCTGGATCCACCCCCTTTCCTTCTCTGTGTGATGTCTGCTGCTAGCTCTCAAGAGTTCACACAGCATTGCCCCCCTCCCTCCTGACAAAGGATGCTGAGCACACAGACATGCCTTCAGTAATAGCAGGAGCAGTTCAGTGACTGTAAAAAGATTACTAAAGTGCTCTTTATACATATTCTACATTCCTGTTAAAAATATATTGCACAATACAACACTGAAGATGGAGACTCCGGTTTCCCTTCCCCTGCAGCACTGCAATGTATTGCTTATCAGGCCAATTCTGACATTTCTCTCCTACATGTAAACATCATTTTTTTGCTAGAAAATTACACAGAACCCCCAAACATATATGTTTTTTGGCAGAGACCCTAGAGAATACAATGGCGGTCATTGCAACTTTTTATCTCGCACAGTATTTACGCAGCAATTTTTCAAGTGCGTTTTTTGGAGGAAAAAAACCTGTTTCGTGCTTTAAAAAAAAAACAAAACCATAAAGTTAGCCCATTTTTTTTTTTGCATAATGTGAAAGATGAAGTTACACCGAGTAAATAGAGACCTAACTTGTCAAAAGTGCACACGCTTGTGGAATGGCGCCAAACTTCGGTACTTAAAAATCCCCGTAGGTGACGCTTTAAAAATTTTTATCGGTTACATATTTTGAGTTAGAGGAGGTATAGGGTTATAATTTCTCTCGCTCTAATGTTCGTGGCGACACCTCACGTGTGGTTTGAACACAGTTTTCATATGTGGGTGGGATTTACGTATGCATTCGCTTCTGCGTGCGAGCACACGGGGACAGGGGCACTTTAAAACATTTTTTTTTATTGTTAATTTTACTTCAAATATTTTAGTTTGACACTTTTTTAAAAAAATATATATTTTTTTGATCACTTTTATTCCCATTACAAGGAATGTAAACATCCCTTGTAATAGGAATATGGCATGATCGGTCCTCTTTACTGTGAGACATGGGGTCAATAAGACCCCACATCTCACCTCCTAGGCTGGGAAGCCTGAAATAAATAAAAAAAAAATCTTGGCTTCCCAGCCGAGGCGGCGCCGTTTGTTTGAATGCAGAGGCCGGGCGTGATGTCATAACATCGCGTCCGGCCTCCGATCATAGAGACTTCGGCGACCATCTGGTCCGCCGGAAATCTCTATGGTAAACATCCAGGGCCGGGTGATCCGTTTTCCGACTCACCGCTGCGATCGGAGAAGCACTGAAGCGCGACGGGAGAGTGGACGTCCCGTCTCGCCGCCCGTAAGAACAATCAAGTGGCTGACCACCGCTATGATCGTTCTTATGGTGTAGGGAATCGCCGGCTGAAAAAGCCGATATCTGAAATGCCTGTAGCTGCATGGAGTACATGGAGAACTGTGCCGACTTCTCAGTCGGTTAGCAGTTCTTTAGTAGGGATGGGCTGAACCTCAATGGGAAAGGTGCAGATTGTCTGGGAGTGAAGATGGCTGACAAGTTAGAGGGGCTTTTAAACTAGGCGACGGGAGGGAGGATCCAGAGGTAGAGATGGTCAGCGCGGAACAAATTCCAGAGGGTAGTATTGGGGGCATTAGTGGTAGGTTGACTAAAGCACCTAAACCCAAGGTAAGTACAGTTATAAGTCCTATTTCAGCCTCA
The DNA here is from genome assembly GCA_037952835.1 of Lithobates septentrionalis. Classification (NCBI taxonomy): domain Eukaryota; kingdom Metazoa; phylum Chordata; class Amphibia; order Anura; family Ranidae; genus Lithobates; species Lithobates septentrionalis. The sequence continues at coordinate 3,163,516 of JBBDGP010001364.1, read as the reverse complement.
GAACACCCAATAAGTAGGCATCCGGTTTACAGTGCCTTGCAAAAGTATTCACCCCCCCCCCCCCTTTGGCTTTTTACCCATTTTGTTACATTACAGACTTTTAGTTCAATGTTTTTTTTTTTTATCTGAATTATATGTGATGGATCAGAACACAATAGTCCAAGTTGGTGAAGTAAAATGAGAAAAATATATACCTAAAACTTTTTTTCATAAATAAAAAAACTGATAATTGGCATGTGCGTATGTATTCACCCCCTTTGTTATGAAGCCCATAAAAAGCTCTGGTGCAACCAGTTGCCTTCAGAAGTCACATAATTACTGAAATGATGTCCACCTGCGTGCAATCTAGGTGTCACATGATCTGTCATTACATATGCACACCTTTTTGAAAGGCCCCAAAGGCTGGAACACCTAAGCAAGAGGCACCACTAACCAAACACTGCCATGAAGACCAAGGAACTCTCCAAACAAGTAAGGGACAATGTTGTTAAGTACAAGTAAGGGTTAGGTTATAAAAAAAAAGTATCAAAATATTTGATTATCCGTAGGAGCACCATCAAATCTATCATAACCAAATGGAAAGAACATGACACAACAGCAAACCTGCCAAGAGACGGTCACACACCAAAACTCACGGACCGGGCAAGGAGGGCATTAATCAGAGTGGTGGCACAGAGACCTAAGGTAACCCTGGAGGAGCTGCAAAGTTCCACAGCAGAGACTGGAGTATCTGTACATAGGACGACAATAACCCGTACGCTCCATAGAGTTGGGCTTTATGGCAGCGTGGCCAGAAGAAAGCCATTACTTTCAGCAAAAAACAAAATGGCACGTCTTGAGTTTGCGAAAAGGCATGTGGGAGACTCCCTAAATGTATGGAGGAAAGTGCTCTGGTCTGATGAGACTAAAATAGAACTTTTTAGCCATCAAAGAAAACGCTATATCTGGCGCAAACCCAACCCATCATATCACCCAAAGAACACCATTCCCACAGTGAAACGTGGTGGCAGCATCATGCTGTGGGGATGTTTTTAAGCAGTCGGGACTGGGAAACTGGTCAGAGTTGAGGGAAAGATGGATGGTGCTAAATATAGGGATATTCTTTAGCAAAACCTGTACCACTCTGTGTGTGATTTGAGGCTAGGACGGAGGTTCACTTTCCAACAGGACAGGTGAATACTTTTGCAAGGCACTGTAAACGATGTAGCTTATTCACCAATGCCAGGAGTCTAGTGGACAAGATGGCAGAACTAGAGCTACTATTGTATGAGGAGGATTTCGATTTTGTAAGCATTTCAGAGACTTTGTTCAACAGCTCTCACGATTGGCTGGTAACCATTCAGGGGTATTCCCTATATCGCAGCTATAGAGATGGTAAAAAAGGGGGAGGGGTATGCCTGTATATCAAAAATGGTGTACAAGTGAATGTGAGAGGCAACATCACTAATGGAGCAAGGGAGGAGGTGGAATCCTTATGGGTAGAGCTACAAAGGGAGGAAACTAAGGGGAAAGTAATACTGGGAGTATGCTATAGGCCCACTAACCAGAGGGAGGAGGGGGAGGCAGACCTCCTATCACAATTTTGGATTAGCGGCAAGGATGGGAAGTGTCGTCATAATGGGGGATTTTAATTATCCAGACATAGACTGGGCGGAAGGAACCGGGCATTCATCTAAAGTTTGCCATTTCCTAAATGTCTTGCAGGACATTTTCATAGGTCAGATACTAAATGTACCAACAAGAAACAAAGTGTTACTAGACCTACTGATTACCAACAATACAGACCTGATCACAGATATGGAAATACGGCCTATTTAGGAAACTGTGATCACAGGTCAATTGGTTTCAGTATAAATCACACAAATAGGAAACATAAGGGGAATACAAAGACACTGAATTTCAAAAGAGCCAACTTCCCTAAACTACGATCCTTGCTAGAAGATACTAAATGGGATAAAATCTTAGGAACAAAGAACACGGAGGAAAAATGGGTTTGCTTTAAGAGCATATTAAATAAGCCAGTGCATCCTAATGGGAAATAAATTTAATAGAGAGCTAATGTCCTGGGTGGCTTAACTCCAACAAAAAAATGCATATAAAGGCAAAGGAGAAGGCCTTCAAAAAATACAAGGCTGAGGGGGATCATCCGCATTCCAGGTTTACAAAGAATGCATCAAGATATGTAAGGGCACTAACAGGGCGGCTAAGATAGAACACGAAAGGCACATAGCGAAGGAGAGTAAAAAAAATCCCAAGAAATTCTTTAATTACATAAGTAGTAAGAAAGGGAGGTCAGATCATATTGGTCCCATGAAGAGAATGATGAAGGGAATCTGGTTACTAAGGATGGAGAGATGGCGAAGGTATTGAATTTATTCTTTTCCTCCATCTTCACGGGGGAAACGGCGGATTCAGTAACCAAAACTGCAATGTTTATCCTCATGACACTTTACAGGAAGTACCCTCATGGCTAACAGAGGATAGAATTAGAAATAGACTTGAAAAAACTTAACAATAAGTCACTGGGACCAGATGGCTTGCACCCAAGGGTCCTTAAGGAACTCAGTCAAGTAATTGCCAGACCAGTGTTCCTAATTTTTACGAACAGTATACTGACTGGAATGGTACCAGCAGATTGGAGAAAAGCCAATGTAGCTCCAATATTTAAAAAAGGGCCAAGATACATCCCTGGGAATTAGACCAGTTAGCCTAACTTCAATAGTATGCAAGCTCTTGGAGGGGATAAGGGACGATATACAGATTTTAGTAAGTAAAACGGTATTGTTAGCAGTAATCAGCATGGATTCATGAAGAATCGTTCTTGCCAAACCAACCTATTAACCTTCTATGAGGAGGTGAGCTGCCATCTAGATAAAAGGCCCGTAGACGTGGTGTATCTGGATTTTGCAAAGGCATTTGATACAGTTCCCCATAAACGTTTACTGGACAAACCAAAGTCGGTCGGCATGGCATGACAGAGGCTTCTTACCACGTGATCATCTATGACCAATCACAGCTGATCATCGCGTGAACCAGGAAGTGCCGGTAAACGTCTTTCCTTGGTTCACGCTGACGGGGAGAGCCGATCGGCAGCTTTCCCTGTCAGAGGGGGCGGGGAGGGTCTGTTCTGATAATCAGCACATTAATTATGAGCACAGCCCCCATCAAAGGGTGCCCAATACCTGCCAGCCTGTCCCCATAATAAATGCCTGTCTGTGCCCACAACAGTGCCAATCAGTGTACCATCAGTAATGCCTGTCAGTAGCTCCTCATCAGTGCTGCCTACCCAGTGCCACCCATCAGTGCCGTCAATGCTGCCCATCAGTTTTCTTTTTTTTTTTAAATTGTCCCCCTTTTTTCGTTTATAGCGCAGAAATTAACCACAGAGGTTATAACACATACCACTAAAAGAAAGCTCTATTTGTGGGAAGAAAATGATATAAAAATTTTGTTTGGGTACAGTGTTGCATGATTGCGCAATTGTCATGCAACAGCGCTGAAAGCTAAAAATTGTCCTGGGTGGGAACGGGGGAAGTGCCTGGTATGGAAGTGGTCAACCTTAAACTGCGTAGAGGGTTCTTTACTGTAAGAGCGGTAAGGATGTGGAATTCTCTTCCACAGGCGGTGGTTTCAGCGGGGAGCATCGATAATTTCAAAAAACTATTAAGCACCCGAACAACCACAACATACATGGATATACAATGTAATACTGACCTAAAAGCACATACACAGGTTGAAATTTTGTCTTTTTTTTCAACCTCACCTACTATGTACTGTAACTATATCGGAGGAGGTGGTGGAAAGAGAGGACACAGACTGCAGCTGACCGTGCAGCCTAGAACATAAACAGGACAGCTGCTGAAGATGAAGACAGTGCACAACTTCACACTGCCTCTGCTTCCTGGTTTAAGTGTGTTGATAGGGTGGGTGCACTGAAAAGAAAGAAAAAGCATGGGAATCATGAGGGTAATTGCACAAATTCCCACACTTATCCTTAAATCAGTGCTACGTTTACATTGTTTTTTTTTTAGCAGAAAACTGTTGGTAAAAATCTAGCTAAAAAACTGGATTGCAGTTGGACTTCATTAAATTTGTGCATTTAAATTGTATGGATGGCAACAGGAGCCCTGCTTTTTGAGTCCAACATCCCATGAGCTGTATTGGCAGTGTGGTACAGTAATAAAAGAAAAAGAGGGGCAAGTGGGATTTTAGTGTGGTACAGTAGATCAATACTTTGTTTATTTTTATTTTTTGTGGGCTCGGTACCTAGTGTTGGCTGCGAATCATCATTACAGCTATCACTTGCTATTGTTAACACATATATTGTAGTACTTTTTGAATAGTGAAAAAAATGAATGAATCATCAGATCAATTCATTCCGTTTCACGTGCTGTGAGATTTTTTAACCCTTTCACCACCCCTTCTCTCCTACACATTTGACCTAAATGATGACGTTGTGAAATGTATATTAACCTTACTCCTCCCCTATCCTGCACATCTGCACATTAACCACTTTATCTCTATTTTGCCATTGTATGTGACCATCGCCATCTTCTCCCTCTGTGTATGATCTTTACAATAATTAATTTACCTACTGCTCCATTAAAACACAAATTATTCTCGCGCTACACCTATAACAACTTTAGTCATATAAACAGAATTCCGTGCTAGGGTTCAAAATTGTAATACATGAATACAGCTGCCAACGTTAAAATTTGTAATCCCAAAATAAAAAATATAGAATAGAGAAATGTATCGCTATACTCATACACTATATTGAAAACCTAAATTAATATAACTGCAAAAATATATTATGGTATTTGTAATTTAAACACTATGTGAAAAACAGACTGTCCACACACACAGGCCAATCTGTAAGCAATATTCATATTTTGACAACAAGTGCTTATAGTGCAAAGTGTAACATATAATATATAGTGCTAATTATCCATACACAGTCCAATCCGTGAGTGAACGATCAATCTTCAATTGATTGAAAATATAAAGTGCATTTGGCCGCGATGGTGACATCATTATACACCGTTGCTGGCGATTGGATCGGCTTCTAAATGTGTCTGCCTGGTTGGAGGAAAGCTTTTTTTTGTGTTTTTTTTTTTTTTTTTGTGAGTGTGCACTTTATTTTTAATAAAAGTTTCTAAATACTTCACTGTGCTTTATTTTGATCTGCTATGAGTGAGCGGTATCAGAACCTGGCTCCTACTGAAGGCATTGTTTATATAAAGTGCTATTTAACCATGCTGCATTTAATGGTCAATTAATTCCGGTAAGAGGCTTGTTTTTTTTTTTTTTGCACAAGATTGGAGGTGTTGAGGTTCACGTTATAGCGTGTGTGGAAAATTATTCTCAAGTGTGAAAATCGGAAACTCACCTTGGAGTGAGATCACAGGAGAATTTTGGGCACTGTTTATGAATGTTTTTATTTCCAATTAAAGGTCAGTCATTATTTTACAGATTGGTCACTGTATGGACAATTTGCACTTTGAATCTGATTTTTGAAATATGATCGATTAAAGTTTGATCATTCACTTACGGATTGGTCTGTGTATGGATAATTAACACTTTATACTGTATTTTGCACTCTATGCACTTTTTGTCAATTTGGATATTACTTAGACCCCTTTCACACTGAGGAGTTTTTCAAGCGATTTTGCATTTAAAAATAAGCTCATGAAAATGGCTTGCCATTATAATCGATGCTTTGACACTGGGGCAGTGCGCTGATGGGGAGGTGAAAAAACTCCTGCAAGCAGCAGGTTTAGAGAGCTAAAAAAAGCTAATCAAAAGCGCCCCTCTTCATTGAAATGAATGGGAAGCGCTTCAAAAGCGCCTCCAAAATGGTTCTTGCAGTGTTTTTTTGGGGCACGTGACCTTCAAAAAAGCGCACTGCTAACTCCTGAAAAGCACCAGAACAAACGCTCAGCGTTAGGCAGTTTCCAAGCACCTCGTGTGAAAAGGGTCTTAAAGTTTGGTCAGCGTGTGGACAGTCTGTTTTTCACATAGTGTTTACCACAAATAGTTTTGCAGTTAGCGAAGTTTTCAATATAGTGTATGGGTATAGTGCTACGTTTCTCTATTTTATAACAACTTCAGTGGTTGAAACTCTAACGTTCAATTGGTTACATAAAAAATACATGTAACAGCAGCTGGCCAGCAGTGACATGTGTTTCCACACCACTATGATTATTAACCACTTGCTTACTGGGCACTTAAACCCCCCTCCTGCCCAGACCAATTTTCAGCTTTCAGCACTGTCGCACTTTGAATGACAATTGCGCGGTCATACAACACTGTACCCAAATGAAATTTTTATCATTTTTTTCCCACAAATAGAGCTTTCTTTTGGTGGCATTTAATCACAGCTGGGGTTTTTATTTTTTGCTAAACAAACAAAAAAAGATGGAAATTTTTGAAAAAAAAAAAAATCATGTTTAATAGTTTGTTATAAAATTTTGAAAACAGGTAATTTTTCTCCTTCATTGATATGCGCTGATGAGGCAGCACTGTTAGGCACGGATAGGCACAGTTAAGGCAGCACGGATAGGCACAGTTAAGGTGGCACTGATGGGCACAGTTAAGGTGGCACTGATGGGCACAGTTAAGGTGGCACTGATGGGCACAGTTAAGGCGGCACTGATGGGCACAGTTAAGGCGGCACTGATGGGCACAGTTAAGGCGGCACTGATGGGCACAGTTAAGGCGGCACTGATGGGCACAGTTAAGGCGGCACTGATGGGCACAGTTAAGGCGGCACTGATGGGCACAGTTAAGGCGGCACTGATGGGCACAGTTAAGGCGGCACTGATGGGCACAGTTAAGGCGGTACTCATGGCCACTGATGGGCACTGGTGGGTGACACTGATGGGCAGCACTGGTGGGTGACACTGATGGGCAGCACTGGTGGGTGACACTGATGGGCAGCACTGGTGGGTGACACTGATGGGCAGCACTGGTGGGTGACACTGATGGGCAGCACTGGTGGGTGACACTGATGGGCAGCACTGGTAGGCGGCACTGCTGCCTATTGCTGTGTCACAGAAGATCGTCGTGATCGGGACTGATGTCCCGATCACGGCCGCCGGTGATCGGGTTTTTTTTTCCTCCTCACGCTGTCAGCACGAGGAGGAAAAATAGCCGATTACCGGCTCTGTTTACATCACATGATCAGCTGTCATTGGCTGACAGCAATCTCTCCTTCTGAGTGGACGTTCAGGGACGTCCCTCAGAAGGAGGCGGATCGACCGCGCAGCGGCGCGTTCCAGATGCGCTCGTGTCACCCGGACACGGCACATCTCCGATCGGCAGGAGGGCTCTGTGATTGGCCCTCCTAAAAACATGATGGCCGTGTCCAATCACAGCCATCATGTGATGTAAACAGAGAGCCGGTTGCTAGGCGATCGGCTCTCCTCTCCACACACAGAAGTTGTCGGAGAGGAGAGTGGATCGCTGCAGCCGGCTGGTGATCTGTGAGTATGAGCTGTTTTTTACAGCTTTTTACACACTGATCACCAGTGTAAAACAAACATGTAAAACACACATGTACACAATGTAAAACACACATGTCCCGTAAAAACACCTGTCCCCCACAGCTTTAGCAGTAAAATCACATGTCCCGTAAAAACACCTGTCCCCCACAGATTTAACAGTAAAATCACATGTCCCAATGATCTGCACACATATGTCCGTGATCACCTGCGCACATCTGTACATGATCATCTGCGTACATGTCTGTGATCACACAAACCAATCATACACTTAACTGCATTTTTTTTTACCAAAGACATGTAGCAGAATACATTTTGGCTTAAATTTATGACAAAATTCGATTTTTATTGGATTTCTTTTAAAATAGAAATAAGAAAATATTGTGGTTTTTTTTTTTTTTTTTTTTTTTTTTTTTTTTTTTTTCCAAATTTCCGCTCTTTTTTCACTTATATCGCTAAAAATTAAAAAACGGAGTCGTGAATAAATACCATCAAAAGAAAGCTCTATTTGTGCGAACAAAATGATAAAAATTTAATTTGGGTACAGCGTAACATGACTGCGCAATTGTCATTGAAAGTTAGAGAGCGCTGAAAATTGGTCTGGGAAGGAATGGGGTGAAAGTGCCCAGTATTGATGTGGTTAATGTTTAAGGTTGAAATCTTAAAAGTAGTTTTCTACTTCAATAGTTAAATGTAGAAAAACTCTTCTCTATAAAGTCATAAGTAATTACAATGAAAAGGATTCATTTAAAGTGCAACTCCACCTTGGTTGAGAAAACCCTGTGGATGATGCATGAACATTGCAAGGATTTTGTTTCAATGTCTTTTTTTTTTTTTTTTTTTATTGAAATTTAACGAGTAGTATCACATTTAGTTTAATATAATGAACACGTGCACTCCTTACCCCCACTAAGATTATAAAATTTGCCACCCTTAGATCTTCACGTGACATCCCATTACAATACCCCAATATACACGTTTTGACCTCTAGGTCTAGAGATGTCCCAAAAACAGAATTTATTTTTTTATCAATTTTTATTCACAAAAAAAACAGATCGACAATATTAACATAGAAAACACATAATGTAACAGTATAACATTGGTAGGCACACCGGTTATCTATATAGAGAGGATAAGATTAGAAATTTTCATGTTTAGACTACTTTAACCATTTGTTTTCGCATGGTATGTATTGCTGCACTGAGGGATTTTGAAGCCCTGCTCCCTTCCGGACACCCTAAAAGGGATCATACTGTGTCCAATGAGGTTCCGAGGCCCTGTCCCTCAGTGTCTAGTGATGGCCATAGAAGGTTCTAGGGACGAGATGAAATACCTACGTCGTCCTATAATAACATGTATGAAGAGTATCCCAGTCTCTAAAGTAGACTAAGGACCTAATCTTAGTTGGTTTAGGGTAGAACATATAGATCTAAACAAAAGCGATGAACCAGTGTCCAATCGTGTGGACTGATGCAAAAACCATAAAGAAGGGAGGAAAAATCAAAGGGAAAAAAATAGGAAGAAAGCTAGATGGGGAGAAAAAAGAAGAGGTGCCTTTCTACCAGATGCAAGTCCCAGTGATCAGTGACCTGAATTGCCATAAATACCTGGGATTAGGGAAATTCCCATGTATTGAGCCCAGGGTTCCCATATTGCTTCAAACTAAGCAGTTGTATCCAAAATAGAACTAACCAGTTTTTTTCTTATGCTGTTATCCAGGAAATCTTTCTTTTCATGGATAATAGAGAGACTGTGGGTAGCTTCCATGCTTTGGCTATAGTCATTTTAGCCCCTGTTAAAAAAAAAAAACAAGATCAGTTTACGAGTAATTTTAGGGCCGCACAATGCTAGGCCATTAAGCAAGGCTGGCGTTTGAGGGATAGCACAACCTGTGACCCTGCGAATTTATTCCAGAACCCACAAAGTTTGAGACATTCCCACCATATGTGGATCATGGAACCCATGCCTTGGCATCCCCTGAAACACAAAGGTGATGCGGATGGGAACATAGAGGCCAATCTAGTTGGCACCAGGTACCACCTCGTAAAAAGTTTGACGTTGGCCTCCAAGAGTGAGGTATTGTTGATGCCCTTCATTGAGCGACAATAGGATTTGTGCCAGTCCTCTAATTCCCAAGTGGTCCAAAGGTCCTTTTCCCAAGCAATCATGTAGGGTAGTTTTGTTAGAATTTGTAGCTAGTGACTCATAGATTATAGAAATCCCTCCCCTCTGCTCCATGGCTTGACCACACCAGCGTTCGTATTCCGTAAACCCCGGTGGGTTAGGTTTGTTTCTCCAAATGGAATGAAAAAAGCAAGAGATCTGGTGGAATCTAAACTTTTCAGTGGAAGGGATCTTTAGTTCCTTTTCAAAATGTTTCAGGGGCAACGGGCCTGTGCAAGAGCATAAATGTCCAATGCGGTACGCTCCCTTGTGTCTATGCCACAATGTCCATGCCAGGTTGGAATAGGGGGTTTCGGAATAAATGAGCTAATGGTTGAGACTCGGAGACCAGGGAGGGAAGCTTCCTTAGCGAATCCCACAGGGAAAGTGAATGTGAGAGGGATGGAGAAAGAATGGGTGGTCTAGTTTTGGGTGGGCACCATAGCAAATAATCTAGGGTGAACTTAGGTACTGCTTGTCTTTCTATGGCTATCCAGTCTGATCTCTCAATTTTGAGGTATATGGTGGACAATTGTGCTAATTACGCGGCCTAATAATACCATAGAAGATTCGGAAGCTCCAGGCTGCCTTGTGCGGGAAGATTGCGGGTTGCGGCTAGAAAGGTGAGGGCCATTCTTATTCCATATCAATTTAGTAATTTTACTCTGAAAAGCTTTAAGATGGTCCCGTCTAATCGGTATAGGGAGGGAGCCGAACACATACAGCATCCTCGGTAGGAGGGTCATTTTAACCAAATTAATTCTACTCGTCCAAGCTATATTATGAGAGCCCCAACTCCTGAGATCGGCTTCTAGTTTACTGTACATTGGGGGGTAATTTGATTGATAAAGGCGTTCAATCTTAGACGTGATATTAAGCCCCAAGTGTTTCATGGAGGTATCACTCCATTCAAATATGTAGGTTTTCTGGAGGTGGGAGACCAGAGAGAGATACATTTAGAGCTTGGGACTTAGACATATTGACACGGAGGCCCGATATCGCTGCAAATTTGTTTAGTAGCGTGCATATTGCTGTAAGAGAGGAGGTTGGGGAGGTTACAAAGAGCAGCAGATCGTCTGCAAATAAGGCACATTTATGTGTAGTTTGGCCACACTGGACCCCCCCCCCCCCACCCACCCCCCGATATGAGGGTGCTTACAGATAGCGATTGCCAGAAATTCTGCCATTATGGCGAATATCAGGGGAGACAGCCGGCAGCCCTGGCATGTGCCCCTGGCTATCGTGATCGGGTCAGAGTAGAGCCCCTGAAGTCTAACTCTAGCCTCAGGCTCTGAATATAGAGCTTCAAGGATCCCTATCAAATTCGGGCCAAATCCCCGACGACACAATACCGCAAAGAGATATGGCCAGGATACAGAATAAAGGCCTTCTGCAGGTCCAACGATAATAACATGCCCTCTTGTTTGTCGCCCCTCACCCAGTTCGATTGTAGTACCAATATGAGGTCCACTGCTCTTCTCAGCTGTGTGGGTCCCTGTCAACTAGGAATAAACCCAACCTGGTCTTTGTGGACAGAGTCCAATAAAAGACGCTAGACTGTTTGGTTAGGATTTTTATGTCGTTATTTTTTAAATTAATAATTTATTAATAATTTTTATTAATTATTAATTGGGGATCACAGATATATATGCTATGTTAAGTTGGTTTCCTATAGGGGTACCCTTGATCATTGAATTGAAAAATCTATTAAGGTAAGGGGTCAGGGTTTCAGAAAATGTCTTATAATAGGGTGCGGAGAACCCATCAGGCCCGGGCGCCGTTCCCCCCTTTAATGTTTTAATAACCTCCGCAACCACCTCCTCAGAAATGGGAGCCCCCATTTCTGCTCTGTGTTTATCTTTCAATGTAGCCAAGTATAATTCTTCCAGGAATTCTTCTACTCGAGTGAGGTTTGTTTTTGTCCGCTCTATAAGTCTGTATAAAATTCCTGAAAGGCCATCATTATGCACTGTGGGTTCAGGGTGAAGGTGTCATCAGCCTGTCTAATTTTGGGTAAGGAATGAGAATAAAATCTAGGGGATAGTTTTGAGGCGAGCATGGGTCCTATTTTTTCCCTTCTCTGGTAGAATTTGGCCCCAGTCCATCTAATGGACTTATCAGCTTTTGCTGTAAGGGCCAAGTTTAGGGCCACCCGGGCAGCATCAAGAGCAGGCCCAGGGACTTTGGTAGGGTCCTTTTTATGTTTGCTCAGAGTGTAAAATTCTCTCTCAAGTCTGTCTCCCAGCCTTTCTTTTTCCCGTTGTGCAGCTATTTGCATTATCTTACCCCTAATGGTAACTTTGTGTGCCTCCCAGAGAGTCTCCACCGAAATACCCCCCACATCATTGAGTTGAAAATATTCCCGTAGAGCCCCCTGTATTTCTGTTACTCTGATGGGGTCATTTAGGATGGATTGGTTGAGTGTCCAATGGGAGGTATGTTGTCTAGGAATGTCTCAGCGTAATGATAATAGAACCATACAATGGTCTGACCAGGCTACGCCCAAGATTTTGAACGCGAGGGCCAATGGAATGTGGCAAGTAGAAATCAGGATATAATCAATGCGTGAGTAAGATTGGTGTGGGTGCGAGAAGTGGGTAAAGTCCCGGGTGGTCGGGTTTAGTTCCCGCCATATGTCAGTTAAGTTAGACTGGAAAATCATCGTGCTATTTGGACGCTAACTTTGCTAGGTCTAATCAGTCGTGTACTAGTGGGTGTTTGTCCAAACCGGAATCGAAAGCCGTATTGGAGTCGCCGCCCATGATTGTGATGCCCTCCATCAGTGGGCCACGGATGCAAAACATTTATCGTTAGAACCTTGTCTGTCCTCTATTATTGGTATAGTAAGATATGAACAAGTATAGTCGATCATCAATAGTACCTTTTACCAGAAGGAATCTTCCCTCCGGGTCTTTGTAGTGTTTGTCTTTGCAGTGTTTGGAGAATAAAATTGCCACTACCCTCGTCTTATTTCGGCATTGGCCAAGTAAAACATGGGGAAATGTGCATGGAGGAAAGAGGGAGAGTACCGCCTTGGAAAGTGGGTCTCCTTCAGGAGGACCAAATCAATATGGTGAGATCGGTAGACCTGGAAGGCTTTCTGTCTTTTTACTTGTGAGTTTAGAGAGATTATGCATAAGGGAGGCGTAGTATTGTTGTTGTCTGCCATGGAGCAGAAAAGGATGAACGCTACCCAGTCTATGGTCATTTACCCCATTCCAGGCAGGAGAGAGTAAAGATTTGGTCGCTTGCATGGGTAGGGTACCCAAGGCCTCCTTGCAGGGGAAAAGCATCAGTAGGCCTGAACTAGGACCGGAACAAGGTAAGGAGAAAGAACTCCCTCCCCTCATTCAAAGCAGAACCCGTTTTATAGCCCATAAATAGGGCTATATTCCTACCACCCAGAGTCGGAAACATCCTGTCTGAGTAGTAAGGGGAGGCACAAGGCAACAGTACTGAAATAACAATTAACATTAAAATTATGCGGGAACAGCTAACAGGTTCCCCCATTAGTATCATAGCTTAAAGCGGAGTTCCACCCTGTTTTACAAGTTTTGCTCAATCACATGCCAGGACTATATTCAGTTATAAACGGATATTTTTTTTTTTTTTTTTTCGTTTGTACCTGTGTTTTTTCAATGTCCATCTCTGCTTCCTGTCTTAGCTCCCTGCGGATATGGGCGGGTCATCTGCGGCTATTTCGTAATTTCCTTTGTAGCTGCAATGTCTCCTGGGAGCTCCTGTCATTATTCCCAGGAGTCATTGCAGAGGCCTGCCGCGAGTTCTCGCGGGATTTCGATGACGACGCCCGCCCGTTGTGATGGCAACCCTGAACTTTACAGGGCTGCTCACCGTAAATACTGAGCATGCGCGGGAAATAGCGGTGAATGCTGGGAGCTCAGCATTCACCAGATCCCGGAAATCCATGCTTGTGGGTTTCATATGCCCACAAGCAAGATGGGAACGGTCACGATCGAGATTTATAAGTATATATTTAAAACGAAAACGGACAGCAGCAGCTTAAAACAACTGAAACAGTGAGTGTCACTTTATGATTGTACATGTGTAAGAATGATTAAAAAAAAAAATGGGAATGGTCGAGTGGAACCCCGCTTTAAAGAATCTAACTGGGGAAGACCATACCAGGGGAGGGTAGTATGGGGTGTAGGGTATGTAGTCCTGTCTTGATAATCAAAACGGGGCACAGGCCCCTAAACCAAACACCAGCAACAGTCATGGCTGTAGAGGACAAGTTCAATGCAGATGTGGAAAGAGTTTGCAGGCATTATTCCTAGCCTGGGAGAAAAGAAAAAAAATAAGACTAGCGGGTCAAGGTCTCCACCATCAGGGGGGGGGGCAGGTTATCTTTGACTCTCTTGGATTTGGCCATGCCCCACAGTGGTGAGAGGTAGGACTTGGTGGGGTAGGTCGTTTGGCAGAGCCCTGCAGAACGTTGGATGTGTCCAACACTGACTCCTGGGTGATAAGCTTAAGGTCCAGCAGCAGGCATTCACCCTCTGGAAAGCTGTGAATTACATGTTTACCCTTATAGGAGAATTTCAGGGAGAATGGTAATGCCCAGCGATATTTGATATCCTTCTTGGTGAGAACGACAAGAAGGGGTTTTAATCATCTCCGCTTTTGAATGTTGAACGGAGAAATGTCCAAAAATATTTGGATGGCCTGTCCCTGGAGCTTCAGCTGGTCCTGTTGCCGGGAGTGCTTCATCACTTCTTCCTTAATGGAGTAATAGTGTGGTTTTACCACAATGTCTCTGGGGGTACCATCTTTCCTGGGGGGTCTCAGGGATCTGTGGGCTCTATCCAGTACCAATTTTTTTTAATCTTTATTTAAATTTTATAAGTACAAGACAGAGACCATACATCGACAAACAGCTTAAAAAGCATAAATCAAACATCTCTATCTCCCCCCTTAAAACTAGGATCCCGCCCCCCTCCCTTTCCTATCTTGCAGTACTCAAGAAGGCCTTGCTTTCTTCCAATAATTTCCACTCCTTGTCCCCTTTATGCTTAACGAATAATCTCCTCAACATAACGCCAATTTTTTTTGAACGTTTGCCACCCTTCCCATTTGTCCTTTTGTTCAGTCTCCTCTTCTGGATCTGATCTTGCCCAATCTATACTCTCTCTATATTATAAATTTCGTTGACACAAAAATTCCAATCCCGGATTTTAGGACTTTCCATTTCCTGCCATTTTTTTGATATCTGACTTTTTGCGGCGTTCAGCAGAATTGGGTACGATAGATGTTTGATATTGTTTGACTGACTCAGCTGTCCCATGGAACAAACAAGTCCATGGGTCATCCAATAGCAGCAGTTCCAATTTATGTACTGGGACCGAGGGGATCAGGGACTTAATAATTTCCTGCACAGCCGAGTGGACATCGTTAATGGATTCAGGTAATCCTCGGATCCGAAAATTGTCTCTCCTCGAGCGATTCTCGAGATCGTTGATCCAGGCCTGAGCAGTATCAAGCTGCTCCTGCATGAAGTGTAAATGGTCCGTATTTTGATTTGCCCTGGAGATAGTCACATCCAGCTTATGCTCTAAACGCTCAATTCTAGTGCCCAGGTTCTGGAAATCTGATCTGATTTTACATGTGATCCTGTCTGCAGTTTGGGTCAGACCCCTGTCCAACAGCTCTGGGATTTTAGAGAATAAATCGGCAACATTAAAGGTTACATCAAGAGCCTGTGCTGGGATGGAGTCTGTGTTAGTGGGGGTTTCTTCTAGTGAGGAAAGTCCATAGGGCCCCATGGATCTCTCCAGCAAGGACATGGTGGACGCTGGTGAAGGGGTGGTAGCAGTAGGAGCTGATCCTGGCATTAGGGGGGTGTATGAGAGGGTTGCAGGGTGCAGGACTTGCCTAGTTGCTGTAGATGGGTCCTCCGCGGCCTGGTCTCGTGGCTGAGACGCAGCCGCCATCTTTGAACTCTCCCGGCCGTCCATGGACTCAAATTGGGGTCCCAAGGCATGTCTGGCTTGTCTGCCCGGCATATACCGGTGCACGGGTGCCTCCTCTGCCATCTCCCGTTGTTTAGGGGGCTCCTGCAAGTCGAACACTGCAGCTATCGATGCTGTGTGACCGGCGCTATGCGGAGCTCTGGGCTTACACCACCATCTTGGGAGACTCCATGCATGCGCCTGTACTGCAAAATTTATTTTATTAACATTCCCGCTCCAATGTCTGTATAATTTGGGGCATCTTCAAACCATGTGCACAAAGTCTCACCTTCTATCTCCACAACTTGGGCATTTAGCATCTAATCTTCTTCCAAACATAAACATTTTTAAAGGAGTATAATATGATCTATGTACCAGAAATAAGTGGGATACAATCTGTGAAGAGGACAATGAGACCTTGGGCCCCAATTCTAATATATGGCACCATTGCTCCTCAGTTATGTGCACAATATCCTCCTCCCATTTTCCCTTACTTGGGAGCTCTGCACCTCCACCTATTTCTGCTTTTCCTATCTAACCATACATGTCAGAAATCAAACCCTTGGAGGTCCCAGCATTGACCACATTTCGGAGAGAAGGCATCTCACTCCACTCTTATGCCCTCCCCCTAAACTGTGCGTTCAAGGTGTGTCTGACTTGTAGGTACCTATAAAAGGACCAGTTTCGGGAGAGCATATTCCTCCCTTAATTCTTGAAATTATTTGTTTGCCTGCTTTATACAGCTGTGCCAAGCAATGAATACCACCTCGTTCCCATTCCTCTATTTTCCCCTTGCCTTCGTCTAGGTTTTTATTATCTCATAAAGGGGATAATTCAGAAAACCCATTGTATCTCAATAGTGCCTTGACAGTTTTCTAACTTTTTACCATTAGTTAAGCTGTAGGACACAGGAGTCCACCTCCACTGCTTCCACTACCGTGTCTTGACAATTTGCCAGTAGGAGGTGGTCTTGTATCACCTCCTACTGGCAAGTTACTTCCCTTCATATGTTGCATTTGTGCCGCCAAGAAGTAACTTCTCAGATGTGGTAATGCTAGCCCTCCTTCCTCTCTAGTTAACTGTAACGTTTGTAGACTAATTCTGGCCGAGCCATTTTTCCAAACCAACTCTCTGAAAATAATGTCAATTTTATTGAACCAATGCTTATGGGCCCAAACTGGGGAGTTATGCAATAGATACAGAATCTGTGGCATCCATACTATTTTAAATAAATTACAGCGTCCAGCTACCAAAAGGGGAAGCCTGTTCCAGACCTGGCATTTCTGTTTTAATTTAGTCATAAGTAGGACTATATTGCTAGCTATATATACTATTTTTGGTCTTTTTGTGATTTAAATTCCCAGATACTTCATTTGATTTACTACCCTTATTTGGGATATCTGTTGCGGTAAAGGCTCTCTAAGGAGATCTATTGGTAGGAGTACAGATTTTTCCCAGCTTATTGCTAGCTCTGAGAATTGCCCAAAATCGCTGACGATGTTCATTGCTGCCCTCAGGGAAGTCTGCTTTTCTCCCAAAACAGCAACACATCTGCGTGTAACGCAACCTTCTATTCTCCTGTTACCCTCTTAGTGGAGGGCCACCCTGAAAAAAAAAAATCACCAAAAATCCTAAAAAAATTTAAAAAAAATTTGAAAAAAAATTTTTTTTTTAAACTTACCTAAACCCTTGTTGCTAGGCAGTCTTCCTAATCTGCTCTTCCTATTCTGCTCTTCCTATTCCGCGGCGTGTTCTCCTCGGTGAGCGGCCCCGTTGTCTTCTGGGAACTGTGTGTGTGTTCCCAGAACACCACAGGGCCATTCACAGAGCGGAGCACTGCGCCGCTCGCGCGTGCGTAGTAGGAAACTGGCAGTGAAGCCGCAAGGCTCCACTGCCTGTTTCCCTTACCTAGGATGGCGATGCCGGGAGCCGAGGGACGGGTCGCCTCGGGCGGCGGACACCCAGGACAGGTAAGTACTTATTTAAAGTCAGCAGCTACAGTGTTTGTAGCTGCTGACTTATAATTTTTTTTTTTTTCATCCCGCATTAAATCCCTGCACCTCCAGTGGCTCCATTGCAAGGGTTAATTACCCCCAAGTTTTACTGAAAAGACCACGGTGAATGATCCAAGAAGCCTCTCGGGTTAGAATTTACATTTTCTATCATATGCAGGGTTTTTTCATTACATAGCACAAGATCGATTCTAGATAGCGTGGAATGTGTCCTAGAGAAGCAAGAGTATTGTCGCTCCTCCGGATACCACTTCCTCCATATAGCCACCAACCCCATCTCCTCACAAAATTGGAGGAGCGGGCTACTGGACAAAGTACCCGATGGAGCCCCAGGTAGGAATGTGTCCAATCTTTTATCCATTGTCATGTTAAAATCCCCCGCCACTATAACAGGTATATTTGATTTTATCCACAATAAAAACTACATTAGTTCATTCAGGATTTCTGTACCAAATGGCGGGGAATATAAACGTTGGCCAAAACGCACACCTGTTTCTCCAATGAGCAAAAAAGAAAAATATATCGACCGTGCTCGTCTATCTTACTCTGACTGACTGCAGGAGAATGCCACCCCCGAATCTACCAAAATGCTCACCCAGTAGGAGGTGTCAACAGAGTGATATTGAACCAGGAAGTTCCTACGCTTCAAATTACAAATTGTAAAAAATGAACATAGTTGCGCTCTATACCCTTAACCCTAGAAACGTGAGAATCAGTGTATGATAACTTGAATAGCTTAAAAAAAGTCCCACAAATAAATTGGTATAACTATAGTTGTTCAGTGATGCTAAGTAGAGATTCCAATGACAGTCAGACTTCCAATCGACCAATCTCTAACAAATAGTGAGGATATCAACTCGTGATCAGTTCCAAGAAATCAATGTGACTTTGCTTGCAGACCCACCATCATAAGAAGTGTGCACTTACCAGCTGTACAGACAAGTAATGCCTGTGGCTAACACCCAGCCAGGGCCTTTTCCTCCAGTGAAGTTCCGATATCGGTCCAGTCACCGCATCTATGGGGGGGATCTTCTGGTCCGGACTTCAACAGACCAAATCCTCCGCTGGAAGCTTGTATGCAACTCAATGCATGGTGATGCAAACGTTTCTAGCATTTTTTTTTTTCTTTCAAATTACAAATTGTGTCCTTTTTCAAGGTGTCTCCTGCAAGCTGAGTATTTTAGCCATACTCGTATCAGCTATAGAAAAAATTGCTAATCTTTTAGACAGATCCTTCATCCCCCAGGCATTCCAAGAATATATCTTTAACCTTCTAGGTTGCCTCATAAATTTCACTCTCCTCTCCATTCATAGATGTAATTTTCCTCTTTCCTCTTGCAATTAATCCCACCCCTATCCCTCCTACTTCTTCCTTCTTGAAAAAGGTTTCACTATATTTGTGTTCGAGTGCAAAATTAAAAAACTCGTAACTTTATGAATCATCCCCATCCTGTATTTCTGTAAATGTATGCCTCTCAATCACACCCCCTTTCCTCCTTGTACTCACACTCCCAGTTTCCCCTTACACACTCCAACTCTTGTCTCCCTTCATTGGTATCCAACCATGTTGTCACTTCGGCTGGTGTGTTTCCCACAGGTCTTATCACCCGTAAATGTGCCAGGTACAGCATCGCATGGTTCATTTTTAACTGTTGCAACCTGCGTTTTGATTTCTGTAAACTTAGCCCTTTGTTTCTGTAACTCTGGAGAGAAGTCTTAGTATATGGAAATCCTGACTCCATTAGACAATATATTTTTAATTTCTCTTGCTTTTTGAAGTATGGTTACTTTATCTTTATAGTATAGTACAGTGATGGTGAACCTTGGCACCCCAGATGTTTTGGAACTACATTTCCCATGATGCTTATGCACTCTGCAGTGTAGTTGAGCATCATGGGAAATGTAGTTCCAAAACATCTGGGGTGCCAAGGTTCGCCATCACTGGTATAGTAGTTTAACAAGAAGAGCCCTCGGCTGACCTCCTCCTGATGGCAGTGCTCTAAATGGTACCCTATGGGCCCGCTTTGCAAAAAATGCTGACAGAGTCTTTTCCAAAGATCCCTTTAAAACATTTCTCCATATATTCTATGGGGTTAGTGCGTTCACTTCGCTCAGGGAGACCTACAATCCTTATGTTCTTCCTGCGTAGCCTATTTTCCATGTCATCCATTTTTATATATATATCTATATATAGTTTACACAATTTTCAGTTGTTCCCTCATTGATTTTATCTCTTGTTTCATCTTGTTTCATCGAATTTAGGTCATCTACCAAACTAAGTCTCTCCTCTAAAGCGATTGTCCGCTCACAAATGACAGATCTTCTTTTAGACATTTAACATAGTGAAGACTTAGTTCTTGACTGCTAGGCGGATATCTTTCAGGGATGGCTTTCCCTATGTTAAGGCCCTGGCTCCTGGGACTGATACCAGTGTCTCTCCGTCTGTCCCTTTAATTTCTGCCAGTTTACGCTCCTGTGCTGCTGCTTGACCCTGGCTCTCCCTCCTTGCAGAAGGGCGGGTCTGGGATCGAGATTGCTGTGTCCCCCTAGAGTGTCCACTCTTCGTGGGTGTCTGGCCTGGTATAATGGCCGCTCCAGCTTGGCTGCTGCTTGGTTCTCCTTCGGCGCTTGCTGTGCACCGGAGCTGTCCTGCATAGCCGCCTCCTGCTCCTCTCTTCCTGGTCATTGCAGGGGTATGCCTGATGTATTCCATCACTTTCCCCACTGCAGCACATTCGTATGCCCCCGCAGCTCTATCCCGAGCGTGGCGTTGCTGTTATCCCACCCTGAGGGAGACACCACTCCTCTCCGCGAGGCGCAAACTCGAGCTATCCAGTCAGTCATCCAATCCACCCATCAGTGCCTCCTTCTCCCCTCACCACACAGCGTTACAAAGAATCCAGCATGGGTGCGGGTGTGAGGTCCGGGCTGCTGCGTCCGCTAACCTCAACATCTGGTTACGCCCCGGAGCTTTTATAAAAGCTCTAAAAATGTACTTATACTGGAAAGCGCCTATAAAATCTTAAACCCATGTTACTATAGGCTGGCTTGCCTTATTCTCTGCTTTGCTTCCGAGGATGTTCACAGATGGGCACAATAGCACACATCTGGTGGTCTTGCCCGAAGGTGTGCAGACTTTTTACTTCACACTGACCTCAAGAGAGCTGTACGAAGCGGTTATCTGTAAACTCGTTACTGAATTGCTTCGCCCTGAATGACCATTGGCTCTTTTCACTGCAACCAAATTAACTATTGCGAAGGCTTGGAAAACCCCAATAATCCGATTCAAAGTTGTCAAAAATCGTATGAACGACATTTTGGTTAATGAGAAATTGACAGCCATATTATCAGACGCCCATGAAAAATTCCTTTGGGTTTGGCAACCTTGGATTGCCCATGCACAGCCCTCTTGATCCGACAACAAACTCCTGTCGATTTTTGCGATCCTCCGCCGCGGACCCTTCTTTCCCTTCCCCCTTTTTTTTTTTTTTTCTGCCTCTTTTTTCCTGTTCCTCCTGCCCTGCTATTTTTGGTCATTTTACATGTTTATCTGGCCCCCAGGCGCTGCCCTGGTTTGGATGGTTACAATGTATGCATTTTTGTTTATAAAGCAAGCTCTTTGTTTAATATTAGACGGTTCCTATCTATGTGTATCCAGACATGTGGTCTGATGCTCCTGCGATGCCAAATCCTAAGCCATGGCTTGAATCCAGAATTGCCTCGACTCATTACTTATTTTCCTTTTTCCTTTTTCCTTTCATTTTTTCTTTTTTTTTTCTCTTTATCGCTATAAATATTGTGAGGCGTTGAGCCTTGGTTATGTACGTCTTTCCTGTCTGTACGTGATTATTCTGCATTGTAACTATCCAATAGTTGCTCTGTTTGCACATTAAAGTGTTGCTAAACCGTCAACCATCAAATCAGTCTGTATATGCAGTAAAGCATGCTTGTTATACTCACTGTGGAACCTAAGGGGTTAATCCTCTGCATTGTGTAAGAAGGCTGCTTGATTTCGTATGCCCAGATCCTCTTCCACTGACTCCAAAACATGTCCGGATAAGACAGAGCCTTTGGAGTCGGGCTGCACATGCTCATTTTGGTGTGTATTGCTAAAGTGCATGCGATCAGCACAGAGACAATCCTGACAGAGGGTCTGGAGCCCTGCAGCCTCATTGAACCGCTCAGTGCCGTAGGAAAACTCCTACAAGTTTCACCAGGAAAAGATAGAAGTCACAAGACTGCTATATACTGCTGATGAGAAAAGGTATTTAGCAGTTTATTTACTGAAATGCATTCCCATGCTCTGTGTACTGTGGGAGACCGGATATAGTGAATGCAGTGTCCTGGGTTTAGTAACACGTTAACAAAACCTTTTGTAAAAGAAAAAATCAAATATTTGAAAACCTGCAGTTAATATTGTTCATTGAAGCAGAACTCCAGGCAAAAACTTTAACATGTCCTTTTTGCTGATTTCCTACCTTTACCGAATTTGTCCTCCATCTTCTTAACTCGGTTGCTCTGAAATAGCCTGATCTTCAAATCAAACTGTTAATTCCCAGGGGTTTCCTGTTTTTAAGACCGGTGGCTGCTATGTCTCCTATTTCTCCATCCACTTGTCTTGACATATCCCTTCAGTAGTTCTATCTATATCAGGCAGTGATGTAATTCTATCCCTGCTTGCTGTAGTGGGCAGACCGGGACTCTGACTCCCGGTCTGTACCGCCCATGGAGATGGTGTCCTAAAAATTACAGCTTGGGATGCTCTGGGTCTGTCCAGCCTCCACTATCCCAGTGGCCCCCCACCCAGTGGCGCAACTACAAGGGTCGCAACAGGCTTTGGTGGTCTGCTACTGTGGGGGGTCCCCAAGCAGTGTTGGCAGTGAAAGACCACCTCCCACATCAGCCACATCTGCTATTCCCATCCAGTGCCACCTGTCCAGCGCTATGTGTCTCCTATCAACCCAGTCCTTTCACCACTCTTCCAGCGCTATCTGGCTTTAATCAACCCAGTCCTGTAAACAATACCGCCCATGCTGCTGTGTGGGACAGGCAGAGCAACTAGTGTGCTATGCCCATGCTGGCCGCTAATAGAGCGGTGTCGGCTGCTATAAGGAGGATGGGTGGTGAGCCTTAGAAGGAAATATACAGCGCGGAAAGTGACAACTGTGGATAGGAGGGGGTGCAGAAGTCTGAAATGTGGATAAGAGGGAAGGGGGGGCTGCTGAGTTCAGAGGTGAGAGCTTTTAGATGGTCGAGGGGGGGGGGATGTTGGGTGCAAAGGCGACAAGTGTGTATTGAGGATGATTCTGGCTCCATGTTTAGATTTCTCTGTGCCTCGAGATGTCCTTTGAGGGAGACCCTCAGCCACGCCATTTTGACCCGCGGCTGCAACTTCTTCCTTGTTTTTATGGGTCATGTTACCGAAATTCCAGGGAAGACGGTATCCCCGGATTCAGGAAGCCTTGCTGAGTAGATTGATATGCAGCTTGCCCCACTAGCCCACCAGGGATCAGTGAGAGGGTGCTCCGTGATGCAGCTCTGCTCACATGCCAGTTCTTTGAGGATGATTCTAGTTGCAGGGGTGACCACTGTGGATGAGTAGGAGGAGGTGTGCTACCTGAGGGCTGTGGATATTAGGGGGATGGTGTGCAAGTCATCAGTGCCAATCAGCACACATCAATAAAGATGAAAAATTACTTTTTTGCCTAATTTTATAACGGAAACAAAAGCAAAAGGTGTTTTATTTTTTTTTTTGTTTGTTTTTTTTTTCTTCAAAATATTCAGTCTTTTTTTGTTTGTTTTTAGCAAAAAAGAAAAAACCCAGTAGTGATTAAATACCACCAAAAAGCTCTATCTGTCTGAAAAAAAATTATACAAATTTCATATGTGTACAATGTTGCATGACTGCGCAATTGTCATTCAAATTGCGACAGCTCTGGAAGCTAAAAATTGGCCTGGGCAGGAAGGGGGTAAAAGTGCCCAGTATTTAAGTGGTTAAGGTGTAGGCTGAGACAAATTTTGTTTTCTCTGTCTGTATTCTGTGAGGAGAAAAGAAAAAAAGAATATGTAATGGAAGGGTTCAAGTTTGATTGTGCTGGGGTTTGTCTTTGATGTTGTGTGTAGTGCAGCTAAGTCTTTGCAGTGTGCATTCATTTGGACAGCATTACCTAAGTTCATAGTCTGTCGTATTATGTATTTTTTTTTTTTTTTCAGAAAACAGGCCCCTTTTTCCTTTTCTTCTTTTTTTTTTTTTTTTTTTTTTTCTTTTTACAGCGCCTCCAGATCAGACAACTTAGATCCGTCCCTGTCACCACTTTCCCTCCCCCACAACTCATGTCGCCTACAGCAGTTGCTGCCTTCACATGGCTTTACTAGCACCCAGGCTGCCTGCAACAGGCACCATTGCCCCTCCTCTCATCATTCACATATACTTTGCACCCCCACTGCTGGCAATCGGCCAATCTTTTCTCACCCTTCCTCCCCCATCCCTGTCATTCACTGGCCCATAGCTCTCACTAAGTCATATAGCTCCCCAGCCACTACACAAAATCCAAGAACCACACAATTCCCAACTCCCAACCCCTGTCAGTCCCCCTTCAGAGTTCCCATTTACACCAGAGTCCGCAACATTTCCCCTTACATCACAGTCCGCAGAGGTCTCCTTTACATCAGGGTGCGCAGAGTTCCCCTTCACATCAGGGACCACAGAGTTTCTCCTTGCACTGTAAGGCAAACCCTGCGGAACTCTAAGGACCGCAAGAGGGCCCGGTGCAGAACATGTGAAAGGGTCCTGCTGCCGGACTAGAATAAAGAGCCCCGGGCTCAGGTCGGAGGGGGCCTTAATGGTTTTTTACATAGGGGCACTGATGGTTCTAGTTACACCTCTGAGTCTGCACCTATTGTCAGTGTTCCCTTGCCTGTTGCTGTCCATGATCTGTAAGTGGATATCAACTCTGAGGGCGGCTTTGGCTTCACTTGGGGGGGGGGGGGGGGGGGGGTGAGGAGGTGATGTCATCCTGAACAGGGATAGGGTGGGGGGGGGATTGCTGGATGATACTAAACTGGGGGAGATGGTAAATGTGCTCCGGGCCACGGGGGGGGGGGGGGGGGGGGGTGAGGGGGGAAACGATTGGTATAGCACTTTAGATATTAATGTTACACTGAGTTAAATATTTTTTAGTTACTGTTATGTTAATTATTACGCTTGAAGTTAATTTGTATTGCAAATATAGGAGGGGTTTCATTCATCCGTGCTAAGTTTAATTTTTTACGTCTTATTTTAAGTTTGTGTATTATATGTGACATGACCAGTTGCATATCACTGGTATTGTGGTAATATTGAAGTTTGAGATTACCATACGTTAGAGGGTTCCACCATTATTGTTTAACCACTTGCCGACCACCTAACGCAGATATACTGCGGCAGAATGGCACAGGCAGGCAAAATCATGTACCTGGTACGTGATCTGCCTCCCGCGGGCATCGCGCCCCCCAACCTCCCCCCCTCCAACCCCCCCCCCCCAGGTGCCTGAGGTGGTCGTCATCGTTAGGGGAGCGATCCAGGCAGAGGGGGAGACAACTCATTCGTGGCCACACCCTCGCGATCGCTCCCAACAAATGAGAATCTTCCTCTGCTGCTGTATAGTAAACAGCGGCAGAGGAAGTGGTGTCATCTCTCCTCGGCTCGGTATTTTCCGTTCCGGCGCCGAGGAGAGAAGACATCTGAGTAAGTGCACAACACATACAGTAAAACACACCAGGCACACTTTTTACACCCCATAATCACCCCCCCCCCCCCGTCACAGTGACACCAAACAGTTTTCTTTTCTTTTTTTTCCTGATTACTGCATTGGTGTCAGTTTGTGACAGTTAGAAGTGGTGGGGCAGTTAGTGTTAGCCCCTTTAGGTCTAGGGTACCCCCTTATAGAGTTTTAACCCCTTGATCACCCCCTGTCGCCAGAGTCACTAAGCGATCATTTTTCTGATCGCTGTATTAGTGTCACTGGTGGCGCTAGTTAGGGAGGTAAATATATAGGTTCCCTGTCAGGGACCCCCATATACTATCTAATAAAGGTTTTAACCCCTTGATTGCCCCCTAGTTAACCCTTTCACCAGTGATCACTGTATAACTGTTATGGGTGACGCTGGTTAGTTTATTTTTTTATAGTGTCAGGGCACCCGCCGTTTATTACCTAATAAAGTTTTAGCCCCCTGATTGCCCGGCGGTGATATAACTTAGGTTTTAGGGTCAGATAGGGTCTGCGTCACCCCAGACAGCGTCAGGTTAGTGCCAGTAGCACTTACACCCACGCACGCAACATACACCTCCCTTAGTGGTATAGTATCTGAACAGATCAATATATGATCCGATCAGATCTATACTAGCGTCCCCAGCAGTTTAGGGTTCCCAAAAACGCAGTGTTAGCGGGATCAGCCCAGATACCTGCTAGCACCTGTGTTTGCCCCTCTGCCTGGCCCAGCCCACCCAAGTGCAGTATCGATCGATCACTGTCGCTTACAAAACACTAAACACATAACTGCAGCGTTCGCAGAGTCAGGCCTGATCCCTGAGATCGCTAACAGGTTTTTTTTTGGTAGCGTTTTGGTGAACTGGCAAGCACCAGCGGCCTAGTACACCCCGGTCGTAGTCAAACCAGCACTGCAGTAACACTTGGTGACTTGGCGAGTCCCATAAGTGCAGTTCAAGCTGGTGAGGTGGCAAGCACAAGTAGTGTCCCACTGCCACCAAGAAGACAAACACAGGCCCCTCGTGCCCATAGTGCCCTTCCTGCTGCATTCGCCAATCCTAATTGGGAACCCACCACTTCTGCAACAACATACTTCCCCCATTCACATCCCCAACCAAATGCAGTCGGCTGCATGTGAGGCATTTTCTTTATGTCCTCCCGAGTACCCCTACCCAACGAACCCCCCAAAAAAAAGATGTGTCTGCAGCAAGCGCGGATATAGGCGTGACACCCGCTATTATTGTCCCTCCTGTCCTGACAATCCTGTTCTTTGCATTGGTGAATGTTTTGAACGCTACCTTACACTAGTTGAGTATTAGCGTAGGGTACAGCATTGCACAGACTAGGCACACTTTCACAGGGTCTCCCAAGATGCCATCGCGTTTTGAGAGACCCGAACCTGGAACTGGTTACAGTTATAAAAGTTAGTTACAAAAAAAGTGTAAAAAAAACACAAAAATATAAAATAAAAAAAACAAAAATAGTTGTCGTTTTATTGTTCTCTCTCTATTCTCTCTCTATTGTTCTGCTCTTTTTTACTGTATTCTATTCTGCAATGTTTTGTTATTATGTTTTATCTGGTTTGCTTTTCAGGTATGTAATTTTTTATACTTTACTGTTTACTGTGTTTTATTGTTAACCATTTTTTTGTCTTCAGGTACGCCATTCAGCTGCAGCGCGAATTTATTTATCTTGACAGCAACAGCGTTTGCTCCCACGATATATAAAGCCGTGACTCCAGCGGAGGTGATATATGCCGAAGCATGAGGGCAGCAGGGGCGGAGGAGCGATTTGCTCCTAACATTTGGGGCGGATGCCCCCATGCTTCGGCATATATAAATGGTGCATGTATGCCCATCATTAGAAGTGAGTGGATGAAGGGAGGTATTCTAATGGTGGGCATACCCACCAATCAATCTTTTTTTCGTTCAGCCCACAGGTTGCATGAAAAAAAAAAAAGATTACAATTTATGCCCAACAAGGACCAGCAACGTACTGGTATGTTGCTGGACTTTGAGTGGTTATACCAGAATGATGCCTGCGGGTTTAGGTATCATCTTGGTATCATTCTTTTCAGCCAGCAGTCGGCTTTCATGTGAAAGCAATCCTAGTGGCTAATTAGCCTCTAGACTGCTTTTACAAGCAGTGGGAGGGAATGTCCCCCCCCCCCCACCGTCTTCCATGTTTTTCTTGGGCTCTCCTGTCCCAAGAGGGAACCTGAGAATGCAGCCGGTGATTCCGCCAACTGACCATAGAGCTGATCAGAGACCAGAACAGCTCCAATAATCTCTATGGCCTAAGAGACCGGAAGCTACGAGCATTTCATGACTTCGATTTCGCTGGATGTAAACAGCGAAATTGGGAAAACATTTTATCACACTGATCTTGGTGTGGTCAGATGCTTTGAGGGCAGAGGAGAGATCTAGGGTCTAATAGACCCCATTTTTTTCAAAAAAGAGTACCTGTCACTACCTATTGCTATCATAGGGGATATTTACATTCCCTGACATAACAAAAAAAAAAAAAAAAAAATTAAAGGAACAGTTTAAAAATAAGATAAAAAAGCAAAAAAAAAAAAAAAAAGCACCCCTGTCCCCCCCTGCTCTCGCGCAAAGGCGAACGCCAGCGTTGGTCTGGCGTCAAACGTAAACAGCAATTGCACCATGCATGTGAGGTATCACCGCGAAGGTCAGATCGAGGGCAGTAATTTTAGCAGTAGATCTCCTCTGTAAATCTAATGTGGTAACCTGTAAAGGCTTTTAAAAATGTATGTAGTTTGTCGCCACTGCATGTTTGTGCGCAATTTAAAAGCATATCATGTTTGGTATCCATGTACTCGGCCTAAAATCATCTTTTTTTATTTCATCAAACATTTGGGCAATATAGTGTGTTCTACTGCATTAAAATTAAAAAAAAGTGTGTTTTTTTCCCCAAAAAATGTGTTTGAAAAATTGCTGCGCAAATACTGTGTGAAAAAAAAAAAAAATGAAACACCCACCATTTTAATCTGTAGGGCCTTTGCTTTAAAAAAATATACAATGTTTGGGGGTTCAAAGTAATTTTCTTGCAAAAAAAAAATATTTTTTCATGTAAACAAATAGTGTCAGAAAGGGCTTTGTCTTCAAGTGGTTAGAAGAGTGGGTGATGTGTGACATAAGCTTCTAAATGTTGTGCATAAAATGCCAGGACAGTTCAACCCCCCCCCCCATTTTGGAAAGTAGACACCCCAAGCTATTTGCTGAGAGGCATGTCAAATCCATGGAATATTTTATATTGTGACACAAGTTGCGGCAAAAATACTTTTTTTTTTTTTTTTTTGCACAAAGTTGTCACTAAATGATATATTGCTCAAACATGCCATGGGAATATGTGAAATTACACCCCAAAATACATTTTGTTGCTTCTCCTGAGTACGGGGATACCACATGTGTGAGACTTTTTGGGAGCCTAGCCGCATACGGGACCCCAAAATCCAAGCACCGTCTTCAGGGTTTCTAAGGGTGTAAATTTTTGATTTCCCTCCTCACTGCCTATCACAGCTTCGGAGGCCATGGAATGCCCAGATGGCACAACCCCCCCCCCCCCCAAATGACCCCAATTTGGAAAGTAGACACCCCAAGCTATTTGCTGAGAGGTATGGTGAGTATTTTCCAGACCTCGCTTTTTGTCACAAAGTTTTGAAAATTGAAAAAAGAAAAAAAAAAAACATTTTCCTTTTCTTTCTTCATTTTCAAAAACAGAGCGGCAAAATACTCACCATGCCTCTCAGCAAATAACTTGGGGTGTCTACTTTCCAAAATGGGGTCATTTGGGTGGGTTTTGTGGCATCTTGGCATTTTATGGCCTTCGAAACTGGTAAGTAGTGAGGAATGAAATCAAAAATTTACGCCCTTAGAAATCCTGAAGGCGATGCTTGGTTTTCGGGGCCCCGTACGCAGCTAGGCTCCCAAAAAGTCCCAGGCATGTGGTATCCCCATACTCGGGAGAAGCAGCAGAATGTATTTTGGGGTGTAATTCCACATTTCCCATGGCATGTTTGAGCAATATATCATTTAGTGACAACTTTGTGCAAAAAAAAAAAAAAAAGTTTGTAATTTTTCCGCAACTTGTGGCAAAATATAAAATATTCCATGGACTCAACATGCCTCTCAGAAAATACCTTGGCGTGTCTACTTTCCAAAATGGGGTCATTTGGGGGGGGGGGTTGAACTGTCTTGGCATTTTATGGCCTTCAAAACTGTCATAGGTAGTGAGGAGTGAAAACAAAAATGTACGCCCTTAGAAATCTTGAAGGTGGTGCTTGGTTTTCGGGGCCCCGTACGTGGCTAGGCTCCCAAAAAGTCCCACACGTGGTATCCCCATACTCGGGAGAAGCAGCTAAATGTTTTTTGGGGTGCAATTCCACATATGCCCATGGCCCGTGTGAGCAATATATCATTTAGTGACAACTTTTTGTAATTTTTTTTTTTTTTTTTGTCATTATTCAATCACTTGGGCAAAAAAAATAATATTCAATGGGCTCAACATGCCTCTCAGCAATTTCCTTGGTGTCTACTTTCCAAAATGGGGTCATTTGGGGGGGGGGGTTTGTACTGCCCTGCCATTTTAGCACCTCAAGAAATGAGATAGGCAGTCATAAACTAAAAGCTGTGTAAATTCCAGAAAATGTTCCCTAGTTTGTAGACGCTATAACTTTTGCGCAAACCAATAAATATACGCTTATTGACATTTTTTTTACCAAAGACGTGGCTGAATACATTTTGGACTAAATGTATGACTAAAATTGAGTTTGTTTGTATTTTTTTTTATAACAAAAAGTAGACAATATCGGGTTTTTTTTCAAAATTTTCGGTCTTTTTCCGTTTATAGCGCAAAAAATAAAAACCACAGAGGTGATCAAATACCATCAAAAGAAAGCTCTATTTGTGGGAAAAAAAGGACGCAAATTTCGTTTGGGTACAGCATTACATGACCACGCAATTAGCAGTTAAAGCAACGCAGTGCCAAATTGTAAAAAGTGCTCTGGTCAGGAAGGGGGTAAATCCTTCCGGTGCTGAAGTGGTTAATAAGGTAGTGCTGCTTTTTTTAACACATGCCAATGTTTACTTGTGCCACATGCCAGTGTGAAGCAGCATGTCCCAGTGTTCTGCCGAGAAAGTTCCCCTGGGCAAATAATGACCCCCCTGTACTGCGCAGGTGCAGCGCTTGCGCAGTAGGAACAACAAGGGAGTCGCCTGAAAAGAGCCGAAGCTGAACAACTGAGTCAGCTATACACGGCACCTGCGTGCCAAGATTATTGTAACAAAAAGACTTTGTGACAGGCCCCTCGCGGGCACGGCCTCGCTGCGCTCAGCATATTAATAATCTAACTCTATGTCCACTTGGATGGTGGGGCTTTAATGTGGACTTAGGTCAGAATGTAGTGCACAGGCGCCGTGTAGATCTGACGATCAGCTGTTCATCTTCGGCTATTTTCGGTGACTCCGTAGTCGTTCGTACTGCGCAAGTGCAGCGCATGCGCAGTACAGGGGGGTCCTTATCTGCCAGGAGAACTTTCTCTGCAAGACACCGGCTCTTTCTTTCTGTGTTGCAACTAGGGATGTGCTTACATGCATACGCTGAATGCTACCTGCCACCTCCAACCAGTGCCATGCCAATCAGTGCCACATGCCAGTGCCATGCCAATCAGTGCCACCTGCCAGTGCCATGCCAATCAGTGCCACCTGCCAGTGCCATGCCAATCAGTGCCACCTGCCAGTGCCATGCCAATCAGTGCCACCTGCCAGTGCCACGCCAATCAGTGCCAATAGTGCCACCTGCCAGTTCCAAACCAGTGCCACCTGCCAATGCCTGCTACTGCCAATTAGTGCCACCTGCCAATGCCTGCTACTGCCAATTAGTGCCACCTGCCAATGCCTGCTACTGCCAATTAGTGCCACCTGCCAATGCCTGCCATCTGCCAATTAGTGCCACCTGCCAATTAGGGCCACCTGCCAATTAGGGCCACCTGCCAGTGCCATGTCAGTTTCAAACCAGTGCCACCCAGTGCCGCCGCCTGCCAGTGCCACCTGCCAGTGCCAGCCAGTGCCACCTGCCAGTGCCAGCCAGTGCCACCTGCCGGTGCCAACCAGAGCCACCTGCCAGTGCCATGTCAGTTTCATACCAGTGTCACCTTTCAGTGCCAACCAGTGCCACCGCCAGCCAGTGCCACCTGCCAGTGCCACCTGCCACAGCCAGTGCCATCTGTACTGAGGACATCAAGTGTGTGGTAGAGTGACAGGAGCAAGCAGGGAGGAGTGGAGTGGGTGAGGTTTGTTTTTTTTTTTTTTTTTTTTTTTTTTTTTTAACCACTTGACAACTGGGCACTTAAACCCCCTTCCTAACAAGACCAATTTTCAGCTTTCGGTGCTCTAACACTTTGAATGACAATTACTCAGTCATGCAACACTGTACCCATATGAAATTTATGTCCTTTTTTCCCACAAATAGAGCTTTCTTTTGGTGGTATTTAATCACTGCTGGGTTTTTTATTTTTTGCGCTATAAATCAAAAAAGACTGAAAATTCGATAAAAAAAAAAAAAATCCTTGTTTCTGTTAAAATTTATTGCAGAGTGTTGGCAGAGTGTTGGCAGAGTGTTGGCAGAGTGTTGGCAGAGTGTTGGCAGAGTGTTGGCAGAGTGTTGGCAGAGTGTATATTGAACAGCGCTGTGGGCACTAAACATCCAGCCCACAGCGCTGCCATCTCTTCCCCTCTCCCTCCGCACTGTACCGATCGGTACAGAGAGGGGAGGGAGGAACCAGCGTCATGACGTGACGCTGGTTTGTTTACATGTGATCGCTCCGTCATTTGACGGAACGATCACGTGGTAAACGGCCGCGATCAGCGGCTATTTACCGTAACCCGTGATGCGCCTCTGGACCCGGCGGTCACGGATGTTTCCGAGTGCGCGCCCCAGGGGGCGCGCGGGAGCATCTTTCTGGAATCACGTCCATGGACGTCCACCCAGAACTAGCCGACCGCGCTGTTGCCGTCTTTCGGCAATGGCCCGGTCGGCAAGTGGTTAATCAGCCTAAAATATCGGCCACAAAAAACGGCATCATCTATCGGCCATCGGCTGCCCCAGTTTCTAAATATCGGCATCGGCCAGAGAAAAACCCATATCGGTCAACCTCTAATGGGTATAATATATAACTATGGCCATGTTTCTACAGTTTGGTAATGATTAAATCGTGTAAGGGCAGTTAGTTTTTCTCCAGTTGTGGCTGGAGAGGGAGAGATCATGTGTGAGGATCGCAACCATAGCTAAAAACAGAAAACCCAGAGGAGAGAGAATTTAAATATTGTAGACTAAATGGAATGAACTAAACATTTTGTGCCTCCATGCTTTAAATTTATAAGATTGTCACCCAACTGTCCTGCTGTGTGCTGCTGAGCAGTGTGGCTGAAGAATGAGGGGGCCTGATTTATGTTAAAGTGGGTGAGTACACATTCAACATAAACATGCCTATGGTACCTGCCTATATTCACTGCAATGTGGTTATAATTGGTAGTTTCCTTTTACTGTAGAGCGCTATGAGAGGATATGATGTAATCACTGCTGTTACACCTCCTTGGCACAGCAGATGCTGTTTATCTTTTGAAATACAAAGTTGACGTCCTGAAATTTCTGTTAGACTTTTCGCTTCAGTGTTGAGGAATTTCACAAATGTATTATGATTATTATATTATGATTTTTTTTTTTTGCCTATCCAACAGTACTTTAAGTGCAAAACCACCTATAATTCTTTTTCCTTTTTTTCAAATTCAGTTCCTCTCTGTGTTGAAGATAATGGATTACAGCCTCTTAGTTGGTTTGCATGATGTGGATCGGGCAGAGCAGGAGGAAATGGAAGTAGAAGAAAGGGCTGAGGAGGAAGAATGTGAAGATGGCACTGGAATCCCCATATGCTCATACGGCACTCCTCCAGACAGCCCTGGAAACCCCCTTAACTTTCCTCGGTTCTTTGGGCCAGGGGAGTTTGACCCCTCTGTGGATGTTTACGCAATGAAGAGCCATGAAAGTGAGTACAGTAAAGCATGTTTAAACCCAAGAGCAAAAATGTAATACATTTATAGCTTGCCAGTCTTTAGATGTGATGGTTGCAGTTTTCTTATTTCAAGTTTACCATTCACCTGGTGATTCTGCCAGTAAAAGGAACCTGAAAAAATGGACCTATAATTTTGCCACTCACTGTCTGGAGTCTCCAGTAAACAACAAAGTTTAGAAACCACTCAGAGGAAAAATGTATACTGTTCTAGAGATCCAGGGCTGTGGTCCATCCCTGTGGAACCCAGACCCTAAAGACCCCTTCGGATCTATGTCCACCGTGATAAGTGAAGCTTGGACTCTATGTAGAGCCCAGCATTATGGACAGGATCACCCTTTATCGCTGATAGTTACTGTATGTTACACCATACCACTGGTCTCGCCTTTTAATGCCACTTCAGCCTAAAACTCTTATAAGGTACTCAGGAGCTTCTTCCTGACCTTTCATCAAGAGGACTTTGCTATTGGACAGTCTACACGTGGGTTACTGCATACTTCTTCCAGACATGCTCTCACTATATATTTTACTCCCTACTCTGCGAGTACCCCACAGAGGAATACCCTCACCATTAAAAACGGCCACTTCCCCCACCTATAACTGGCCTTTGCAGCAAGGAGCACATGGAAGGGTGACGCATATCAAACAAAATAAAAAAAAATTCCCATCTAACTGTGTTAAAAACAGTGGTTTAGTTTGCACACATTTGCAAATACATGCATAAGCTTCAGAACCACTTCACGGCACTCCATATTATCTGCAGTCCCAAATTTTGAGAGACTCCACTGTGGAAGCACATGCTTCATTATGGATAGGCAGAGGCAGGTGAGCCTGGAGGGGTGGGCTTCCCCACAAGCAGTGTTATCGGAGGCTGTGGAAGACTTTTCACTCCTATACACCTGAAGCTGTAGCTTCATGTAACACATGTAGATATGCTAACTTCTGCTGTGCTCAAAAGCCTCTGAATTGTTGCACTTGATTTTCCTCCGTATCTATTGTACCCTTTGGGTACAAAGGAACCTGGAAAATCGAAAGACATTCCCCATTCACTAGCAAACAGAATGGATAATCTATGATCCTTAGGACACTTCAGAGAGGATTTTCACTCCTCGGAAAATCATTACTGGACTCGATCAAGTAGAAAAAAGTGGTCTGTTATGTTGATCCTGCCGTCTTAGTCTTAAACAAACATTTCACCATACCAATGGAAGATGTTCAGAGGTTCTGCAGATAGGCTTTCAGAGTTTAAAACTTCCTAAGTCCAGGTTTGCTATGACAATAGTTTAGTTGGGCCAAGCTGTCCCAAACTATTTCCTTCACTAACAAATGATTGTGCGGCGTACAGTACACAGCACTGTGTCGCAGCAACATGATGAGGGCTTCCCATGTTGCTGCTGGAACAAAATTGAGTTGGGCTTAGCTTTGCTCAGCTATTCACAGGAAGCCCTGTATTTTATGAATGAATACACGGCTTCCTCTGGTTAGTTAAGCTCGGGCAGATGTTATGATCTCCACTTCAGTGAAACAAAGGAATGCTTGTATTCATTCTTAAAAATACTAAGCTTCCTGTGAATGGCTTGATTTTGTTCTGGGAACAGTAAAGAGAAGTCTCCAGAAAAAACAGTGTTGTATATTATTTGTAGCTAATGCTACATACAGTTCATACAGCACTCCCAGCAGGCACATCTGTTGGTGAAGCAAATAGTTTGGTCAAGCTTGTCTACATCCAGGGTCGCCCATTTCTGACGTATCCGGTAGAAGATGTCTGGGTTAGGAGCCCATTCCCCCTGATCCGGCCAGTGGTGGCTTGAGGTGGTGCAACTACCAGTTGTCCTCTCTGGGGATGTGGACAGTGAGTTGTGTGTTTTTTTGTTTGTTTTTTGCATGTGTCCTGTATGATTAAGATAAGAGGAAATTTGACTTTCCTCTAAATTCCATATCTTTGAATACAGTAAAGGACTTAATGAAAATGTGCTTCCTTCCTTGTTCCCTGCAGCTAAGCACCCCCCAAAGAAATTCTTCATTGTCTGGTTGTAGTGAGAGCCTACCTACAAATACTGCAGCTGCTGACTTTTAAAATAAGGACACTTAACTGTCCAGGGCCTCACCCGAAGCCAACCTGTCCCTTGGCTCTGGGTGGAGGCGTCGCCATCTTCAGTAAGGGAATCGGGAAGTGAAGCCGTGCAGCTTCACAGCCTGGTTCCCTACTGCGCATGCGCGAGTCGCATCTGCGCGTTCTGAATGGTCCCTGCTGTCTTCTGGACCCCTGTGTCTCCCAGAAAGTGGGGGGGACAGAGGAGGGGCTGGACATGGTGTAGTTCACCGCAAATGTCCAGGCCCCTACAGATGCAGCTTTTGGCGGCTCTCTGTGTTAGGTCTTTGACGCTTCTCCTTTTTTGTTGGGCCCATTGGTGATGTCCACCTTTCTGATTGCTTAGGGACATCCCAGGGTCTATGAATATCCATCCTGTGTCTGTACTGTACAATTTAGTGTGAGCATTAAAAGAAATTTGACTT
The DNA here is from genome assembly GCA_037952835.1 of Lithobates septentrionalis. Taxonomy (NCBI): domain Eukaryota; kingdom Metazoa; phylum Chordata; class Amphibia; order Anura; family Ranidae; genus Lithobates; species Lithobates septentrionalis. The sequence goes on along the minus strand of JBBDGP010001364.1, from coordinate 3,127,522 downwards.
GCCCATAAAGTTCATATTTTGGCGTACAATACAGGACACTGTTCACCATCCTTTCTGTGTTCCTCTGCATTTCTTGCTATGATCTCACGAGGTGGACTAGGGTTTTAGGGGGTATGCTGTAGGATGATAGCAAAAACCTTTGCCAGTGTCCAATCATCTGAAGATAGATGCCTATGACCCAGTGTCTATGAATATCCAGCCTTTGTCCTATTATTAAGTTTTGATTTCTTTGGCTTATACTGCCTTAAAGAAAATGGTTGATAAAGCACACACACAACCAAAAGAATATCAGCTTCCTTAGCATTAGTACCTTCAGTGCCATTAGAGCAGATTTGCCAGGGAGCCTTTTAGGTCAAACTCCCTGACTTTACCTAGATTACCAACTGGAAATGGCAGCATATACTGGCCAATTTGGGGCATTTTTTTCCCCTGCTGTCCTGTTATTTCTTGTTCTTTGTTGTAATGGAGCATAGGGTAAAATATAATTTACTCTAGCCGGTAACAATGCTTCCACATGTGGTCATAATAACCATACAAGCTAATTAATTTCCTTCTGTTGTATTCCTTTTGTTACCTAAATTGATTCCTTTTTTTAAGTAAGGTAGTTTAGGAGGAGTTACAAATTTATTCTGTTCTGTTTCCTGTCCCTTTTAGGTGGGTGGATCCCCTATACCCTGCTGTGCTGTCATGGAAACTTTGTGGAAACATTGTTATCGGTTAGTGTAGCTTCTATTTTCTCTGCTTCAATTTCACCCCCACCCTGTGACTAGACAGTGAAATGAGCAGCAGAAACTGTTGAAGTTATCTCTGCCACTCTGTTCTCTCCTCCTATCAGCATGACCCCTAGCACTGCAGGGCACTTATTTCCTTTTTGTTGCTTTTTTCATTTCTCCCACTGAGCTCTCCTGTACAGACTGTACAATTGACTGCAAGAGAATAAATTTATGACAGTAATTCCGCGCTTAGGAGTATAGAAGAAAAGACTGCTGCCCCCCTATCAATGAAAATCACCAAGGTGAAATCCAAAACGTAGAAAAGTTTTAAACAGGGGAATTGGCGCTGTCCAGCTATATGTGCGTAGGTAGCGATTCGTACAAGTGCAAAAAAAGATTTGTAGATACGTGTACCAAATATTGATATTGTGCGTGTAACGAATGTGTTTGCTGAGGTATCTCAAATGTAAACCATAAACCTAATGGGTGTAATGTGATAAAGTGCAACGTGCTCCTAAGGTATGTGCAAAAATACCATTATACCAAAAAAATTTGTTTATAGAGAATTGTGCCTATAGCTAGGAAAATGGCAGAAAAAACAGAATCCAATATATAAATAATTATGGTTTTCAAACCAATATTTGACAATCCAAGGAAACAATTATTGGAAAATAAAAATAATAAATAAAATTTTTTTAAAAGAATATATATAGAAATCCCCAGCATATGTGCCTAAACAGTCCAAGAAAAGGAAAAGAAAATTTTGTTGTGTGTAAAAAACCAAGACTTATAAAGAGTAAGTGTCCTAAATCAAAAATCCTAAAAGTGTGTCCTGGTGAAGAAAAACGTAGTCTCAGCATTAACTGATGGTATCCCGTCCTTCACTGCACCCCCACTCATGCTTGCACTCACCGGACTGCCTAACCCCTGCAGGGGTAAAAGGCATATGTAGACAATCTTACGATGGCGGAACCGGGAAGCGATCCTCCGTCCAGGGGTATTTTATCCTGCTCTGGTGTAGTAGTATCCCCAATACAAGGCATCCATATGAAGTGGGAAAAGAAAACACTTCATAGCGTGAATCCGAAAGAAACTGAAGTTTTATTGTTAAAAGTCCATATCAAATATGATAAAGGTTTTTTAAAAACAGTCTATAAAACACTGGAGCTGACAGTGCTCTGATAACCGGCTCGCAGCTGTTGGGCAGCGTGGTGTGGCGTGCGTTCCACCGCCCGACAGCTAGACCGGAAACAAACACAAGCTCGAACAGTGAGATGCTGACGTGTGCGTATCACGAGGCCACGACTTACGCGTTTCGTCATCAAGACGTCATCTGAGGCACCTCCGGTCTAGCTGTCGGGCGGTGGAACGCACGCCACACCACGCTGCCAACAGCTGCGAGCTGGTTATCTGAGCACTGTCAGCTCCAGTGTTTTATAGACTGTTTTTAAAAAACCTTTATCATATTTGATATGGACTTTTAACAATAAAACTTCAGTTTCTTTCGGATTCACGCTATGAAGTGTTTTCTTTTCCCACTTCATATGGATGCCTTGTATTGGGGATACTACTACGCCAGAGCAGGATAAAATACCCCTGGACGGAGGATCGCTTCCCGGTTCCGCCATCGTAGGATTGTCTACATATGCCTTTTACCCCTGCAGGGGTTAGGCAGTCCGGTGAGTGCAAGCACGAGTGGGGGTGCAGTGAAGGACGGGACACCATCAGTTAATGCTGAGACTACGCTTTTCTTCACCAGAAGGACACACTTTTAGGATTTTTGATTTTGGACACTTACTCTTTATAAGTCTTGGTTTTTTACACACAACAAAATTTTCTTTTCCTTTTCTTGGACTTTTTAGGCACATATGCTGGGGATTTCTATATATATTTTTAATATTTTTTATTTATTATTTTTATTTTCCAATAATTGTTTGCTTGGATTGTCAAATATTGGTTTGAATACCATAATTATTTATATATTGGATTCTGTTTTTTCTGCCATTTTCCTAGCTATAGGCACAATTCTCTATACACACAAATTTTTTTGGTATAATGGTATTTATGCACATACCTTAGGAGCACGTTGCACTTTATCACATTACACCCATTAGGTGTATGGTTTACACTTGAGATACCTCAGCAAACACATTCATTACACGCACAATATCAATATTTGGTACACGTATCTACAAATCTTTTTTTGCACTTGTACGAATCGCTACCTATGCACATATAGCTGGACAGCGCCAATTCCCCTGTTTAAAACTTTTCTTAATTTTACTTAATGGCCGGAGGCGGCCGAGAATGGCCGGAGGCGGCCGAGAATGGCCGGAGGCGGCCGCGCCATTTTCAAAGATGCAAACGACACGGCAAGGCTACAGAGGGACACTGACAAGGCTGCAATCAGGTGCAAGTATACAGATGGGCATTGACAAGGCTGCAGATGGACACTGATGAGGCTGCATTGATGGGCATTTAAATGTAAGTTTTTTTCCTTAAACTTTCCTCCTAAAAGTTTTTTTCCTTAAAATTCCCTCCTAAACTTGGGGTGCGTGTTATACGCCGACACGTGTTATACGCCGATGGATACGGTAGTTATTTGCACAGCTTGCTTATAAAGAATACATTTAATGATTACAGAACCGCAATAATGGGTGCCTTTTATATCTGCCTGGTGTTCAGCTTTAACTGCAATGGCGCTTGTTTTATTATGCATGTACTCTGGCTACTGGGCAACCAAACTGCCCACCTCTGAATCAGTCTCAGAAGCCTCTCGAGTTTTCTGGGGTGCCAGAACCTAATTATCTTTTCTTCATCTGACATCACAGGATAGGGGAGAGATGATGCTTAGACTATTGTGTCAGGCTCCACTTCCAGGACACTGGCAATCTGCAAGACATGACACCACCCAGGATAACCCCTCCCACTTTTAGCATTGCCTCAGTTTTTTGCTAGTGTTCGTAGTTGATGGACCTGTCTCTCTCTGAGAGGGGTTTCTCTTGTAATACGCACTTCTACTCCATTGAGATGCTTAGCCTCAGTTGTCTACAGTTATTAGAGTTGGCACCTATGGATTAGTGATTCCTAAAGGTGCTGTACCTTGACCCAATATAGAACAACAGGTAATGCCTGTAAGTTTAGCCTGCACTGAATCCCATGTTTTGGCACACACCTTGGCAGACAGTTGTATTGCTTGAGTTAATGACAGAGTTACTGTAAAGGTCCAGGTCCGTAGTGTGCTGTGGCAGAGCCCAGTCCCTAAAGACCCTGCAGAGGTAATGCCTGATGTGGGCATGGTGAAGACTGAGCCTTCTGGCTCTGGGAAGAATTTATAAGTTGCCCCTTATGTGGGGGGGGTCCTCGTCTGCTTGTTCCCATTTTCCGGACTGTAGAAAGGGGGGGGGGGGGGGGGGGACGACTTCCCTTATGTGACTGGAAACTTTTTTCCTCATGTTCCTGGGTGCAGATTTATGGTGGTACAACTGTAAGCAGTCTAGGTTTACCTCTTTACAGGAGCTCTCTTGTTTACACATATAGCTGGACAGCGCCAATTCCCCTGTTTAAAACTTTTCTTAATTTTACTTAATGGCCGGAGGCGGCCGAGAATGGCCGGAGGCGGCCGAAGGCGGCCGAGAATGGCCGGAGGCGGCCGAGAATGGCCGGAGGCGGTCTTCACCATGCCCACATCAGGCATTACCCTCTCCCGCCCTTTCTGGCCAGCAGAGCTCCTCTTCAAAAAATGGTTGGAATGTGTGCTTTCCGAGGCAAAGGTGTCTTTGGCAATATGTTTGAGAGGTAAGGGCACCCCTACCTTTTAAAGCAGTAGTAATGATGTCACCTGCTGCTGTTTGCTAGAATAACTTGTAAACAGTGCACATTTAGGAGATATTCATTTTACCTACAAGTAAGCTTTATTATAAGCTTACCTGTAGGTATAAATCAAAATGAGGATTTACTTCCACTTTAAAGAGGTGGCAGAAGCAATCCTCATCTGGAACAAAGAGGGGGTCCTTGGGGCAAAGCAAAAAAAAAACCTCCCCGCCCCACTTCTGCAAGTGGGTTGATGCGAAGAAGCCTTATAGACCTGAGATGCAGTATCTCTGATGTCTGGGTTTAAAACATGTCCAGAGGCTACAAGCTAGAGTTTTTAATGTTTGCCTTTTTCACACTTCATGCCATTAAGCGTGCCTACTGCACTCTAGAGAAGAGCTGCGCGTTTTGCCACTTTTGACCAGTTGCACTATCAGGGGGGCTATTGATTGGTTTCAGAAACCGAAAGGTTTCATGGTTACTATTGCAACCTAAAATCATAACAGTGCAGCGCTTATATCAACAAGAATATTCTCTAGAAATGTGACATTGGCTGGCATAGATATATCAGTGAAATATGTGATAATTACCACAGTGATGATAATACAATATAATAGGTGCTTAACTTCAAATATGAACGTAAAAATGACTGAAATGTCCCAAAGAAAGAGACTAATGTTATCAGTTAAGTTTAGTCCCACATGCCGTGGTGGGAACTAAAGCTTCTAAAGATAGCCAAGGTGACACCACGCTCTCCTGGACAGGAGAAGGAAGTGATTGATTCTAAAGGCAAACGTTTTTTTTTACCTTGCTATAGGTGCACTCTATACTATACTTGCTATAGGGACACTCTGAAGGCAATAGGGCAGAAGTGCTGGTGGGGGGAGAGGAGTATGGGGTGCTGCTCTGTGCAAAACAATTACACAGAGCAGGGGTAATTATGACAAGTTTGTTGTTTGAAAAAAAAAAATTAAGGGCTCTGTGCAGGGAAGATCAGCATCTGAAGCCAGATAAACTTGAGGCTGATAGACTGGAGGTAATATAAGGCATTACAATTACATTTAAATATGAAAGTTTACCAGTACAGGCAGTCCCCGAGTTACGAACACAATATGGACTATATTTTTGTTAAGTGGAATTTGTGTGCAAGTCGGAGCAGTGCATTTTTAAGTGTAACTTCAGCCTGTGCAGGAATGTGGGATGTTCCAGGCGCTTCTGGGCATGCAGTTATGTTATCTGGGGCTCTTCTGGCCATGTAATACTGCAGTGTGGGGGATGTGTCCGGCACTGCAAAATAGCTGCTCTGATGTATCCTGGACCAGCGTGGAGCATAAGCGGCCGGCATTAAGGGCCGTTTGTAACTCGGGTGTTCGTAACTCGGGGACTGCCTGTATTGTGCATTATATTTAAAATGATTATACTCATGCAAAAAGTCCCAGCCTTTAGTACTACTTTATTATAAAAGATTTATATCCCCCCCTCCACCCTTCATATAGCTTCATGTCTGACTCCTAGTTAAAATACCCGGTATACAGTACTTTTGTTTGTGTGTATGAATGTATGTATATAATATGGGTTTCACGGTATTAATTAACCCCTTGTAGTAGTAATTATCTGCTGTTTTTGTACTATAAAGGCCTACATTTTGTTTTTTTAACCCCATCATGACAGGTGATTAAAAAAAAAGCATGCTGCTGCTCTTAAATGCCTTATTGGCCATACACATTAATTTTTGGGCGCAAATTCTTTGTTTATTCAATCAATGGATGAATGTTGTTCGAAAATTTCAATTGCTTTTAAAAATCAATTTTAAAATGAAAGTGATTTCTAAACAAAAACCACATACACTGTCTGAAAATTTGTTCGAGAAGTTATCTGCGCCTTCAAATTTTCTCGTCACTGTGCTTGAAAACAAATGTTGATTTTGACCCCACTAACGATTAGAAAATCAAACAAATCGAAAAATTTATGATGGAAAAATTTGTTAGTGTATGGCCAGCATAGGTGACAGCAGGCGCAGGAAGCTTGTATCAAGCTACCTGCCTATGACAAGGGAGTCATTCATGCATAATATTATATTACAATCCTGTCTGAAAATTTGCAAAACGGTGTTTCTTAGGTCTTTTTACATATTGTTTTCTTTGATTAAAAATTTTGATCGGAGTCTATGTACCAGATTCAACCTCTAATAGTATATACATCTCTTCTGTCTTATTCTGAGTGGATTAGATAATTTGTTCCCCAACCCTATAGTTTGTTTATATTTACCACTGCATATAGATATTCAAGAATAATAATTTTTTTAAACTTTACATAATTAAGTTATACACCACACTCTTCCTTTTTTTTTTTTTTATTTATTTTTTTTTTTTAGGTTTTTAGCCAATTAATCGAAACAATAATCAGCCAACTAATCAATTATGAAATTAATCGTTAGTTGCAGCCCTATTCGGGTCTGTTGACCCATTCCATATCTTACAGGACACAGGTCTGTTATCTCCTTACTGCTTGTTAAAAAACAGCCTCGCTGGGGGGCGGTTCCCAGCCAAACTTTTTGCCAGTGTTAACCAATGCAATACTGCTATTCATATAAATACGGCCACATATTGAAGGCTTTATACCGGGGATCATGGTTGATGCCACAATAATGATCCAGGTACTTTTTTTTTTCCTCGGGTGTTTTCCTACACTGTAAAAGTAATCTGAGCGAGTATAGAGTTAGTCGGGTTGAAAAAAGACACAAGTCCATCCAGTTCAATCAAAAAAAGCAAACAAAAAAACCTGCAATGCCATATACACAATCCTTCACCCAGTTGATCCAGAGGAAGGCAAAAAACCCCAGCAAACATGATCCAATTTGCTACAGCAGGGGAAAAAATTCCTTCTTGATTCCCCCCCCCCCCCCCCCCCCCACGTTAAGGAAAGAATCCAGGCCTTTTTTGAAGCAATCTACTGAGCTTGCCAGAACCACCTCTGGAGGGAGTCTATTCCACATTTTCACAGCTCTTATTGTGAAGAAAAGTGAATAACTCAACACCAAGTTCACTATATGGTCCACTTATGTATATATACACTACCGTTCAAAAGTTTGGGGTCACATTGAAATGTCCTTATTTTTGAAGGAAAAGCACTGTACTTTTAAATGAAGCTAACTTTAAACTAGTCCTAACTTTAAACAAATATACTCTATACATTGCTAATGTGGTAAATGACTATTCTAACTGCAAATGTCTAGTTTTTGGTGCAATATCTACATAGGTGTATAGAGGCCCATTTCCAGCAACTATCACTCCAGTGTTCTAATGGTACAATGTGTTTGCTCATTGGCTCAGAAGGCTAATTGATGATTAGCAAACCCTTGTGCAATCATGTTCACACATCTAAAAACAGTCTAGCTCCTTCCAGAAGCTACAAAACTGACCTTCCTGTGAGCAGATTGAGTTTCTGGAGCATCACATTTGTGGGGTCAATTAAATGCTCAAAATGGCCAGAAAAAGAGAACTTTCATCTGAAACTCGACAGTCTATTCTTGTTCTTAGAAATGAAGGCTATTCCATGCGAGAAATTGCAAAGAAATTGAAGATTTCCTACAACGGTGTGTACTACTCCCTTCAGAGGACAGCACAAACAGGCTCTAACCAGAGTAGAAAAAGAAGTGGGAGGCCGCGTTGCACAACTAAGCAAGAAGATGAGCACATTAGAGTCTCTAGTTTGAGAAACAGACGCCTCACAGTTCCCCAACTGGCATCTTCATTAAATAGTACCCACAAAACACCAGTGTCAACATCTACAGTGAAGAGGCGGCTGCGGGATTTTGGGCTTCAGGGCAGAGTGGCAAAGAAAAAGCCATATCTGAGACTGGCCAATAAAAGAAAAAGATTAAGATGGGCAAAAGAACACAGACATTGGACAGAGGAAGACTGGAAAAAAGTGTTGTGGACGGATGAATCCAAGTTTGAGGTGTTTGGATCACAAAGAAGAACGTTTGTGAGACGCAGAACAAATGAAAAGATGCTGGAAGAATGCCTGACGCCATCTGTTAAGCATGGTGGAGGTAATGTGATGGTCTGGGGTTGCTTTGGTGCTGGTAAGGTGGGAGCTTTGTACAGGGTAAAAGGGATTCTGAATAAGGAAGGCTATCACTCCATTTTGCAACGCCATGCCATACCCAGTGGACAGCGCTTGATTGGAGCCAATTTCATCCTACAACAGGACAATGACCCTAAACACACCTCCAAATTGTGCAAGAACTATTTACAGCAGAAGCAGGCAGCTGGTATTCTATCAGTAATGGAGTGGCCAGCACAGTCACCAGATCTGAACCCCATTGAGCTGTTGTGGGAGCAGCTTGACCGTATGGTACGCCAGAAGTGCCCATCCAACCAATCCAACTTGTGGGAGCTGCTTCTAGAAGCGTGGGGTGCAATTTCTCCAGCTTACCTCAATAAATTAACAGCTAGAATGCCAAAGGTGTGCAATGCTGTAATTGCTGCAAAAGGAGGATTCTTTGATGAAAGCAGTTTGATGTAAAAACAATGTTATTTCAAATACAAATCATTATTTCTAACCTTGTCAATATCTTGACTCTATTTTCTATTCATTTCACAACGTATGGTGGTGAATAAGTGTGACTTTTCATGGAAAACACAAAATTGTTTGGGTGACCCCAAACTTTTGAACGGTAGTGTACATGTTGATCATATCCCCTCTAAATCTCCTCTTCTGAGATAATAAATTTAGTTCCTCTAATCTTTCCTCATAGCGGAGTTCCTCCATGCCTCTTATCTGTTTGGTTGCCCTTCTCTGCACTTTCTTCAGTTCCCCCGGTATCCTTTTTGAGAACTGATGCCCAAAACTGAACTGCATATTCCAGGTGAGGTCTTACTAATGATTTGTACAGGGGCAAAATTATATCTCTCTAGAGTCCATGCCTCTCAATACAAGAAAGGACTTTTCTCGCTTTGTAAACGGCAGCTTGGCATTGCATGCCAATAAGCTTATCAGCTACCAAAACCCCCGGATCCTTCTCCACTATGAATTTTCCCCAGTTGTACTCCCCTAGTATGTATGATGCATGCATATTCTTAGCCCCCAAGTGCATAACTTTACATTCATCAACATTAAACCTCATTTGCCACACAGTTGCCCAATTAAACCGTGCATTGCGGTCGGCTTGTTAGATGGAGATATGCATAGCTTGGTGTCACCTGCAAACACTGAAATGGTACTTTTAATCACAGACCTTTATATCATTTATAAAGGTATTAAAAAGTAAGGGTCCCAACACTGAACCTTGGGGTACACCACTGATGACCTTAGACCATTCAGAGCAAAAATCATTAACCACTACTCTCGGAATTCGGTCTTTTAGCCAGTTTTCTATCCATTTGCAAATTGATGTTTCCAAGCCTGTAGCCTTTTCCTTACACATGAGCCGTGGGTGGGGGAACTGTGTCAAATGCTTTTGCAAAATCCAAGTATACGACACAGGTTTTACTTACCACCTCATAAAAAGAAATCGGGTTTGTTTTACAACTTCTGTATTTCATGAATCCATGCTGTCTGTTGCTTAAAATATTTTTTTCCAGCAAGAACTCATCTATGTGTCTTTTATGCATCATAATTCTATATAACACGTTTTCAAGGAAACCGCACTTACAATGCACCTAGCATAATTTTAGCACTATACGAACATGTGGAGTCGAGAATGGTTTCAAATGTTGAATGAGTCTTTAAAGTAAGGGGTCGATTCACTAACATTTACCGCATGCGTTAAAGGTATCATGTTACTCATTTGCATAAATTATTGCATGCGGTAAACTAAGTCCAATTCACACAAAAAAAAGATTATGCGGTATTTAGCGGAAAAAAAAAAAAAAAGCGCCAATACCTGTTCTCCCCTCCCTCCTGGAAGGTGCCAAATGTGGCAGCGGAGGGGAGAGGAGACAAAGGATAAGCGGAAGTTCCACTTTTGAGTGGAATTTGCTTTAATGATTAAACCTGCATTTGTGGTAATAAGGAGATCAGTCAGGTCTTGAATAATAAGTGTGTTGGGGGTGGAGGTTAAAACAATGCTTGTATGCTTTTAGATTTTGGCAGGAATCCAAGCATAACATTTTTCATAAGGTGTACATTTTGTTAATAGTTTTCGTTTGATGCCATATTATTAGAGTATATAACAATGTAACTGTTGGTTATATTTTTTTTTTCTCCAAGGTGCACCCAAGAAAGAAGTTTACTTCATGGCCATCATAGACATCCTGACACCATATGATGCCAAGAAGAAAGCTGCACATGCTGCCAAAACAGTTAAACATGGGGTAAGCAGAAGTACTGCAGCAGCCTTATCACTGCTGGGTTAAAGTACATGTCTTGCCAATTATCCTAATGATACAGGACAGTCTTGGACTGTGGGTTATACGTTGCTTCCTTGGAGTGGTTGAACACTGGCTCCAGTATTTTGCCAGTGTTCTTTTCTTATCTTTCACCAGTTTTCGTTTTGACGCTTGTGTCAAGATCTGACTGCGTATTGCCTTTTGGCTCACTAGCAGTTTCTTGATCGGGCACCCTCAGTGTTTATCTTGGGAATTGGACCCCGGCAGTGTATCCAGCCTGTAAAGTTCACTGTGGGCATTCAATCTTCCATTGAGCGCTCACCTTGTAGTTGGCCAGAGGGTGCTATAAAGAGCCGTGGTCCATCCCCGTGGTGCCCAACTTCGAAGACCCCTTTGAGGATATGCCTTCTGTGACAGGTGAAGAATGAACCCCTGGGATGGAACCACAAATGTGGACAAGGCACGATAGGGTTTCCCTGTACCTTTTTACATAGCGGTTCTTAGCTCTACATGTCTTGCAGGATTGTGACCGAAACTAGAAACTACTGTTTTTTTGTTTTTTCAATTTTTTTTTTTTTTTTTTGTTGCTAAAATGAAATCTCAATAGTGGTCAAATACCACCAACAGCGCTGTGGGAAAAAAAATGATAAAGTTTTCATTTGTATACAGTATTGCATGGCCATGCAATTGCCAGTTAAAGTAGCAGTGCTGGAAAGCACAAAATGCCCTGGTTATAAAGGGGGTAAGTGATTAATTGAACCAGCTGAAGTTGGCTGATTGGCTACCATGCACAGCTGCACTCTCCAGTTTTAGTAAATCCATCCCACTATATTATATCCTTGTATCCTACAGAATACGTAGTAGTGCTAATCGAAGAAGTGGATTTAAAGGCACAGGTTGTAATGTGGAGGAGGGGGGGCTGCAGACAAGGATGTTGTATGGTAGGAGGTGGACGGAAGGCGCGTGATCAGACGCTTACATCAAAACATGTATGGTTTAATCATGTATAGGGAATACACACATATAAAATAATGAATCTTACAAATACTACATTGCATACAAACATGTAACAAAAAAGGCACTAGAAAATAGATTAAAATTGGGGTATGCCCATGTTGAGGCAAGTTGTTAAAAGTGGCTGACGCGTTTCGAGGGTGACCTCTTCATCAGAGCCAGGAGAACAAGTGCACAGTCTGTATGGGCCGGTAGGCCGACATGTGTACATGAAAAGGGGTGGCTAGTAGGAGGGGATATCCTGTGGTGGATGGTTGTTTAATCCAAGTTCCATACTAGTCCTTGTCCGGGTTTTCTAGGTAGGGTATAGATCAGGACCGTATAATACCGTACACTACAGACCTACTTACAAATGTAATCGAACTGTAAATAAAATGTATTTTTCTTTTGTTATGGAATTGGCTGTCAGATGTGCCTTTATCCAGTGGATATGTCGGAGTGGCTGAAGTACCAAAAACCTCCCGGGAAGTGGAGCCATTTGATCCTGGAGACCGGAGGGGGGAGGGGGCGCTCCTAATGTGGCTGCAGCTGAGGATGCTCCAACAAGATGCCTCTTACTGTCAAGGATAGGAAATAAATACATTTTATTTACAGTTCGATTACATTCGTAAGTAGGTCTGTAGTGTACGGTATATATGGTCCTGATCTATACCCTACCTAGAAAACCCGGACAAGGACTAGTATGGAACTTGGATTAAACAACCATCCACCACAGGATATCCCCTCCTACTAGCCACCCCTTTTCATGTACACATGTCGGCCTACCGGCTCATACAGACTGTGTTCTTGTTCTCCTGGCTCTGATGAAGTCCTCGAAACTCGTCAGCCATTTTTAACAACTTGCCTCAACATGGGCATACCCCAATTTTAATCTGTTTTCTAGTGCCTTTTTTGTTACCTGTTTGTATGCAATGTAGTATTTGTAAGATTCATTATTTTATATGTGTGTATTCCCTATACATGATTAAACCATACATGTTTTGATGTAAGCGTCTGATCACGCGCCTTCCGTCCACCTCCTACCATACAGTCCTTTCCAGACCACCCCGGGTCAGTTAAGGCGGCGGGACACGCTTTCATCACCTCCTCCAATCCTTCCACTTTCTACAATACTACCCGTACACTTCAGCAAAGGGCCTCACAAGCGCAGGAGTATTTCTCACCACATCTTGCCTACATTTTGGACAAGGATGTTGTGCAGGTGCTAGGTGCTCAATGCCCTCCTTTTCAACCAATGACTTCAGCAGTTGTTAGGCTGCTGGTGGCTGGCCTGCCCAGTGCCTAGGGTTGTAATGTTACACAATTAAAACCTGTGGCTTTGTGTAACAAAAACAGGCTTAATCCACCTGCCGGCTTGTACACAATTTTTGGGCAATTTTTAGGCATTTTGCTGAGGCACCCCTGAAGAACCCAAAAGGCACCCTGGTTAAAAAAGGCTGGCTTAGACTATGGTACACTGGACTAGAGAGCTCAACAATCCCCTGGTTTTAGATAATCATGTTCTTTCTTTAGGATTATAGCTCTTGCCTTCAACCCTACTATTCTGCGTAGATTCCATGGAGAATATTATCTGTTTGCCTCCAAGTAATGTCGTGTACTGCAGGTCCATTCTTCACCTGGCAGACCCTTTATGTCTAAGCCCACTGGACCTGCTCAGAAGCCGCCTTCACAATGACGGTTCACTCTCACCCCTGGAGATGGAGGGATGTCTACGAGCCCTTTTTTATTATCCCAGGGTGCCTTGGAGACCTTTTAACTTGCAAGGCTTTCCTTTTCGTTTGATCACATATCCTTCATGGGCTCCTTCTCCGACATTATATCATCTGGTGTACCTGGGTCTAATCGTGATTTTTTTTAAAACATTTTTTTTTTTATTCACATACTTTGTTCATCATGGCATTTTTGTCTGTGTCTGGTTCCATGTTCAAAACATACTCTCGTTGACACCTTGGTTGCCGCTCCATGAGAATTACTCTGAGGTTCTGCTGGTGGCCTTTTTTGAGGCAGCCTTGGTCTTTTTTTGGTTTTTTTTATCACTCTCAGGGTAACTAGGGCTCCCCACCTCATTTTGTGGGGAGGTTTGCTCCACTACCTAGAACCTTTTTACTCCCTATTGCCATAACACATCTCCCTGGCTTAAAACCCTTAGAGTTCTGATATCGTCTTCGCCTCCCCCTGTCAGGGTTGCAGATTACCAATTTGCCATTTCACCCTCTTGCCTTCTCAAAAACCCCTAGCCTTTGTACCAGTCGTCTTCCATACACTGGATTAGTACTGAAAGGTTGCATTGCCTATGTGCTCTATACTTCCTATCTGCATGTTTTCCCTTTCCACATGTGGTCTGTTGTTGTCATGGCACTTGCCTGCTTCTCTTACCAAAAAACCTCAGTTATATGGCTGCTCTACAGACTTTTTCTGAAAGATCTGTCACTATCTGGAATTCATTGATATCCACCAGTTAGGCAAATTCCAACACCTAGATTGGGTGCCCTCTTTCCTTGGGGTATTCAGAATGCTTCCTCAATACTTTGAAGGTTGTCATGTGAAGTAGTTCTCACCTAGTGTGACAGTAAGGAACCCCATACCAGAACCTAGCCCATGGTACCCGGCAGGTCTTGGTTATGCCTTGTATATTTTCTTCCTAACACCTTGACTTTGCACTCATCGTGCACTCCCTTGCAGGAAGTTTCTCTTCATTTGCGTTGCAATTTTCTTGCCCATGCAGAGTCTACCCTTTGTGTATCCTTCTCACTTCCCAAGGGCCCCTTTTCTCGCCTTCTGTAGGATTATCATTCTCCATTCCCATGTACTGCCTTGAAGGCATGCCAAACACTTATGATTTGCCTTATGGCTGTGGACAGGACTTCCATCTGTGGCAACTTACCATCTTTTCCCTTTCCTGCTGATCCATCTTCTTTTCCTCACAGGGTAGTTCCTCTATAAGAATCCTCCCTTATATTCCATACAGCTAGGTGGTTACATTTGCCCTTCTTTTAATGCTTCTGCCCTCAGCGATGAGTCCTTCCTTCCCTACTTTAACCCAGCCTTCAAGAGGTTGGGGGTTCGTGGGTTCCTTACAGCATCTTGCATCAGCTCCTTGAGCCTTTGCTGATCCCTGCCTTGGCTACAAGGGGCTTCTGCTGTCATCTGTCTGTTCACGTCCATTGACCCGTCTTGTCTTCTTATGGGACTGTTGTTGCAATTTTGGCTGTTTTGCCCACTCCTAAAAATCAACTCGTATGTCCTGTACTGTACAATAAAAATGGGAATTTTAGACATACAGTGCATTCGGAAAGTATTTAGAGCGCTTCACATTTTTTACACATTTTGTTATGTTACAACCTTATTCCAAAATGAGGTCATTATTTTCTCAAAATTCTACAAACAATACCCCATAATGATATAATGAAAGAAGTTTGAAAATTATTAAAAATAAAAAATGAAAAAAAATCCCATGTACATAAGTATTTACAGCCTTTGCTCAATATTTTGTTGAAGCACCTTTGGCACCAATTACAGCCTCAAGTCTTTGAGTGATCAAAAATAAGTGGTAGGACCTCTGCGCTACTAAATAAACGTGCTAAATAATCAAAGGTGTAAAAAATCAAAAGTGGTGCTGCAAAATCAATAGTGCTCACTGAATCACCATAAAAATAAATGTTGTATAGGATTTCACGCAAACACATATAGTGAATAATAGTTACTAAATGTTGGCTGATAAATCACATGAGTGGTGTACAACCAATAAAACAAAAATAAAAGTGTCCAATAGTGATAAAAAGTGAAGGCTTCTAGTTTCCAGTTAGACAATTCAGTATAACTCAGCTGGATGATAAGCTTCCACCTATACTCAGTGGTCAAATGAATTTCTTCCCTTTATAAAAGGTCTCCCATTGCCCTTACCTTGAAGGGCTTAAGATAAAGCCTTAGTGTAGATAAAAGATGATGGTCTAGGAGTAGTTGGGAGGTATCCACTGGTTGTGGTTCCTGGTGAGTAGATGCTTTAGCCGCTTCTGGTTAGGGTCATGGGCTCCAATCCAACCGAGCAAGGAAGAAAAAGGAACAAGGGGGCTCCCAATGGTGTAGTTCGTTAAAAGATTAATTTATTAAATCAAAAAGGAATAACTTTCCAAACGGTGGGTAAAAACATACACACTGTGGGTACAGTGTGGGACGGTGACAGACAAAGATGGCTAACGGGATCCTACGCGTTGCGTCACGTGACCTCGTGACTGATGAAGTCACGAGGTCATGTGACGCAACGCGTAGGATCCCGTTAGCCATCGCATACACTACACACTGCTTTGACCCAGAAGTGCTGTCAGTGTGAATCGGAAGCTTTGCACCAGGTGACGGCGCTCCGCCGCCATCTTTGTCTGTCACCGTCCCACACTGTACCCACAGTGTGTATGTTTTTACCCACCGTTTGGAAAGTTATTCCTTTTTGATTTAATAAATTAATCTTTTAACGAACTACACCATTGGGAGCCCCCTTGTTCCTTTTTCTTCCTTGCTCGGTTGGATTGGAGCCCATGACCCTAACCATGAGCGGCTAAAGCATCTACTCACCAGGAACTACAACCAGTGGATACCTCCCACTTTTTCGTCTGGCCACTCTACCATACAGGTCTGATTGGTGGAGTGCTGCAGAGATGGTGGTTCTTCTGGAAGGTTCTCCTCTCTCCACAGAGAAATGCTGGAGCACTAGTTCATTCACAAGCCCTGCAGCTTTCAAACAGTCTGTATAAGGGTACAGAGTGAAAGCTACAGGGCTGCAAAAATGTGCATATTTCATTTTAAAAACTTACCCTTTTAAATAGACCTGACATAACACTCCCTATAACATAACACCTATGTACTTTAGCAGATTTTTTTTTTTAATGTTCAAGTTGGCCTTTGAAATGTATTTATATTACTAGGGTTTTTTTTATGTTTAATATACTTTGCACCTTTAAATACGGAACCCCCTGTTACTTTAGTATCTTTTTTGATCTTTTTCAGGCTGGAGCAGAAATTTCCACAGTGAATCCAGAGCAGTATTCCAAACGCTTCATTGAATTCATGTCAAATATCCTGGCATAGCTCTTCTCTCTCCGTCCTTCTCTGCACTTGCCCTTTCCCTGTATGCAGGGATAACCCTCACCCTCCCAGTCTGTGTGCAAGAGTCTAAATGAGTGTGAGTGAAGTGGTGTGTTTGCACGCCCATCCTATTTGTACCTCCCGTTCCCCTATTTTGCTAAAAGATCAATTATTTCCCATCCTCTAACTGTAAGGTTTGTGATATTACATTTCAAGGTCACAAGTTTAAACTGGTTACACCAGGATTTTAGGTCACAATGTAAGTGCTCCCCAACCTTACATTCCTTTTAAATATTAAGAATTTTGTACTATGTTACTGCTGAGATAGAATAGTTGTTACAAAACCCTTTTTTCTTTGTCACTTACAGCTGTTAAAGTGACTGCAGCAACAGCACTTCCTTACTGTAAAAGGAAAAACAAATGATCTAACAATTGTCTGTTTCTGAAGCTGGGAGGGCTGCTAATATGCAAATCAACTGTGCCCACTGTATTGTAAGATCAGTGGGAGGCATTCAGTTTTTCGTGCCTACCCATACAGATGACAGCTAACCTGTTTGGAGGAGAGGCTCTTAATTTTTTTTTTATTTCTTTCACATGTATGGGATTGTTAGGGATTACCATAAACAGTATTTTTTTTTTATTTTTTTCAGAGGGTTGTTTTTCTTGAATTGCACTGCAATGTTATTTTCTCAGTTTAAATGACTATAGCACTTAGAGTTATTCTTTAAAATACAAACAAACATTATTTTGTTTTTACCAATTTCAGATACCTTTGAAACTATGTACTTTTCCTCCAGCAACAACTGTTAAATGTAAATTTTCTTAATTCTGTGCTTTTCAGCTTTGAATTGTTTTTAAAGTATTATTCTCTGCATTAGGAGGGGATGGGTAAAGCAGGAAGAAATGAGTGTGTAAATTAATCATATCTATCTTTGTTCATATGGCTTGCTGTCAAGAAAGGGAGCCCACCCACTAATCAATATTTGGCTGGTCCCTTCTGCACCAGTCAAAATTTGATCAGTGTATGGCCAGCTTAATGGAACATCATCTAACAAACAAAATAGAAATCCATTAAAACATTTTCAAATAGTTTCTGTAGAGTTTCTGTTTAGAACTCTTTTTTTCTCATTTTTATTACGGGTGATTGATGTCAGACAAAGCAGAAACTGAAGGGAAATCTCTTTTCCGGCTACAGCAGTTGAAACCTGACTAAGTTTCTAACCCTTCCTCACTTTCTCTAAAGACATTGAAAAATATTTTTTTTCAGGTAGAAGTACACTTTCTATAGAAAAAAAATAGCCCATCCTGTCTAGCTCCCTAGCTTAGGACTCCCCAATTTGGTGATTACTTACCTTTTTAGTGAAAGCAGTTGTTTCCTGTGGTGTTCACATCCTGTGTCTTAATGTCTTGTCCAGAGCTGCATGTGCAGTAACTCCCCATTGAATTAGGCTGTACTGCTCAATGTTAATTTTAGCAGCAAATTTCGATTTAGTTTTAGTCTGTCTTAGGACTAAAATGGCATTTTAGTTTTAGTCCAATTATAGTCTTCTGCAATTGTTTTAGTCGACTAAATCTCCAGTACAATTTAGTTGATTAAAATGTCCTACGTTTTAGTCGACTAAAATATCCAGTACATTTTAGTCGTCTAAAATCTAATGGGTGTAATTAAATTGTAATGAATTAGTTAACATTTCTCTACAATTTCCAAACTCATTATATACTGCTGGAGTGAAAAATCTCGTGTTATTATTTTATGGTATTGAGGTATGAACATGCACTACAGATCAATGTTAATTTTGAAGTCAAATTTCAATTTAGTTTTAGTCTTAGTCTTTTGACTAAAATGCCATTTTAGTCATCTCAATTGTTTTAGTCGAATAAAATAGTATTCATTTAGTCGACTAAAATGTTTGTCATTTTAGTCAACGAAATTAACACTGGTACTGCTACAGTGGAGACGCTGTAAAACATTCTTTCAAGTCGTTAGAGAGTTCCTGTCCAGCCAACACTGGTTAGGAGTTTAGGGTACAGGATATAAACACTGAAGGAGGTCACAGGACAGGTAAGTAAGCACCTGAAGGGAAAAGGGGGGGGGGGGGGAGTGCACTTGATTTCCAAGTTAGATTAGGTTAAAGTATATGTTAACTCCAACAATATACTTATCCTATTTGTTCCCTTTTGGTCTGTATGTATATACTATTGAAAGTGTTTTGTTACATCTGTTTGATCATTGCAAAAAAACGCCTTGTCGCCCTGAGTGCATTCGGGGCCATACATGTCACATTGTGCGCATGCAGCCACTGCATTCGAATAGTCAGCTGTGGGACTGCTGACACGGGGATGTACACAACACCTGTGCATCCCTGTACCAGAAAAAAACCCTGCACGGCCACTACTAAAATCCTGTGTTTAGAGATTCTAACTGAGCTAAGATCACATTTATCAGTACACGAACATAATGGTAGTTAAAGCGTTTGCCAAAGCAAAAATAAAAATGTTATACATCTCTGTAAGTTATGCACAATTGCCCATGTTTTATCCTTTTAAAACACCGCAAGTACAGAAAAATAACTGTTAATATGCCACAATTAAAGTATGCTTTTCTAAGATTGGAGCAGAAGGAATCTGGAGCAGCTGTGCATGGCAACCAATCTGCTTTTAGCTTTTATTTTTAAACCTTAACTGAACAAGCTTAAGATAGAAGCTGTGCACAGCTGCTCCAGATTCTGTCTGCTCCAGTTTTAGTAAATTCTCTCCATTGTATTTTTGCAGCTGAATTCCAATTCTTATCGTCCCTGCCTACTTAATTTCCAATGCATTACCTAGAACACAGACCTCTCCTCATCTCCATATCCCCATCTTGAGCACAGGCATACCACATAAAAAAATTTTAGCTCACTGGATTTCTGGCAAAATTAACTGGTATTTTTTTTTTTTAACCAATCAAACCGATATATATCAACCTTTCAATGACATATATTTAGCAGACCGTATGGAGCAAAAAAGACATTTGTTAGGGTTTACATACACTTTAGAGGTAAATTGCATGTTTAAATATATTTGTAGTTACAGTACTTATATTGTAGTACCATTTCGTACTCAATCTTTAATACAGATTTTGACAAGTTGCTCTGTACTCTTTTTTTTTTAATTTCTTTATTTATCATTTTCCAATACAAAAACATTCCTCTGAGGAGACATGCCTCCCTGGGAAAAAAAACCAACAAATCATCGATATATTCAGGTAACAAACTTGACCACTTCCCGGGCATGCCCCTCGTCCCCTATCCTTAACCCCCCTCCCCGCCCCACCCCCCTTACCCACCTCCCTTCCCTGCGGGGTGTAGTTCAAAGGCAAGCAAACTCTTGCCTGCCATACCTCCATTGCCGAATTATTTGGTTTACTCCCTTTTTATATTATCTCCTTTAGGTAGGTCCAAGTTTTTTTAAAGTTGGGCCAACCTGCCCATTTCCCCCTGCATTCCTGGTCCTCGTCTGGTTCCACTCCCCCTCGTTCCAGGCTTTCTATGTTGTAGATTTCATTGAGATCAAATAGCCAATCTCGCGTTTTGGGACTTAACGGGTTCAGCCAGTTTAACGAAATCTGTCTCTTGGCAGAGTCTAGAATTATCGGGGTCAGGGAGGTCCTATAGCTCTTAACTGTATCTTGAGTACCATGGAAGAGACAGACCCATGGGTCCTCCTCTATTTCCCTCCCCGTGAATTCTTTTGATAGGGATAAAAATTTTTTCCAAAAGACCTTTATAATGGGGCAATCCCACCAGATATGGGCCATTGTGCCTTTAGTCTGGCATCCCCTCCAGCAGGAATTCCCCTTAGACCCATCCATCTTGCTTATTCTGTCCGGGGTGGCGTACCATCTTGATAATACTTTATAGTGGATTTCCGTTCTCCTAATATCTAATACTGCATAGTGTACCAGATTCAGGATTTTACCCAAGGTGTTACTAGTGCATAGTGACCCCAATTCCTGCTCCCACCTTATAATATAATGAGGCGTCTTATCCTCCTGTGACTCGCCGAGTATTCTATAAATTTGGGCTATGACACCTCCCGGATTCTCCGTCACACAGAGTCTCTCAAGAGGCCTGAGCTCTTCTATACTCCTAAGAGGCTTTGGTAATTTACTTATAAAGTGGGAGAGCTGTAAATACCTCCACCAATCTATCACCCAATGTTCTACCTCTCGGTTCAATTCCGTGAAAGTGCGTATTTTCCCCCTACTAATAAAATTTTTCAATTGAAGAGCATCGTCTTTTAACCACTCCCCCCCTACTGTTCTCATTCCTGGTTCAAAGAAAGAATTATTCTTCATATATATTAAAGGTGAATTGTACAACCATTTGTGCTGTGTATGAATTCTGTCCCATAATTTAAAAGTGTTTTGTGTTAATAAAGAAGTGTCAGTGCTAAAAGTCCTAAATTTTGGGGGGTTCCATAGTGAATGTGCCAAATTATTATTACTTAAGGAATCTTCAATATTCACCCACCGCTTATCAGTCTCTTTCTTACTCCATTCTATAACCCTTGACAGCACTACCGCAGTATAGTACCTATTGAAATCTGGTGCGGCTATTCCGCCTTTTTTTTTGCTTCTACTCAGTGTTGCGTAGGAAATACGAGGTTTATTGCCACCCCAGACAGCTTGGATAATTAATTTCCTTAGGGCCCCCAGAAAATACCTTGGTAGAGGGATCGGTAACAGTTGAAACTTATATAAGATCTTTGGAGTGATCGTCATTTTAACCGCATTCACGCGTCCAAACCAAGAGAGCGGTCTCGACCTCAATCTCCTAGCCTCATGCCTGATTTCATCTAGTAGTGGGATGTAATTACTTTGGAACAGTTTTTTAATAGAGTTGGCTAGTTTAATACCTAAATAGTTAATCTCCCTTCTCCAGGGGAAGGGAAACACGGAAGTCAGGTGGGTTTCCTCCTGCTTCGTAAGGCTGATGTTTAGAATTTCAGATTTACCGGGGTTGATTTTAAAATTGGAGGCTTCTCCATATCGCCTAAGAATTCGCCATATGTTGGGGAGGGTTACTCTGGGGGCTGAGACAAAAAAGAGTACATCATCGGCAAATGCTGCCAATTTGCGGACCCCCTTGCAATCGGGACTGCTCCGGATGGCAGCTAGGAGGGGCTCGAGGGACAGGACGAACAGAAGAGGGGAGAGAGGGCACCCCTGCCTTGTTCCGTTTCTCATTTCAAAAGTTTTGGATACTGCCCCATTCACCCTCGCAACTGCCGTTGGTCTGTTGTATAAGACCTTAATCCAGGAAATAAACCTGGGCCCAATGCCCATTACCTCTAATGTATCCATCAGGAACCCCCAGTCTACCCTGTCGAAAGCCTTTTCGGCGTCTATCGACAGGAATAGAGCAGGGGGTCCCCTATGTCTACAGAACTCCGACAATAACACCGCCCTAACCCCATTGTCTCTACACTGTCTCCCCGGGACAAAACCGGACTGGTCCGGGTGTACCAGGTCCGCCATGAGTCGCTTTAATCTGTTAGCCAGGACCTTAGCATATAATTTTACGTCCGTATTAAGCAGAGAAATAGGCCGGTAGCTTGAACACAACTTAGTATCCTTCCCATGTTTTAATATTAAAGTTATCGTGGCGCGCAGGGCCTCTCGCTCCATCTCAGCTCTGGTGCCCAGTTCGTTCCAATATTTGCAGAGCCTGGGGACCAGAATGTGTTTCATTTTAGTTAAATAGATGGAAGAGAAGCCATCCGGGCCCGGACTTTTACCCTTCGGGGTGTCTTTTAATGCTGCTAGGATTTCCCCCTCCTCTATGGGGTTGTCCAGGAGATCTCTATCTTCACCAGACAATACTCCTAGGCCTGCCTCTTTTAGGAATTCTCTTCTCCTGGCTGTCCGTGCGCTGACCTCCCCTTCCTCATGTCTAATTGAATATAGGTCGGCATAGAATTTTCTAAACTCATTAGCCATATCTTCACTTGATACAAGCTCTTTACCACCTGCACCGTTTATTTTCTCTATGTAATTACGTCCTCTTTTTTTCCTGATTTGCCTCGCCAGATATTTGCTAGACTTATTGGCCCAGAGATACCTCTCCTTGGCCATTAAATTTATGGCTCTCTTTGCCTCCTGCTCCATCATGTCCCTCAGCTCCTCTCTCCCAGCAACCATCGCCCGGTAGCAGTCCGTGTCCTGTCCCTTGGACCTCTTGTGTGATTGTTCTAATTGGGACAGATGCGCTATCAGTTTTTCCCTTTTTTCCTTCCTTTTTTTTTTTTGGCCTGCTCCTATAGAAATAAAAATCCCCCGTATGTAGGCTTTGTGCGCCTCCCAGAGGGTAGAAGGGGAAACCTCGCCCGTGTCATTATATGTAAAAAACTGATTTAACTCACTCTGGATCCGGTCTATTGCTTCCGGGTCCTTAAGTAGGCTTTCATTCAGCTTCCACGAGAAGGGACGTCTCCCTATCTCAGGGAGCTTCAGCTTCATCATGACAGGCGAATGATCAGAAAGAGTTGTTGTTTCGATACTGGTGTCTACCACCCCATCTAACAGGCTATGATCAACAAAAATATAGTCCAGCCTGGAGTAGGTCCCGTGCACAGGGGAATAGAAGGTGTAGTCCCTCTCTTTAACATGTTGTATTCTCCACGCGTCTATTAATTGACAGTGGAATAGTTTCCGCTTAATTGCTCTTAGTGACACCTTCTTGATCCCCTGGGCACGGGACGTACTATCCTGGGCCGGGTCCAGACAGAAATTCATGTCTCCAGCCAGGACCATCTCCCCCTCTCTGAATTCCATCAATTTCTCTAACATCTGTCCCAGGAAAACTGTGGGGCTCCTGTTCGGGCAGTATACGTTGGCCAGCGTGATCTTTCTGGTGCCAATAAAGCCTTTCAAAAATAAGAAGCGGCCTTGAGGATCTGTTAATCTATCCCGTACCAGGAAGTTCGTTGCTTTGGACAACCCAATAGCTACCCCTTTAGACCCCTTGTCGGGGGAATCCCCGTAGAACCATTGTGGGAACCTGGGGGAGAACAACCTGACCCTAGTATTAAGGGTCAGGTGTGTCTCCTGCAGGAAAACTATATCACCTCCCAGATGATCCAGTTCCCTGAATATTTTATGCCTCTTCCTGGGAGAGTTCAACCCTTTTACATTGTAAGATATCAATTTAATATCAGGCATCTCTTAAAAGGTAGTCATTCTAGCCTCAGTACTCTGCTCCCCCTGAACACAACCCGCCTCTATCCCCCCCACCAGACACCCGACATCCCCCCCCACCCCCCTCCTCCCCTCCTCCCTCCCACCACCCAGCCATCCCCCCCACCCCTCCTCACCTCCACCCCCCTCCCCCCAACACCCACCCCCCTCCCTCCCCCCCATGGCGCCCACTACGCCTGGAGCCCGCCCGTATGGAAGTACACACATATCCCACGGCGGTGCCTCTTCCGCAGGGGCTGGGCTCCTGCGCCGGCGTCCGGGACCCATTCAACGGGATAGACTCAAGATGCCCCACCCCCCGAGCACCGAGCACCCCCCCACCATCCCCCACCCAAAATAAACTACAGATTACTTTCCATAGGAGGGATCCTATTACCTCCCTTTTCCCACCAACTGCATATTGATTATTAATAACTAGAATCCATTGTACCCAAGTCCACATGTCCTGAGGTCAGCCACCCCCTCCCATATGGAGAGAGGTGCGGTGGAGCAGGGGGAGGGAGGGAGGGGGGGGGGGGGGAGGGAGAGAGGGAGAGAGGAAAAAAAAAAAAAAAAAAAAAAAAAAAAAGGGGGAAACCCCCCCACCCCCCCTCTCCCCCACCGCCCCCCACCACCCAAACCCCAGCATCTATTCCACAGCCGGGACCGAGATACCCAGATTGCTACAGAAGTCCTGCATTTCTTCCATGTATCTCATTCTAAAGGATCTTCCTTCTTTGATGACTATCAAGGATGTTGGGAACCCCCAACTGTACTATTAAGTTAGCCTTCCTGAGTAGATCGAGGACTGGTCTCATCTGTCTTCTCCTCTCTAGAGTCCCTGCTGAGAGGTCTATGAAGATCTGCAGGTCCTTGTTTTCAAATTTGAGAGGTGGCGCCCCTTTTAATTTTTTCCAGATTTTTTCTTTATCCTCATATTGATGGAATTTGATTATGACGTCTCTTGGGATGTCTTGCTTAATGTGAGGGGGCTTCCTTATTCTGTGGACCCTGTCGATCCTCAATACCTCATCTTCTCGCCTACCCAGTAAGGGATTGAAAATCTTCCTCATCTTCTCACCGAGATCCTCGTTCTGTTGTTCCGGGATTGAACGGATGCGTAAGTTTTGACGGCGGCTCTGGTTCTCCTGTTCCTCGAGTCTAAAAGCCAAGGCACGGTTTTCACTCTGCATCTTCTTGACTCGTTCTTTTAAATCTGCTAAGTCTTTAGCTTGTTTACTGGAGGCCTCTTCCGCCTCTTCAACCCGGCGGAGGAGATGCCCCATATCGGAGCGAACGTTTGAGATTTCTTCTTTTATAATGCTCTCCAGTTTCCTCTCCAGTTTGGTCAGCATTTCGCTGATATCTATTTTGCTTGGTACTTGGGCCATGATTCTCTGTTCTTCTGCTGCAGTGTAGACTGGTGACCCCTCCGAGTCCCGCTCCTCATGGGGCCTGTCTCCCTGTCCCCCCTTTTGTTTCTGTTGGTCCTTTTTCTTAGTACCCAGCTGTCTCCCCTCCATTCCCGGGCTCTTCACACAAGTTTCTTTTAAGTATTTTTGAATTGAGCTGGTATTAAGGCTCTCTCTTGGGTTGTTGGTTTCTGCTTGTCTCGATGACCGGCCTTTCATGTTTTCCTGAGTTTTCCTTTTTGGGTATAACTTTACACCGACTCTACGAGCTACCTCTCTTTGCTTTTCAGTGAGATACGCCGTGCCCCCCTATAAACCTCAAGGGGGTTGATTATGCCCCTATGTGTCTACAGTGGTGGATGACCTTCTTTATACCATCATTCAGGCACCACACCCAGGGGGAGGGTTGCTGAAGTCCGCGCTGCTTGTCTAATCCGTCTATATCCTGTGTATAGTGCCCAGGGTTAGGGAGCTTGACCCCCTTTATCCAGATGTTGACAGTGTCTGTATATTTACTTCTTCTAAAGGGGGAAAGGAAGGCAGGAAGGGCAGTTGTTATCGCTTCCAGCAGGGGGAGCCGGCTCAATTGATTAAACCTTAAGGGGGGGGGGGAAGACCAGAGCCACTCCCCGCTGCGGACCCCCTTAGAGAAAATAGTCTTACTGGATACTTCAAGCCCCCTGAACAGGTACCGTCTCCAGACCCCCTCTAGTGGCCATAAATTATTCCGATAATAGACAAGTCTAAGTATGGCCAGGTAACAGAGTCATTAGATACAATCGTTGATGGTAAGCCTCTATGAGGCGTCTCCTACCTGGAAATCTCGTCCAGGGAGCTGCTACTTCTCCTTGATCAGGTCTTTTGGGGGAAGTGTCCTGTCCGTGGTGCACTGCTGCTGAAGGGGCACTTCAGATAGGTAGTAGCGGCGAGCTGCCTCCGGAGCTGTGGATCCGTAATGGGTGTTCACTTCGGGGTGCTGCATCCGCTTGGGGAGGTGGGGGGGAGCAGGGCAGGCAAAGTGGCCGGGCACGCAGTCCTAGACCGGCCGCTCGTGGTCTCTCACTCCACGAGGCTCCGCCGCAGCCCGTCCGCGTCCCATCTCATCGCTTCCCGGCGCCGGCGCAAGGCCCCTCCCCTGTGCTGACGTCAGCCGCACGTCAGCCGCTCATGACGCTGGTGTTGCTCTGTACTCTAGTCATGTCTTGCAGGGAGTAGGGTAAAACCAAGGGTGCAGTCAGTTTAAGGCTCCTTTCACACTATCCGTTTACAAAGTTGTGCGATTTTCAGTGCAACTTTGGAGTCCTACTTTGAAACAAATTTTTCACACTTTGGCATTGAAGTCGTGTTGAAGTCAGATCAAAGTAGTGCAGGAACCTTTTCTGAAGTCGCAGCGACTTCAGTAGTGTCACTTGGAGCTGTCTCATAGATACATGGGTTTTCACATGTCCTGCAACTTTGGCTCTCACAAATTGGATCCTAAGTAGCACAAGTGTTAAAAGAGCTTAAGATATTTAAAATTGTGATATTTACTATAAAGCTGGAATTTTAGGGAGAAAGCACTGTTCTGTACTGCTAACTATTTTTTTTACAGATTAAAGGCTGAGAACGTGTGTGGAATACTTTGCTTCAACCATGAGCCAGATCTTTAATAATGTGTACAGGCACTATATACAAACACTGCTGGTGGCAGGCCTAGACACATTGGGAATTCTTCACTACCATACAGTAAAACACAGCATTTACTAAGACCTGAAAATTGTAGCCAGTAAAAATTTAATTTGCTGTGGATTCTAGAACAGTTTTTGCAATCCCTGTTGGATAAAATAACCTGTTAATTCTTACAGATCATATAAAAATTGGATTTGGGCCAAGAACAATACACAAGCCAAAAAGTATTACAAAGATTTGTATGGTGTACGCTAAAACTACTGTGAGAAGAGACAATTAATGAAAGCTGAAGCAAAAGTGGACTTTAGATATGGATAGGTTTACTATGGTTAACTGTTCTCTGTTCATGCCAGTTTTTAGTTCTGCGACACAGAGAACTCATTCATTAAAACTGACAGCTTAAAAAGCAGCATATGTAAGTCTTGCTCTGGGTTTCTACTTTCAAAAAAATCTTCAGCGCACATAGTAAAAAAAAAAAAAATTTACGGTAATTCCTGTCACATCCTGGCAGAGGTCTTGTTTTGTTTTTTTTTCTTCTGGCTTGGCTTACCGGATTATGGTCGCCAGATATATACCTGTTAAATATTAACTGTAAGTCAGAGGTAGATGCCATTGGATGACATTTTTCTCTAAAATGCGACAAGGATCGCATCTCATTAGCTTTGTACCCTGCATTGCCATTTCATGATATGACAAACTGGCAAACTCATGTAAGTCCGATGTAGCTATATAATACAAAATATGGATACTTCCGTTTTATGAAAAACCAAACAGTCAGCATACACCACTATAAAGGCTACAATGGATCCAAAATGTATAGCTAAACATAAAAATCAAATGTAATCTACCAAAAATTTACAACTGTCATGTAATCTACATAGACCATTCATTACATACAAAATGCAAGATGACTCCATTTGTTTCCTTTATAAAAGAAGGATCTTCATGTTACTGACCTGTCATTTAACTGTGAACAACTCCATAGAGGCTAACACTGTTGGCTTAGCTACAGAATCATTAACTGTTTTTGGTATCTTGCTATATAAGAACAAATTGCTTATACAGTGGGGACGGAAAGTATTCAGACCCCCTTAAATTTTTCACTCTTTGTTATATTGCAGCCATTTGCTAAAATCATTTAAGTTCCTTTTTTTCCTCATTAATGTACACACAGCACCCCATATTGACAGAAAAACACAGAATTGTTGACATTTTTGCAGATTTATTAAAGAAAAACTGAAATATCACATGGTCCTAAGTATTCAGACCCTTTGATCAGTAATTAGTAGAAGCACCCTTTTGATCTAATACAGCCATGAGTCTTTTTGGGAAAGATGCAACAAGTTTTTCACACCTAGATTTGGGGATCCTCTCCAGTTCTGTCAGGTTGGATGGTAAACGTTGGTGGACAGCCATTTATAGGTCTCTCCAGAGATGCTCAATTGGGTTTAAGTCAGGGCTCTGGCTGGGCCATTCAAGAACAGTCACGGAGTTGTTGTGAAGCCACTCCTTCGTTATTTTAGCTGTGTGCTTAGGGTCATTGTCTTGTTGGAAGGTAAACCTTCGGCCCAGTCTGAGGTCCTGAGCACTCTGGAGAAGGTTTTCGTCCAGGATATCCCTGTACTTGGCCGCATTCATCTTTCCCTTGATTGCAACCAGTCGTCCTGTCCCTGCAGCTGAAAAACACCCCCACAGCATGATGCTGCCACCACCATGCTTCACTGTTGGGACTGTATTGGACAAGTGATGAGCAGTGCCTGGTTTTCTCCACACATACCGCTTAGCATTAAGGCCAAAAAGTTCTATCTTTGTCTCATCAGACCAAAGAATCTTATTTCTCACCATCTTGGAGTCCTTCAGGTGTTTTTTTTTAGCAAACTCCATGCGAGCTTTCATGTGTCTTGCACTGAGGAGAGGCTTCTGTCGGGCCACTCTGCCATAAAGCCCCGACTGGTGGAGGGCTGCAGTGATGGTTGACTTTCTAAAACTTTCTCCCGACTGCATCTCTGGAGCTCAGCCACAGTGATCTTTGGGTTGTTTACCTCTCTCACCAAGGCTCTTCTCCCCCGATAGCTCAGTTTGGCCGGACGGCCAACTCTAGGAAGGGTTCTGGTCGTCCCAAACGTCTTCCATTTAAGGATTATGGAGGCCACTGTACTCTTAGGAACCTTAAATGCAGCAGAAATTTTTTTGTAACCTTGGCCAGATCTGTGCCTTGCCACAATTCGGTCCCTGAGCTCTTCAGGCAGTTCCTTGGACCTCATGATTCTCATTTGCTCTGACATGCACTGTGAGCTGTAAGGTCTTAAATAGACAGGTGTGTGGCTTTCCTAATCAAGTCCAATCAGTATAATCAAACACAGCTGGACTCAAATTAAGGTGTAGAACCATCTCAAGGATGATCAGAAGAAATGGACAGCACCTGAGTTAAATATGAGTGTCACAGCAAAGGGTCTGAATACTTAGGACCATGTGATATTTCAATTTTTCTTTTTTAATAAATTTGCAAAAATGTCAACAATTCTGTGTTTTTCTGTCAATATGGGGTGCTGTGTGTACATTAATGAGGAAAAAAATTAAATTAAATGATTTTAGCAATATAACAGAGTGAAACATTTAAGGGGGTCTGAATACTTTCCATGCCCACTGTATAATCTTTATGCCTTTATAAGGATTTGTACCTGAGTCTGTATCCAGTTGGAGCTCACAATTTGTATTCAAGTTGGAGGATGTTATGTACTTTTTGAGTGTTCCTATGCTTTGGGAATGACAATACTGTATGAAATATGTGTGCCCTAGGCAAAGAATGGTGGTCGTGGGGTTAAAGAATAATGGATAATATTATAAATAGTTACATTTGGTGCAGCTTGGACCAATGTGTAACTATGTATATATACCATACCTGGCCGATGAACTTGGAAACTGGAAATTGCTAAAGTAGATGCCACTTTTGGGTCTCACGGGGAGCTGCTGGCCTGATGCAGTCTGAACACAGTAGGTCAGCTGCTTGGCATGGGTGCAATTCAGGAAATGCTTTGCAGTTTCTGAATGAATGTAAAGTGTTCTTGTAACTATGTATAATATAGCCATACATATAATTTTTCTTTAAAGCATGGTAAAAATAAGTTGTACTTTCTGTGTAATAATTGGCTTAAAGATTACTTGACTGTTGAGAATTTTTGGTAGATTACATTTACTATTTTTTTATACACTTCGCTATACATTTTGGTTCTGTAGTAAACGTTAAAGTGGTGTATGCTGAATTTTTTTTAGTTTTCCGTATTGAAAGTCAGCACAGACTCTGAATATGTAAGGAGTTTGGTAGGCCCTTTTTTCTTTGTGGTGGTACTTCAATTTTAAATGAGATTTCTGTAAATATTTGAGAGAGACTGGTTGCTACTGCTTTCTCTGTTTAAACTATGGTGTTCACCATACCCACCAAGTTATGTCCTGTAGAAACACAAAGACTGCCATTACTGATGACCACCCAAAAACTCTAGTTGGTTGGCTATTTTGCCGACCCACTGGGATGCTTTTTGAGTTGCCTAAAAAAAGTAGGCAGATAAGTAAAGACAGAATTACAATGTATACTCCTGGGTTAGTGACACAGGTGCAGCATGTCAACCAGGCAACTAGCATTTACATAGTCAGCAATAGAAACCTCTGTTTTTTGCAATAAATGTTTTGCTTTAATGGGTTGAAGCACCACAGTGAATACATTTAACCCTCAATTTCACTCACTGTTAATAATGTGGTCTTGCAATGCTTTCATAAAATATCCATTTTATGCAAACATGCATAATGTTGTCTAAGCTCTCATGGAAATACTTGTTTCCTAACTGTTGATGGAAAGGGTGCATTAATTTGAGACGCTGACTTTGGTCAGAAGTTCTGACTTCAAGCTGCATGCGTGTTTGGTGTCAGTGACTCAAAGTATGTAGACCAGAGATAGCCAGGCAATTAGTATTACCTAGTCCAGTGATGGCAAACCTTGGCACCCCAGATGGTTTGGAACTACATTTCCCATGATGCAAAACTAAACTGCAGAGTGCATGAGCATCATGGGAAATTAAGTCCCAAAACATCTGTGGTGCCAAGGTTCGCCATCACTGCCATAGTCATTCATTAAGGTACCTTCTCGCTGGGTCCTGGCCTGACACATTCTGTTACTTTATTGCTGTCAGAAGCAGGGCACTCACCATACTTGCTGAGCAGTGCTGCAGTGAGTGCATAAGCTCTACCTCCTTCTTTGCACTCTTCTGGGACTGTGCTGTTCTGCTATTTCCCATTGCGGCTGGCACTGTGGAGTCCTGTCCTGCAACACAATACTTGTGTCAGCGGCACTCTATGAAACATGTATGCAACACTTTTTTTATATTGGGTCACATGCGCTATATTGGTGCACCTCCACCATACTGCCCTGTGTACCTGGGTCATGTGTGTGCCATCTGCCTCTTTAGCAGAATCACCACCAGCTCATCACAACCATCCCAGGGTTAGTCCACACTGTTATTTACAGTCACTTGGTCACAAAAGGTTACAGAACCTCTCCTGCTTCTGCAGACTCATTAGAACCCTTGTTGAAATACCTCAATAGCCGTATGGAGAATCATAACCACAAGGGCACCGGACCTAGGGGTCCTTCCAACTCATGATCCACTAAAAGATCTGAGGTGAGCAGCAGAGTTCCTCCTCTTGGACCTAATGCTGACTGCCTCAATCATTGTACCCTACTTGGATCCACATGCTCCTGAGTTTTAACTCTGATTGGCAAGGGGTCAGATTTTATAAGTAAAATCACTGCCTTGATTGCTGACTCTCAATGCAGGAGTCAGTCTACACCTTCTCCCCCAGAGTCTGATATATCTGCAGCTGCTTCTACACATGCAGCCAAGGATGCGAGTCTAACCTATCTGTTTTGGATGATTTTGTGCTTGAGGTTCATTCTTCCGAACAAACTCCTAGGCTTAAGGACACCATTTGGGTTCTACTTGACATGGTGTGTACATGTCTAGATATTGAACAACCTGCACCTGAATTTTCTAAAGTTAACAGTCTGAGCTACCTTTTAATAGTCGCTCTTCTGTCAAACATTTCTATTATATTGCTACAGCCATTTTTGTGCCACTCTATGGTGACTGGTCCTCTCCTGACAAGCTGCTCTTTTTTGCTGAACAATATCCTATTGAAGTGTTTAGGAAGTAGGCCCTCCCTGCTGTGTACCTGTCAATTTTTGGCTTTAAAGTAGTGGTTTTATTTATTTTAAATAAGTGTTTTCTATTAAAATAATCAAACATTCCACAGTACTTTTTTTCCCATGCAGTACTTTTTTTCTTTTCTTTTTCCTTCCATTTTCTTGAACTTCTGGATATGAAGCACAAAGAAGCAGCGTGGGCTCCAGCTGAAGTACTTCACTTGCTAAGAGCAGGGGGAAGCAGGGGAATGAGTTGCTGCCAATGCTATCTGTTGGTACGTAAGCAAGGAGAAACCCATGCTGTGCTAGCTGGGAGTGTGCACAAATGTTGCTCTGTGCGATCTTGTAAGGGGACCGAGCCAGCCAAATATATTCAAGCAGGGAAAACCTCTTGTGTACTTCCCTGGACATAAAATAAAAAATAAAAACAATCTGTTGCGCTTAATAAAACATATAGTTGAAGCTGCTGACATAAAAATTGCTGGATACAATTGAAGAGATATCAATAGGAATAGTGCAGCACTAAAAAATATTAATGTAAAAATGTCTCAATAAGAACCAAAATAAATATGGTCAAACAAAAGTCCTCTGTCAGGAAGAAATAATACTCTAATCAGCGAGATCCATATTGAAAGACACAGAAGAGAGATGAAAACCCAGTCACCAACACCCAAACTGACCCTTACCATTAGTGTATGGGTTATACACGTGTGTAGAAAAAAAGGCAGTCTTCAAAGAATAAACCAACTATCTTCTAATGGAGTAGCACCAACATATTCCCCTCTGAACTAAATGGAAGGCTTTAGATCTCCTTTTGATAGCTGGATATTAAACCAAGTATACTCCAGTATGCATATGTACCTCAAGATCGTGGTACGTAGGGAATAAAAAAAAACACTCATTGCGCAATCTCCATAAACAAGGATAATTTATTGAAAAGATAAAAACCACTCACATTTAGTAAGAAGGTATACAGCAGTGTGAAACGTCCAGCGCTTCTAACCACAAAGATGGCCGCCGTGTCACCGTCCCTCCACGTCCTGCGTCGCCAGTCTCTATCATTGCCCAACATTTCGTCATCAACATGCGTCTTCAGGGGCGTAGTTATGATGCAAACTGACGTGTATTTATAGGAACAACAGAACTGGACAGGCGGAAATCAGAGGACAGGAAGTATGACCTTCCGGAACGGAAGTAATATATCTCAAAGAGATTGATATATTAGATAGTAGTAATACTCAGTTTAGGCAAAGGACTTGAATCAAAGATAAAAATATCCTCAAAACAAATCTTATTATAAAACAATCGAAATCTGGGTGATCATTAAATCAAAAATGTAGAGACGGAGCAGCGTCAATTGTCTGACACTAAAACCTACCTCAAACTTAGGGGGGACTCAACACAACCATTCAGGAAGGAACTGTTCACTCTTCTAGGTAGAGCTGTCCTTTCAGACTTATTTACACAAAAAGAAAGGGACATGTTTATTACTGATTACATCACCTCCCCCAAATTCATAAGGGGTTAGATCCCCTACTTGGCAGACCAATCCTTGCAGGTATTTGATCATTGATTGAACGTCTGGGCGAATGGGTAGGTGATCAACTACAACCCCTGTTAAATGACTTACTGGGGTTTCTTAGAGACACCAAACACCTTTTGATTAAATTGAAAGACTTCACATGTAACCCAATTATAATTGGGCTTCCATGTGATGTCTCTAGTCTTTAATCATCTATTCCACACTCTTGGTATACAAGCGGTTGCATTTTTCTCTCAAAAGTTCAGATCGGTTTTCACTTTTATTACAGGAGTTCATTTTGCGGAGTCTTGTTTTTTTGCTTACTCATAATTTTTTGTTTGGAGACTTTTATCTGCAGATCTGTGGTGCTTCGATGGGAGATAAATTCTGCCTATCACTGGCAAACCTCTACATGGGATGGTGGGAGAGGGTCAGGATTTTTGTATCAGATAGCCCTCGTCGCAAAGACACAATATTTTACTGTTGTTTTATAGACGACTTACTGTTTGTTGTCGCTGATGAGCAATTTAACATGGAAGCTTGGTTGGCCTATTTGAACAGCAATGATTTAAACTTGCGATTTACAGGGCATTATAGTTCCAAGTCCAACGAGTTCCTGGTTGTTGAGTTGCTGGGCAGCGATAATGACGTGACTTCCAATCTGTTTAGGAACCCCACTGCTGGCAATGTTTTGTTGAGGGCCAACTCAGGCCATCCAAAACATACAATAAGAGGAATTCCAGTCGGTCAATTTCCTAGGTTGAGGCGCATTTGCAGTAAAGATTCTGATTTTATAAAGGAAGCTGAGGATATGACTATCAGATTTGTGGATCGGGGTTACCCCAAATCCACGATCTCCAGAGCTTTCAAGATTGCTGAGAGCACTTTGAATTGTCAACTAATCTTGAATGGGGGCTCGATTAGAAGTAACAATGGAAGAAAGTTCCCCTCAAATATCGGTACCCCTGTGTTCTCAACACCCTATAGTGTGGAATTTCATAAAATTTAGGAACATTATCTCTAGGTACCTTCCTGTTTTATTTAATGACTCGAAATATGCTAAGATTTTGACAGGTGGTATTAAACCGGTATCCTGCCGGGCCCCCACATTGGAAAGATTTTTATCCCCTAGTTTATACACCAGAACTAGTTCGGGCTCCCATTGGTTGCAATTCAAAGGCACTTTCAGATGTGGAAGCAAAACGTGCGCCTATTGTCCTTTCATAAAGGGGGGGTGATGTTTTGTTCTGCTACTACTGGCAGAATATTCAAGATCCCTTCATTTATTAACTGCAGTACGAAACGGCTGAGAGACCGCCTCTACGATCATCTGCATGACATTGAAAAGAATCACTCGACCAATTTCGCCAGACATTGGATCGATGTGCATGATAAGGATGTTTCATGTTTAACCATACAGGATTTTCACATCCATTAGAGAGGGTGACAGGTTCAGAACACTCTGAGATGGAAGTGTTCTGGAAATTTCACCTCAATACTAGAAAGCCGGCGGGGTTAAATTTTGAATGGGATGTATCCTGTTTTTATGATTAAAAGCACAAGCTCCTATAGTATATGGGGTTTTACTTTCCATCTTTCGGTCAGTTCGTTAATCCGAGACTTGTTTCAATTATCCGGTTCACTCTGGCCATTTATAGCTCACCTTTCTGCTTTGTGAAAGGTCTTTTTATAATGGGCAACTTTAGATCTGTCGCCTTGCCATCTCGTTATATCAGGATTACACTGAAAATATATGTATTTTTTTTGGGATATTACTAATATTCATGACACCAATTAATATCCGGAGATAAAAGACGGAGACGATATGGCCTATAATTGCATTTACATTGTTCTAGACAAATTTGTTCTAAATTGAATCTAATATTAATAAAATTATTTGTGCTCCTGTATATAGTCCTTCCCATGATATTTAGGGGTCCTTCCATATGTGTGTATGCATGTACGCGTGTGCTTTTTATCGCATAACCAGGGAGAGATGTCTTGTTCCGACACTTCCCGGTGGTGGTCAATTGCATACATGTATTTGTGTTTATACACACACACACACATTTAGATTTTCACATATTTTTAAGGATACATTTATGAGTTTGTGTACACATTGATGTTCAAATTTGACTAAATGTTTTAATGGGTGTTTGGTAGATACATGGGCATAGTGTGTTACACATTGATGTATAAGTACCTTGCACCTTACATGTATTATGGAGTGCATGGGGGGTGGGGGTGCGGCAATCTGTAGCTTATTTATTGGACCCTGGGACTATGAAGTATTCTGAACTTGAACTCTTCATCTATTTACTAATTTCTCCCTTGCATGGGTTAATCCACTTACATTTTGTCTACTCTGATTGCCTCCACACCCACTCCTTCTTTCCATGTTTGTGAGTTTTTGAGGACTACGCCTGACCGCAATCTAGATTAGACGCAATTGGTCAGGTGATCAGGGATTTATGTGTATAAAAGATAGATTGGGGGTCAGTAGTCCTACAGCTATGACTAAGCGCCACTAATGGTGCGAAATGCATCAGATATCATCTGTGCCTGTGCCTCTGAAATATAAGGCTGGTGTGAATACGGGGCTATCAGCTGGAGCGATTAATCCTTTTGAACCATGGCATCTACCCAGTCAATCCTTTTCTCTATCCAGGAGACTTTCTAGCCTCTGTGGACATCAAGGATGCCTACTTGCACATCTCCATCTTACAGCACCACTGCACCTCAAATTTTCACAAAGGTGCTAGCACTACTACGCTCCCAGGACATTTCTATAATTGGATACCTGGATGATGACTTGCTGAGGAAACCATTGGGACAGGCCCTATCAGTCAATATTCAACAAACTGTTCAAACTGTCCTGGAGTTCTGTTCCCTATCTCTCCTTGCCTTCTAGCTTCCAATCTCCCAGCATCCTCGCAATGCCTCAGAACCTTCGCCGGGCCCTATTGCCTCCTTGACCAAGGTGTCCTCTCCCCAGTTCCTGCTGCAGAATGATTTTAAGGGTTTTACTCTAACCTCTTCACAGTTCCCAAACTTAAGGGGACACACTCCCCATTCTCCATCTCAAAATTAGTTTTGGATGGAGTGCTCTCAGGAGCCATTGCCTCCCATCGTCATGTACTTTCTGTACTCGGTGGACATCAAAGATGCATATCTCTACATAACCATTTTTATGTACTTCACTACTAGTTAATGACCCTACTCCTCTGCCTCTCAGCACCTCAGGTGTTCACTAAGGTACTAGTTTCAGTGCTGGCTCTGTTGCACTCCAGGGGCATACCTGTATTGGGTTACCTGGAGGATATCACTCTGCAGGAACAGTTGTTTGGGTTTTGGGGGACAGTGTACCTTTCACAGTTGTAATAATGTCAGTGTGTTTGTCACTGTACAAGCCCTGCATTACTTCATTGAGATTCTATACCTGCAAATGTTTTTGGTACCAACACAATTGTTGGTATACCTGGGATCGTGTTAGTGCCTCCAAGAGCTGTATCTGTCATATGTGGGAAGAGAGTGTTGCTTGTTCCCAAAATGTGTCGGGCATGTTGGCATTCCTCCCTCGTGTAGAGGTGTGGGTTTGTGTTTAGGATGTTTAAAGCCATTGCTTTATGGCAGCCCTTACGGTTACTTGATAGCTACCTTGGTAGAGAGCCTACATGGTTTCTGCTCTTTGGTTGCTGACTTGGGTTGCCTGCGTCTTTGCCTGTGTCTCTTGTTCCTGATGCTGACACCTGGCTTGACTTCGGTTTAAAAGCAGACCATTTTTTACTTGCTGTCTGCCTCGTCATTGGCCTGGAAACAGACTTATGCCTGCCTGCCACTGGCCCTGATCTCTGTCAGAACCAGACCTATCTGCCTCTATTCTGTTTCCCCATTGTAGCCTCCCTTTTCCTTCTAGTACCTGGTGGATGATCCTGAGAGGCACGACCTGGTGGCATCTAGTTGCAAAATAGCCCAGTTGCCTCTAGGGTCACCAGATCATCACCTGTGCTCTAGTGAGGACTGAGGTGCCCTTTTAGACTCTTGCATCAACTGCCAAATCTCATAAGAGACTGGTCCTGGATAGACAACAGACTTCCTTGTCCAGCAATATTTTAAACTCTTCCGTCTTGACAGTTGTGGAGCTAACCAACTTTCTTTCGTTTTATTTGTTTTATCCCTGAAATCTGCAACACAATTTGACTTGGGACAAGTCACCTTGCCTTTGGACAAACAGTCTTGTCTGGCCTTCAAGGACCAGGATTTTTCTGGTCGATTTGGGACTAGGCTTTGACCTTGGGCAAGTCATTTCATCCTGTTCTGCAGGATTCTGACGGCCGCATGTGAGTCATTTGGTCTTCAAAGGAATGTAAGCAGAATGTATCAGTTTATATGGATGAGACAGACAACTTAACACTTGCAGTATTGATTAAAATGATCAGCTTTTATTCATGCTTTACCTAGTTTAAAATGTAAGCTGGAGTTTGGCTTTAATTTGTTAGTGTATCTAAATCTGCTAATATATTAAACACTCCCTTCCCCCAGGCTGACAATGCTGCTGTTTGCTGTGCCTCCTGTTCTCATTCAGCCAGAGTTGTGTCTCACTAATACACGTGGTTTGTTACCGGCCAGATTACCAGGTGAAAACATAGGGAAGAATAAAAGAAAACTGATGCAGCCCCCACATCTAATGATTGATAAGCTGCAATATAATACATTTTTGGTTTTTGGTTAAATACCACTTTAGGTATCTCAAATTACAAAGTCACATTCCTTCCTAGAATTCAAAAGAGAAATCTATCCTCATAGCAGGTTATGTAAACACTGTAGAAACCCTTAAAAGCTGTTTTAATGTGAAGGTTCCTAGAGTCACTTAATAAGTTAAAGTAGTTCTGTTAAATTGGTAAAAGGAAATATTTATTATATTGCAACGCACCTATTAGGTGTGGTATCTGCATCAGTTTTCCATTTTTAGGCTTGCATTTTTATTTTCACCTGGTGATCTAGCCAGTAAGTCTATTGTCTTAACAGAACAAGCTCTTCTGCAAATGAAGCAGGTAGAGGGTTAGTACAAACCATTTACCACTGCCAGGGTGCTTACGGTAGCCGGCTTTTATATAAATGACGGACGAGCATGCTGAAAAACCAGCAGCCGACCGGCTCCCGATCAGCGCTCTCAGCCGATAGTTGAGAGCGCTGACCGGAGTGTTCTGGTGGGGGGCTGTCCCCCTGTCAGAACACAAAAGCTCAGCCGGGGAGATCGCTGTACTAATATCGGACTGTTAAGGACCAGAGCTGTCAGATTTTTTTTTCGTTCAGCCCGATAGGTTGAGCGAAAAAGCTATTAGTGTGTTCCAGGCTAAATACTGCAATAAATGTAACCAAGTTCAGAAAGCAAACTTGTCTTTTAAAGTCTTCTTGTATCTTCCATCTGTATTCTGAAGAATCCTGCAGGAGTAAATAAGCAGAGAACATTACCTTATGCACACTCCCAGTGTCTCCTGCATTCCACATACCCCTATGAACTTAAAGTATAACTTAAGGCAGAACTTTTTTTTTTTTTTTAATTTTAGAGTGTATGTTAATTTGTATAGCTGTCTGTGCCTCCGTTACAGAGATTCACCCTCTATTTTTCATGTTTGCCATTCACATTGAAAGTGAAAGTTGGGCTTCATTGTACACTGCTGCTGGTAAACGGACATTTAGGAGCAGTTGGGTATTATTTTCAGCTGCCCCTGAACTCTCCTGTTATCTTATCAGTACATGTAC
Organism: Lithobates septentrionalis; assembly: GCA_037952835.1. NCBI lineage: Eukaryota > Metazoa > Chordata > Amphibia > Anura > Ranidae > Lithobates > Lithobates septentrionalis. The sequence goes on along the minus strand of JBBDGP010001364.1, from coordinate 3,087,790 downwards.
ACAGGGTCGTTTATAGTCGTTTCTAGGCAGTTGAGTTTAGAAGCTTTTTTGGAAAGCAAAAAATTCAGGATGGATGTTCAGAGGCATTTGAAATGCCAAATGCCTGTAACCTCTTGTAAATGTGGTAACTCACGTTTAGCCGCGTTTCGTTCACAGGCATTTTTGACTATTTGCAAAAAAAAAACGGATGTTTTTAAACGTCGGTTGCTATCTGTCAAGGTCAGTCGTTCAGGAGAGGTTTTAAAACATCCCGTGTACATTAAGCCTAAAAGAAAATCCCAAAAGTAAGAGGTGAAATCTTCCAATGGGAACACTAGTTCTGATGACCTAGGGGTCCCAAGGAATTCCCTTAATTTTCAGGGATTTCCTGTTTGACTATGGGACAGGAAGTCAAGGGAATTCTCCGCAATGGGACACGGCGCATAAAAAAAAAAAAAATCTTGACAGGTTATAAGTCTTTCTCTATCCAAAATAAAAAGTTTTGCCTACATTTCTACTTGAATCTGCTGCTGCCTTTTCTTTAGTCCCAGTATGTTTTTGTCCTCCACGCCTTGCGATCAGCTCAGTTTCTTCCCAACAGCTGAAGACCCACACAACACTCCTCTCTTGTGCCTGTTTTGCAACATGGTCTGCTCCTTACACCATAAAAAAATGGAAAAAATATACTGCGCTGTGAAAAAAATTTACAAACTAGCAGCTGTAGACAAAAAGCAATAATGTGGGTATAAATAAGTGCACTGCTAATTATGTAAAACAGGTGAGGAGATATATATCTATATCACAATGCATAAACGCCTCTAAATGGAAATAACTCTTAACAGTTGTGTTAAATCCACCACATGTGAATAAAATGAATTTCACTTTTATTCGTGTAGAGCCTACACCTCAGTAGGTAAATAAACAGTCCAAAGCATAAATGCACAATAAGAAAAGTCCAAATGTATATGTGATCCAGCAAATATATGTAGAAATCCAACCACAGGTGTGACCCTTAAGATGAAACACCACCACCATAGATAGGAGGCTTACCAGATCGTGATGACTTGGAGAGGCATATACTGGCCAAGTCCTAAAGGCTGGTTAGGTTTAGTAAACCCAATGGATGCAGCTGGTCCTGGATCCACAACAGTTGATCACAATCAAAGGTCAAAACATCAATGGGATATGGAAAATGGACCCCAAAACTTCATGTAGAGGACAGAGGCTTGGTACCACGTAACATGCGTCATACAATGAAAAAAAGCTTGCATAGCATGATACCATTTTTAAAAGTAGTATTTAATATAATGTTAAAATGAACACTCACATTTCGAAGGTCTTAAATAGGCTTATCATAAATGGGTACAGGTACAAGAGCGATGTGTGCAAGAAGGTCTACCCGACACGTTTCAACTAACCAGTCGTCACCTGGGCTATGGACCCCCTACATCTACACCGCTTAAATAACTGATTACCCCAAATTGTACATCACTTCCTGTCTCGATCCCGGAAGAGAATTGCACAAGATAAGTTTAAATGCCGACCCAAAGGCAATAAATAAACCATATATTATAGAGATGCCATATTTGTAAATTAACTGCATCCACTGCACTCATAATTATGCCAGCTACAGCGGCAAACAATACACAACTATGAATCAGACATCCAAGCCTCTTTATGAAAGCAAGGCTGGATGTCATTACTTTCCGTTCACAGACCAATCCGTGGACGGCATATGGCTACAACAATGACAACCAAGCCTCACTATAAAAGGACGAACAGATGTCATAACCACCAATGTACCATCCACAGACCAATTGGCTGACAGCACGTGGTTACTATGATGCTAACCAAGCCTCGCTGTGAATAAACAGACGGATAACATCATTGCTACTTACGTACTGCATCATCACCGGTAAGAGGCAGCCCTTATTTAGCTAAATAGTAAAGAATTGTAAGCCAAACCGCGTAATAGGGCGGCCTATGGGAGCGGCAATATTTAATAGTCATAAATATGCCTAATTACGGTGTCAGCTCAAGAATGGGGTCATCAGTAACAATCCTATTAGATACTTATATGGATTTAAAACCAAGTATATGAGCATTTTATTACAAACCCATAACTGGAAATCAGAAAATATTGCTTAACATTATGCAGCAACAAGGCAATAGACCAGAAGCTGCATAACATTATACCTTGATAGTATACCAATAAAAAAATAAAAGATTAATAAAGAAAAATTAGTAAAAACTTAATAAAAAATGTATTAAAAATTTCATTAAAAAAGAAAAAAATTTAGATTCTGAGATTCTATTAACAATCTCAATACAGTGCACTTTCACCCCCTTCCTGCCCAAGCCATTTTTCAGCTTTCAGCGCTGTCACACTTTGAATAACAATTGCACGGTCATGCAACACTGTACCCAAATGAAATTTTTATTTTTTTCCCCACAAATAGAGCTTTCTTTTAGTGGTATTTGATCACCTCTGCGGTTTTTATTTTTTGCGCTATAAACAAAAGAAGAGTGACAAGTTTGAAAAAAAACACTATTTTTTACTTTTTGCTATAACATCCATTTTTTTTTTTTTTTTAACAAATTTTTTCCTCAGTTTAGGCCGATATGTATTCTACATATTTTTGGTAAAAAAAAACGCAATAAGCGTATATTGATTGGTTTGCGCAAAAGTTATAGTGTCTACAAAATAGGGGATAGATTTATAGCATTTTTATTATTTTATTTGTTTTTTACTAGTAATGGCGGCGATCTGCGATTTTTATCGTGACTGCGATATTGTGGCGGACATATCGGACATTTTTGGGACCATTCACATTTATACAGCGATCCGTGCTATAAAAATGCACTGATTACTGTATAAATGTGACTGGTAGGGAAGGGGTTAACACTAGGGGGTGATAGAGGGGTTAATTATGTTCCTAGGGAGTGTTTCTAACTGAAGGGGGAGGGGACTCACAATGGGAGGAGACCGATCGGTGTCGCTCTATACTGAGAACACACATCGGTCTCCTCTCCTCTGACAGGACGTGGATCTGTGTGTTTATGCACACAGATCCACGGTCCTGCCGTGTTACTGGGCAATCGTGGGTGCCCAGCGGACATTGCGGCTGCCGGGCACGCGCATTGGGTGCCCAGTAACACGCCAATCGCGCGCGCCCTGTGGTGGGCCGGGGAAGAGAGGGCGTCGTATGACACCCTCCCAGAACAAGAGCCGCGCCGCCTGGCCATCATATGACAGCCAGCGGGCGGCAAGCGGTTAAGTGAACAAACATAGATGCAAAAATTGCTCCTTATAACATGGATCCCTATAGTGAGTGTAAAGATTCTATTATGCTCTATTTATAAAGGAGTTAATGTCCCACTCCACATTCATCCCTTGTGGGTGGTGGGTCTGTAACTTGTATATCCAGAAAGTATCCAATCTGGATACACCTCTAGTGTTGGCTCCGCCCCTCCATGGGGCGATAAAATCTATCTATGATCAAAAATTGAGTCCCTGTTGGATCACGAGCATGCCGCCGGTAGTGTCAGGGGACTGTATGTTTGATACTCCCAAGTTTAATAATGTTAATGTGCTCAGTCAACCTAGCTGTGAATGACCGTATAGTTCGACAGACATACTGCTTGCCACATGGACAAGTCAGTAGGTATACCACATTGGTTGTGGCACATGTACAAAATTGTTTGTGTCAACCTGGTTAGTCACCGTAGATCTAAATTCCTCAGTAGCTTTGCGTCCACAAGTATTGTGATGACAGACAGAACATTTTTTGCAGGGACAATACCCTATCCAGTTATGGAAAAATGTTGGCCTAATCGGGGGATTAATAATGGTTGGTGCGATCTTACTCTTAAGTGAAGGCACCCCTTGATATATATAACCTTGGGTCTTTCAGGTATAATAGACCCAAGTATCCTATCGTTCTTCTATCAAGGTATAATGTTATGCAGCTTCTGGTCTATTGCCTTGTTGCTGCATAATGTTAAGCAATATTTTCTGATTTTCAGTTATGGGTTTGTAATAAAATGATGCTCATATACTTGCTTTTAAATCCATATAACTATCTAATAGGATTGTTATTTCTGACCCCATTCTTTACCTGACGCCGTAATATTAGGCATATTTATGACTATTAAATATTGCCGCTCCCATAGTCCGTCCTATTGCGAGGGTTGGCTTCAAATTCTTTACAATTTAGCTAAATAAGGGCTGCCTCTTCCCGGTGATGACGCGGTACGTAAGTGGCAATGACGTCATCCGTCTGTCCCTTCATAGCGAGGCTTGGTTATCATCATTGTTACCACGTGCCGTCTGCTGAGTGGTCTGTGGACGGTACGTTGGTGGTTATGATGAGATCCGTTCGTCCTTTTATAGCGAGGCTTGGTTGTCATCGTTGTAGCCATATGCTGTCCGCGGATTGGTCTGCGAAGGGAAAGTAATGACATCCAGCCTCCCTTTCATAACGAGGCTTGGATGTCTGATTCTTAGTTGTGTATTGTTTGCCGCTGTAGCTGGCATAATTATGAGTGCAGTGGATGCAGTTAATTTGCAAATATAGCATCTCTATTATGTATGGTTTATTTATTGCCTTTGGGTCGGCAGTTAAACGTATCATCTTGTGCAATTCTCTTCCAGGATCGAGACAGGAAGTGATGTCATGCGGAGTTTGTTTCCGGCGTCGTGTACAATTTGGGGTCAACATATTTTTTTAAGAGGTGTAGATGTGGGGGGGTCCATACCCCAGATGACGACTGGTTAGTCGAATCGCGTCGGATGGACCTTCTTACACACATCGCTCTTGTACCTGTACCCATTTATGATCAGCCTATTTACGATCTTCAAAATGTGAGTGTTCATTTTAACATTAAATACTACTTTTAAAAACTGAATTACACTATGCAAGCTTTTTTTTCATTTTTTTCATTGTATGAAGCATGTTACGTGGTACCAAGCCTCTGTCCTCTACAAAAAGTTTTGGGGTCCATATACCATATCCCATTGATGTTTTGACCTTTGATGTTGATCAACTGTTGTGGATCCAGGAACAGCTGCATCCATTCGGTTTACTAAACCTAACAAGCCTTTAGGACTTGGGCGGTATATGCCTCTCCAAGTCATCACGATCTGGTAAGCCTCCTCCTATCTATGGTGGTGATGTTTCTGGCCATCTTTTCATCTTAAGAGTCACACTTGTTGTTGGATTTCTACATATATTTGCTGGATCACATATACATTTTGACTTTTGACTATTTACCTACTGAGGTGTAGGCACTACACTAATACAGTGAAATTCATTTTATTCACATGTGGATTTAACACAACTGTTTCGTGTTATTACCATTTAGAGGTGTTTATGCATTGTGAGATATATATATATATCCTCACCTGTTTTACATAATTAGCGCTGCACTTATTTTTACCCACATTACTGCTCCTTACACCATGTAATGCTGCAGAATGCATCCATAATCACTACAATGTAAAAGGACATACTTAAATGGTATTGGAAGTAGTATTGAATTAAACATCATTGTGCTCACACACAAATCTGTGCTTGGGGCTTATCGGAAATGGTATTTCCATATGATCAGTCCACTGGAGTCTGGTTTTCCTGTGCAGTAACCAGGGGCAATCAAATCCAACACCAATGGCGTACTCTGTGTGCCTCCTGCCCTGCAATTTTACAAAGGTAAAACCTTTGTCAGGGGGAAGGTTGCATAGGTCAGGAACTTTTCTTCTGGTTCCTGAGTTAACCCTGGGTTCCTGAGAATAGACTGGGCGGAGGGAACCACGCATTCGTCTAGTTCCTAAATGTCTTGCAGGACAATTCCATGGTTCAGATGGTAGACGCACCAACTAGAAATAAAGCATTACTGGATCTACTAATTACCAACAATACAGACCTGATCACAGATGTGGAAATACGGGGCAATCTAGGAAACAGCGATCACAGGTCAATTGGCTTTAGTATAAATCACACAAATAGGAAACCTAAGGGGAATATAAAGACACTGAATTTCAGGAGAGCCAACTTCCCTAAACTATGAACAAAAAACACGCAGAGATGGGTTTGCTTTAGGAGCATATTAAATAGTAGCATTAGCCAATGCATCCCATTGGGAAATAAATTTAAAAGAGTAAACAAAAGTCCTGGATGGCTTAACACCAATGTAAAAATGCATATAAAAGCAAAGGAGAAGGCCTTCAAAAAATACAAGGTTGAGGGATCATCAGCATTTAGACTTTATAAAGAATGCAACAAAATGTAAGGGTGCAATTAGGGCGGCTAAGCTAGAACACAAAAGACACAAAGCGGAGGAGAGGAAAAAAATCCCAAGAAATTCTTTAAGTACATAAACAGTAAAAAAGGGAGGACAGACCTTATTGGCCACATAAAGAATGAGGAAGGACATCTGGTTACAAAGGATATGGCAAAGGTATTGAATTCTTCTCCTCAGTCTTCACGAGGGAATCGGGGGGGGGGGGGCTTCAGTAACCAAAACTGCAGTGTTTATGCTTATGACACATCACAGCAAGCACCTCCATGGTTAACAGAGGACAGAATTAAAATTACACTTGGGACACTTAACATTAATAAATCACTGGGACCAGATGGCTTGCATCCGAGGGTACTTGGGGAACTCAGTCAAGTAATTGCCAGACCATTGTTCCTAATTTCTACTGACTGGAATGGTATCAGGTGATTTGGCGAAAAGCCATGTAGCACCAATATTTAAAAAGGACCCAAAATACATCCCTGGGAATTAGACCAGTTAGCTTAACATCAATAGTATGCAAGCAGTATACTATTGACTATTGGCAGTAATCAGCATGGATTCATTAAGAATCGTTCTTGCCGAATCAATCTATTAACCTTCTATGAGGAATTGAGTTTCCATCTAGATAAAGGAAGGCCCGTAGACGTGATGTATCTGGATCTTGCAAAAGCATTTGACAGTTCCCCAGAAACGTTTACTGTACAAAATAAGGTCCGTTAACATGGACCATAGGGTGAGTACATGGATTGAAAACTGGCTACAAGGGCGAGTTCAGAGGGTGGTGACACATGGGGAGTACTTGGAATGGTCAAAGGTGGGTAGTGGGGTTCCCCAGGGTTCTGTGCTGGGACCAATCCTATTTATTTTGTTCATAAACGACCTGGAGGATCTGGTAAACAGTTCAATCTCTGTTTTTGCGGACAATACTAAGCAGGGCAATAACTTCTCCGCAGGATGTGGAAACCTTGCAAACAGATCTGAACAAATTAATGGGGTGGGCAACTACATCGCAAATGAGGTTTAATGTAGAAAAATGTAAAATAATGCATTTGGGTGACAAAAATATGAATGCAATCTTTACACCGGGGGGAGAACCTCTGGAGCAATCTAGGAGGAAAAAGGACATGGGGGTCCTAGTAGATAAGCTCTGCCAAGCTGCTGCTAGCAAAGCAAACAGAATATTGGCATGCATTAAAAAGGGGATCAACTCCAGAGATAAAACGATAATTCTCCCGCTCTACAAGACTCAGGTCCGGTCGCACTTGGGGCATCCTGTCCAATTCTGGGCACCAGTCCTCAGGAAGGATGTACTGGAAATGAAGCGAGTACAAAGAAGGGCAACTAAGCTAATAAAGGGTCTGGAGGATATTGGTTATGAGGAAAGGTTGCAAGCACTGAACTTATTCTCTCTGGAGAAGAGACGCTTGAGAAGGGGATATGATTTCAATTTTATAAATACCGTACTGGTGACCCCACATTAGGGATAAAACTTTTTTGCGGAAGGGAGTTTAACAAGACACGTGGCCGCTCATTTCAAATTAGAAGAAAAGAGGTTTAACTTTAAACTATGTAGAGGGTTCTTTACTGTAAGAGCGGCAAGGTGGGAAATTCCCTTCCACAGGCGGTGGTCTCAGCAGGGAGCATTGACAGTTTTAAAAAACTATTAGATAAGCACCTTAACGACTGCAACATACAGGGATATACAATGTAATACTGACATATAATCACACACATAGGTTGGACTTGATGGATTTGTGTCTTTTTTTTCAACCTCGCCTATTATGTAACCCCACCTTGACTAATAGGTGATCCCCTTTAACTACTTGCCGACCAGCCGCCGTCATACGGCGGCCGGTCGGCTCCTTCCCGCAAATCGCTGTACTTGTACATCGGCTGCTTTAAGAGCCATAGCAGGCGCGTGCCCGTTGCACGGCGGGTGACCCCGATGCGTGCGGCCACAATGTTCGGCCACCCACGATCGCGGGCATGCGAGCCAGAACAGGAATTTGTGTATGCAAACGCACAAATCCTTGTTCTGTCAGGAGAAGAGAGACAGATCGTCTGTTCCTAGTAATTAGGAACATCGATCTGTCTCCTCCTCCAGTCATTCACATCCCCCCACAGTTAGAAACACACATGAGGGAACACATTTAATCCCTTGATCGCCCCATAGTGTTAACCCCTTCCCTGCCAGTGACATTTACACAGTAATCAGTGCATTTTTATAGCACTGATCGCTGTATAAATGTCGGTCCCAAAAATGTGCCAAGTGTCCAATCTGTCTGCTGCAATGTTGCAGTCCTGCTAAAAATCGCAGATCGCCACCATTACCAGTAAAAAAAAAAATAATAAAAATGCCATAAATCTATCCCCTATTTTGTAGATGCTATAACTTTTGCACAAAACGATCAATATACGCTTATTGCGATTATTTTTTTTTTTTTTCTATGTAGAAGAATACAGATTTACCTAAACTGATAAAGAAATGTGTTTAATTTAATTTTTGGGATATTTATTATATAGCAAAAAGTAAAAAATATTGTGTTTTTTCAAAATTGTCCTTTTTCTGTTCATAACGCAAAAAATAACCTTGAGGTGATCACATACCACCAAAAGTTCTATTTGTGGGAAAAAAAGGATGTCAATTTTGTTTGGGTACAGCATCGCATGACTGCGCAATTGTCAGTGACGCAGTGCCGTATCGCAAAAAATGGCCTGGTCATTAGGGGGAACATCTTTTGGGGCTGAAGTGGTTAAAGTGCAGATTACATCCAATAAAGTTTGTATACAAACACCTTAAAATTATGTAAACATCTAAACCAATCTGCAATATAAAAACTGCAATAAAAGGAGAATAGCACTAAAAAAAAATCAGATAAAATCTTTATTAAACTCGATCCGCTCTGATCTTGAGTTACAACTTTAGAGGTGAATTCTCTACAGATGGTTGAAAGTTACACAAATACAAAATTTCCAATGACCTCGTCCTTAATATGCCACTGGAATTCACTGAATTATATTGCCATTAAACTAAATGTTTGAAAATAGAGGTTTCCAAAGCAAACTACTACAAGGGAGCATTACATTTGAACTCCCTCAGTAACCAAATCAAATTGCAAATCATAGGTAGCAATTAATATTAAAAGAGAATTATGACCAAAGCTTTTTTGGCCATACTTCTCTTGTGGGTCTCAGGAGTGCTCTTCAGCCACTCCAGGCTCTGGAAGGATCCTGACAATATTGACAGCTGACTGTCAACGCTGGGCTGAGAGGCGGAGCCAGCTGCGCCCAGCTCCTCTCCAGCCTGGCACTCTAGTGAGCGCTGGAGGAACAAGCAGAGTGCAATGACCGACAGTCTCTGCTCTCCGTTCCAAGCAGACTGAGAATTAAGCGGTCATGCGATTGCTTGTTTTTCAGTCTTAGCGCAACGTGATCACACAGATTCTTCAGCATAGAGGAGAGTATGAATGTGTTTTTGGTTTTGGTTTTTTGTTATAAACCCCATACTTCTTTAAAGTCAGCACTGAAAACCCTCTAGTGTAATGCCCCCAGTCTGAACATCAATTCACTGTCTTAGCAATTTAGCATGTATAGAATCCCCACCCTAAAGTAATTCTGTACCTGCTGAATAGCCAAGAATCTGAGATTCCTTAGATCCTAATTGTGCCATTTTTTACAATGAAAGGCTAAACTCCTTTTCCTTTCTCAATACACTTATTCGTCACTCATTTGGCAAGGATATGCTTCGTGCGTCCTATATACACTGTAATTCACATGCACATTCAAGGAGATGTATAACATTTTTGAATGACCATTTCAGGAATTGTTCCTTTTTAAGTTTTCCACTTCATAGTAGATCTAAAATTTACAAAATGTCTGCAATGCGCCTCCCACAATTCTACCGCTATGGCCTCCTTCACGAAAACCAGAAGGAGCACCCCAGCTTTCTAGTTTTCCACTATTTATGTGAATCCATTAAATCATTAATCGAGTGTATGTTCTTAAGGATTGGGTTCCCCTCTTCACTGGCAAAGTTCACATCCCAGCAAGACTGAATGGCCTCATGCTTTCCAGGTTTTTAAGACTGCCTCCACCCCTCGTTTTTAAGGCTGCCACCTCTTCTGATGCAATTTTTAAATGTAAAGTGTTACAGGCAGCTGTTTGAGTGGAATTGCAAGCATTCCCTGTTTTTTTTTTGGGTTTTGTTGTCTGTTGCCAACTCCTTAGTTAGACTGGCTTTAGACATCCCAATTCAGTAATGGACAAGGGAGAACATAGGATTTTTGTATTCACTGTAAAATCCTTTTCCCTGGGTCCATTAAGGAACACAAGTTTTACTGGTTTGCTATGAAACTGAAGCATGCTGATCATGAGAGGCATTATACCCTGTGGTGGAGCTAGCTTACATTTTTTCCTTAACCACTTAAGCCCCGGACAATTTGGCTGGCCAAAGACCAGAGCACTTTTTTCAATTCGGCACTGCGTTGCTTTAACTGACAATTGCGTGGTCGTGCAACAAAATTGACGTCCTTTTTTTCCAAAAAAAAAGCTTTCCTTTGGTATTTGATCACCTCTGCCTTTTTTATTTTTTGCGCTATAAACGAAAAAAGCGAAAATTTTGGGAAAAAAAGCAATTTTTTTACTTTTTGCTATAATAAATATCCCCAAAAAAACCATATAAAAAAACATTTTTTTCCTCAGATTAGGCCGATACATATTCTTCTACATATTTTTGGTAAAAAAATCGCCAAAGCGTTTGGTTTGCGCAAAAGTTATAGCGTCTACAAAATAGGGGATAGTTTTATGGCATTTTTATTTATTTATTTTTTACTAGTAATGGCGGCGATCAGCTATTTTTATCGTGACTGCGACATGGCGGACAAATCGGACACTTTTGGCGCTATTTTGGGACCATTCACATTTATACAGCGATCAGTGCGATTAAAAATGCATTGATTACTGTGTAAATGTGACTGGCGGTGAAGGGGTTAACCACTAGGTGGCACTGTAGGAGTTAAGTGTGTCCTAGGGAGTGATTCGAACTGTGGGGGGGGGTGGGCTATGTGTGACACGACACTGATCACCGCTCCCGATTACAGGGAGCTGTGATCGGTGGCATTAGGCAGAATGGGGAAATGCTTGTTTACATTAGCATTTCCCTGTTCTTCATGAGGCAATCGTGGGTATCCCCGCAGACATCGAGTCCGCGGGACCTGCGATCACACTCACGGAGCTCCCAGCGGGTGCGCACCTAAACATTTTCAATTTGTATGCAATCAGGAAAGCCCTTCCAGTACACAGTTAAAGGTAAATCTAAAGGAAATCTAACAACCAAAGTTTTATAGTGTGTATCCAGCATTAGTGTCCAGCCCTGTTGTAGGTGGCAGTATAAAATAGTTATATAAGAATCCTATGTTCCTCACCAGACAAGAAGGAATTTACAGTTTTGTTTTTGAGGACATTATTAGCAATGGTAATCCTCTGTACAGAATTTCTGTAGATTAACTTTGATGGTCCGCATTGGGGATGCTAATTGTATATGTTGATTGCTAATTGTGTATTTGATGCCTAATTAAAGATGTGTTTCTTTTCTGAACCCCATTTTTACTTTATGGTGAAAATGGGCTGACCGGTCAAGGTATAGCACGCGCAAAGTAGGGAAATTTCATTTTATGATCCACATTTTTCTTTGCTTGGAAGCAAGGGGCACAGACAGTGTACTTGTTGTTCTGTATAGTTTATTCTTTTTTCCTTCATTTACATTTTAGCAGGAACAGAAAGAAGAAAAATGGCAATGTATGCATAGCCTGAGTAAACTATCCATTTCTATAGCTCAATTGTATTTTTTGCTGAGGCAGATTCATGATGCATGACAAAATAAATGTAGTCAATATTACAGATTATTTATATTAATATATTTATGTAGGTGATGGGCCTATTGATTGGCTGACATTACCACCAACCAACCTGCTCAGCAGATGATGTAAACCTACTGTTGCCATAAAGCCCTGTTTTTCTTTGAGCCACCAATCTCCTAGGTCCATAACTGGTTTAATAGAAGTATTTTGTGATGTGTTTACACATAAAGTAACATAATGTTGCACATAATAAATGTTTTGACAGTATTGTTTTATTAAATGCATTTTTTCTATTTATTTTTTTTTTGTTCAGAAAAAAAGGGATTAATTTTTCTTTTACTCTCCTGGGTACAGGGCCAGGCAGGCTATTACAATGGCTGTTCTGGTGCCACAGGTCCTATCCCTGTCATAATGTTAATGAATGGGTCAGGCCTCTTGGAATAAATGGGAACGACTTGAATTACACAGTGACGTCGTAGCTTTATAGGCTGGATCGCTGAACTTGAGTTCCCTCACCTGTGGCAGCCCTTTTTAAGCTGTGTGACTCGAGATTTTTTTTCCAAGTTATTGAAAGTACATCAGGAGAGAGACTCCTTGGCAGAAACAGATTTGGTATGTAGATATTGAAAGTCTCTTAAAGATATGACAGTTGGTGATTCAATTTACCAGTGTCTGCTCCTAAACTAAGGGCCCTTTCACACTGAGGAGTTTTTCAAGCGCTTTTGTGTCAAAAAAAAGTGCCTGAAAAGCTCAAGAAAAATGCTTCCCTTTAAAATCAATGAACGTTTTCACACTGGGGCAGGTCTCTTTTGTTGGGTTGAAAAAAATCCTACTTGTAGCATCTTTAGGGAGATGAAAGAAGTGCACCAATATGGCTCCTCTCCATTGAAATAAATGGGAACCACCACCACAACTCCCCCACTAAGCATCTGTGGTGCAGTTTTTGAACCACATGTCCTTTAAAAACCACTCCAAATGCCCCGTAAAAACGCTTCATTAACGCATAGGCATTTTGCTGGCAGTTTTGAAGGGAACCAGTGTGAAAGTGTCTTAAGTAATTTAGGGTAACACAACCTTATTAAGAATAGTAGGTTCAACATCAGAGTAAGTGGTTCCCTGGCCCTCTTTAGTTTCTTAAATAATTTTAATAAATAATAACCTGTATCTGGATCCAAAACAAAAATGTAATAAATTGCAGCTGAATAGTCCTTGAATGTGGCTGCATTACTTTTTTCTCAGGCCTTTTTCAAATTTCCCCTAGTAATCCTGCCAATAACACTTCCTCTGCTAGGGTGATGATGCCCACTCATTGTACTATATCTATGGAGGTGTAGTTACTCTAGGCTCCTGGTTCAAATATCGGAGAACCTCCCCCTTTCATCATCTCCATAACAGAGGGGTGTTCTGTAGACCAAGGGGAGAACTGGGTAAGGCAGAAATACTGCTTGAGATTTCAGTGCAGCAAAGGCAGCATGCACAAGAAGATATGAGCTTATTGGATTTCTGGCAGAATCAACAGGTATTTTTTGCACTTGTCGAACTGATATCAAAAATGCTTTCAATGGTATATTTAACAGACCAAAAGGGAGCAGTGAATTGTTAGGGTTTACATACAATTTAATCATGGTATATATGGTTGAATTATTTTGTTTATATAACCTGTGATTTGAATACTGATGTTAAATGTCCTCCAAATCATTATCCTTTCAAAGAGAGGGCAAAATCATAGAGAGAATGTAGAAAAAAAACTTTAGATTAGTGGGGAAATTGGCATACTCCTGCAGAAGCAGTAACTTTATGTAAATGCAGTTGCAGTGTTAATGATCCCAGTGACAGCAGTTTTGCCAAATTTGTTTTCCTTCATTAAATGTACAATTTGTCAATAAAAGTGTTCTTGGTTATTTGTCCTGTGGTGTTTTCACTTAGCAAATATATATATATATATTTTTAACATGCCTGAAACCTGTGAAGTGTGAAGAACGTCATTTCATTGTTGCCTGTAGGTATCTATTTAACTATTTGTATGTTTGCTGTACTGCCTGAACTTGACTCATTGTAAGTTGCTTTTAGGCCTCTTTCACATGGGGCTTACTCTGTCGGATTTTGCCTGCTCAGCGTGGAATTCGTCCACTGATCCTCTCTGAGCAGGGGGGTGGCTGGTCGGTATGCGCTCCGCTTATGCAGAGCGGACACGAATACAGCCTGCTCTCCTCTATGGGTGGTCCAATGTAAACAGACCTCCTGTCGGTTTACAACTGACTGCCATCTGATCTGCTAGTCAGATGGAGAATGGATCCCTATCTGTCTGTTTTAGCTGATCGGAGCAGACTAGATGTTAATTTCCATCCACCACTCCATGGAAAACAGTGAAGGGTCTGATCAGGTCTGCATTAAAAAAACTGACAGGCAGATCCGATACATCCTCTCGTGTGAAAGGCCCTTACAGTGCAATGCCTACTGTGAATCTGTAGCCAAGCCATGGACATTAAATTATATACAGGTGCATCTCATAAAAATAGAATATCATAAAGTTAATTTATTTCAAGAATTCAATTCAAAAAGTGAAACTCGTGTATATTATATAGATGCATTACACACAGTGATACAGTGCCTTGAATAAATATTCATACCTCATGAAACTTTCCACATTTTGTTATGTTGCAGCCAAAAACGTAAATGCATTTTATGTCATAGACCAACACAAAATGGCACATAACTTACACGGCATCAGAGCTATACAAGTAGCTGAACAAAACTGAGCATGTACAAGAATAAGGTCTAAATTGGGTGGGTGGGAATATATCAGAAAACACAGTGAAGAAAAACAAACACATCTTCAGGGTTCCCAATATATATAGGATAGCCCAAACTTGGTAAAGCAACCTTCTAGAGAATACCAGGGTTAAGAGAATTCCCGGTGGCTAGTATATCCAAAAAGAACGTGAAAAGTAACAACATAAGTAGATGCACAATAGCAGCAAGGACTGCATGGAAAAGATTCCAGACTGACTAAAAGGGTTTTTAAAGGGGAGAAACTGAGAGAAGGGAAAGAACAAAAATTTGCAGAAGAGGAATACACAATAGGCCCAGAGCGGAAGGGGAAAAAGCATTAAAGAACACAAAGACAAATTCTCTCACCCAGGGCCTTATTACAAGTCCCAGGGGAAATCAGCCAGGATCCAAAACTTCCTGTAAATAGGCATCCGTAAAGACAAAGTGTTGCCAGGTCCTCCATGTGTCACAAAAGACTCCTCCCTGTTGAGTGTAGCCATAAGGTCTTCCATGTCCATGAGTTCATTCGTTTTGGTAAACCAGAGCGACCTCGAAGGCGGGTGTACAGACCTCCAGTACAAGTGAATGCACGCCTTGGCCACATTTAATAGCTGAATAGTAAGGGAGGTCTTGTATTTTTTAATGGGCAACCTTGGGATATTTTTTATAGCCTAACTCTACTTTAAACTTCTCCACAATTTTATCTCTGACCTGTCTGATGTGTTCCTTGGCCTTCCTGATGCTGTTTGTTCACTACCAAACCACTGAGGGCTTCACAGAACAGCTGTATTTATACTGAGACTAAATTACACACAGGTGGACTTCATTTACTAGTTAGGTGAATTCTGAAGATAATTGGTTCCACTAGATTTTAGTTAGGGGCATCAGAGTAAAGAGGGGGGAATACAAAAACATGCCACACTTTTCAGATATTTGTAAAAAAATAAAAATAAACCATTTATCATTTTCCTTACACTTCACAATTATGTGCTACTTTGTGTTGGTCTAGCACATAAAATCCCAAAAAAAGACGTTCATGTTTTTGGTTGTAACATGACAAAATGTGGAAAATTTCAAGGGGTATGAATACTTTTTCAAGGCCCTGTATACAGTATTTCAAGCATTTTTCTTTTAATTTTGATTGTGGCTTACAGCTAGTGAAAACCCAAAATTCAGTATCTCAGATTATTTCAGTATTATGTAAGACCAATAAAAAAGATTTTTAACCACTTCAGCCCCGGAAGGTTTCACCCCCTTCCTGACCAGAGCACTTTTTACAATTTGGCACTGCGTCGTTTTAACTGCTAATTGCGCGGTCATGCAATGCTGTACCCAAACGAAATTTGCGTCCTTTTGTTCCCACAAATAGAGATTTCTTTTGATGTTATTTGATCACCTCTGCAGTTTTATTTTTTGCGCTATAAACGGAAAAAGACCAAAAATTTTGAAAAAAAAATTTTTTACTTTTTGATATAAAAAAATTCAATAAACTCAATTTTAGTCATACATTTAATCTAAAATGTATTCAGCCACATGTCTTTGGTAAAAAAAATTGTCAAGCGTATATTTATTGGTTTGTGCAAAAGTTATAGCGTCTACAAACTAGGGTACATTTTCTGGAATTTACACAGCTTTTAGTTTTGATGGCCTATCTCATTTCTTGAGGTGCTAAAATGGCAGGGCAGTACAACCCCCCCCCCCCCCCCAAATGACCCCATTGTGGAAAGTAGACATCCCAAGGAAATTGCTGAAAGGCATGTTGAGCCCATTGAATATTAATTTTTTTTGTCCCAAGTGATTAAATAATGACAAAAAATAATTTACAAAAAGTTGTCACTAAATGATATATTGCTCACACAGGCCATGGGCATATGTGGAATTGCACCCCCGAAAACAGCACTGCCTTCAGGATTTCTAAGGGCGTAAATTTTTGATTTCACTCCTCACTACCTATCTGTTTTGAAGGCCATAAAATGGCAAGATAGCACAACCCCCCCCCCCCCCCCCAATGACCCCATTTTGGAAAGTAGACACCCCAAGCTATTTGCTGAGAGGCATGGTGAGTGTTTTGCAGCACTCGTTTGTTTTTGAAAATACAGACCAGAAAAAAAAAATTTATTTTTTTAAATTTTCAAAACTTTGTGACAAAAAGTGACGTCTGCAAAATAATGGTGGTGGTGAGGGAAAAAACTGCGCTAAACTTAATCAAATAGGTAAACACAAGCTGCTGATACTCAAACATACAAAGTTCAGATGGATAATATAGTGACAGTGTAGCGCTACTGAAAAGTGAAAATCATAAAAAAACTAAAACTGAATAACACTTCTAATAAAACTAAAAGGCAATATATATTGGCTATAATAAGTATAACCCAGTGAGGGTGTAGGAAAAATGTCCACAAAAAAAGTCAAATGGTAAATCCCTCAGGTGAAGGTAATCCCAATCCTGAAACAATGGTGTGAGGCTTGTCTGTAGTCAATAACAGCGAAACTCAAGAGATAAATGGGTACTCTTACCAGCTGTGATGGACCCCAAATGTCATACGACAGAGGGGTCAAACAGGCTTGAGATCTTATGTTGTATATATCAGATGTTACTCAGGTACTGGACACAGGTGGATGGAACCAGTTCAAGATGATATCCTCAGCTCCTGGTTCATAAAGGTTCCAAGTGCTCCCCCGTCAGATAGCCGTCTTCAAAGATGTTCCGTGTAGGCTCCGGGGAAAAATCATCTAAACATAGAAGGAAGGAGAAGGACTCCAATGGTGCAGGTCAAAACCAATAGGGTTTATTAATAATAAAGGGTCAGATGGTAAACACCAATCAATAAAAGTGATCACAAAAGCGGGTATAAAATAGGATAAAAGCAATGTGGGATACAAGAAATGCTGGCCCGACCGGTTTCGACACTAAGGGGTCTCCAGCTGGGGCAAAACATCGACACTTAGTGTCGAAACCGGTCGGGTCAGCATTTCTTGTATCTTTGGCATATACAACCCCTGGTCCGATCGGACCCCCCCCCCCGTGCCTGCGGCGGTCAGATTCAGATCAGGGGCGATCAAAGGTGAAGGGGAGACCACTCATTCGTGGCTCCCCCCTCGCGATCGCTCCTGGCCAATGACTGGCTTCCTCGGCTTCTGTGAATGTAAACAGAAGCGGAGGAAGTGATGTCACTCTCCTCGAGCCGGTCTTTTCGTTCCGGCGCCGAGGAGAGAAGACATCCAAGTAAGTTTGCACCAACACTACACTAACAGTAGAACACGCAGGCACACTTGTCACCCCCTGATCACCCCCCTGTACCCCCTGTCACACTGACACCAATAGCAGGTTTTTTTTCTGATTATTGCATTGGTGTCAGTTTGTGACAGTTATAAGTGTTAGGGCAGTTAGGTTAGCCCCCTTTAGGTCTGGGGTACCCCCCTTTAGGTCTAGGGTACCCCCCTAATAAAGTTTTAACCCAGTGATCACCCCCCGTCGCCAGTGTCACTAAGCGATCGTTTTTCTGATCGCTGTATTAGTGACACAGGTGACGCTAGTTAGGGAGGTAAGTATATAGGTTCGCCGTCAGTGTTTTATAGCGACAGGGACCCCTATATACTACCTACTAAAGGTTTTAATTGTTACAGGTGACGCTGGTTAGTTGGTTTGTTTATTATAGTTTATTGTAGTTTTAGGGCACCCGCCGTTTATTACCTTATAAAGGTTTAACCCCCTGATCGCCCGGCGGTGATATAAGTTACGTTTTTAGGGTCAGATAAGGTCTGCATCGCCCCAGGCAGCGTCAGGTTAGCGCCAGTACCGCTAACACCCACGCACGCAGCATACACCTCCCTTAGTGCTATAGTATCTGAACGGATAGATATCTGATCAGATCAGATCTATACTCCCCAGCAGTCTAGGGTCCCCCAAAAAAACGCAGTGTTAGCAGGATCAGCCCAGATACCTGCTAGCACCTGCGGTTTGCCCCTTGGCCCAGCCCAGCCCACCCAAGTGCAGTATCGATCGATAACTGTCACAAAACACTAAGCACACATAACTGCAGCATTCGCAGAGTCAGGCCTGATCCCTTCAGTCAGTTTTTTGGTAGCGCTTTGAATCAGTCGCTGACGGGAGCTTTTTTGCCTGTGAGTCTCACTAGTGTACCCCTAAATTTAGAGCCCAAAATGGCAAATCAAAGGTACACTAGTGAAGAGGCCTACACATTTCTGAGCATGACAGATAGTGAAGAGGAAGTCACTCATCTGTCAGATTCAGGCTCAGAATACGATCCTGTAGAGGACAGCGGCTCCATGACAGATAGCTCTGACGACAGAGTTGTGGTCCCTGCTAGGGTCAGGCGTACCAGACCCCGAACTTCTTCTGTCCTTGAAGTGCAAGAACCGCAGGTCCCTCGTATGGAGCAGAGAAGTACTAGTGTCGCTATTCCTTCTGGTGAACTGGCAAGCACCAGCGGCCTAGTACACCCTGGTCGTACATCCAGCACTGCAGTATCACATGGTGACGTGGCGAGTCCCATAAGTGCAGTTCAAGCTGGTGAGGTGGCAAGCACTAGTAGTGTCCCGCTGCCACCAAGAAGACTAACACAGCCCCATAGTGCCCTTCCTGCTGCATTCGCCAATCCGAATTGGGTACCCACCACTTCTGCAGCACCCGTATTGCCCCCATTCACTGGCCAACCCGGAATTCAGGTGGAAACACTTGATTTTACGCCACTGGATTTTTATTCACTGTTTTTCACCGAAGATCTCTATAGATCTATTGTGGACCAAAGCAATTTATACGCTGGTCAACACATCGCCGCTAATCCCCAGTCCTCCCTTGCCAAAGATTGGAGACCAATTACGGTCTCCGAATTTAAGATCTTTCTGGGCCTTTCCCTCAACATGGGCATAACCAAAAAGAGTGAGTTGCGGTCATATTGGTCCACTGACCCAATTCACCATATGCCCTTGTTCTCTGCTTCCATGGCCAGGGCACGATACGAGCAGATTTTGCGGTTCATGCACTTGAACGACAATGAACTCTGTCGTCCTCGTGGAGACCCTGAATACGATCGGCTCTACAAAATTTGGCCCCTCGTAAACCACTTCAACCCAACGTTTTGCAGACTTGTTTACTCCCCATCAAGTTGTCTGCGTTGATGAGTCCCTGATTAAATTTTCTGGCCGCTTGTCATTCAAACAGTACCTTCCCAGCAAGCGTGCCAGATACGGGGTCAAGATGTATAAGCTCTGTGACAGGGCCACAGGCTATACATGTAGTTTTATGGTTTACGAGGGCAAAGATAGTCACGTAGAGCCGACAAACTGCCCTGACTACATAGGAAGCGCTGGCAAGATAGTGTGGGACTTGGTGTCACCCTTATTCTGAAAGGGGTACCATTTATATGTGGACAATTATTACACGAGCGTGCCGCTTTTTAGTCACCTTTTTGATCATCAAATTGGAGCATGTGGGCACCTAATCGCCGGGGCTTTCCTCAGCGGCTTGTAGATTCCCGTCTTAGGCTGGGGGAGAGAGCCTGCTTGCAGTGTAATAATTTGCTCGCTATGAAGTGGAGGGACAATAAGAATGTTTTCGTTCTTACCTCCCTTCATGCAGACACGACGGTCCAAATTACTACGGCGACTGGTGTTGTGGAGAAACCCCTCTGTGTCTATGAATATAACCAAAATATGGGAGGGGTGGACCTCAACGACCAGTTGTTGGCGCTGTACCCAATTGCCTGTAAGGCCAGACGCTGGTACAAAAAAGTGTCTGTATACTTATTTCAATTGGCTTTGCTGAACGCTCATGTGCTATACAGAGCTTCAGGACAGACTGGATCCTTCCTTAAATTCCAGGAAGAGATCGTCAGAGCCCTTCTGTTTCCAGACGGTGCTCCACCTCACCTTCCCCAACCAAATGCAGTAAGCCGGCTGCATGAGGCATTTTCCTTATGTCCTCCAGAGTACCCCTACCCAATGAGCCCCCCAAAGAAAATGTCGTGTCTGCAGAAAGCGCGGATTTAGGCGTGACACCCAGTATTATTGTCCCTTCTGTCCTGGCAATCCTGGTCTTTGCATTGGTGAATGTTTTGAACGCTACCATACACTAGTTTTTAGCGTAGGGTACAGCACTGCACAGACTAGGACACACTTTCACAGGGTCTCCCAAGATGCTATCGCATTTTGAGAGACCCAAACCTGGAACCGTTACAGTTTTAAAAGTTACAGTTATAAAAAAAAATGTAAAAAAAAAAATACACAAAAAAATATAAAATAAAAAAACCAAAAATAGTTGTCGTTTTATTGTTCTCTCTCTCTATTTTCTCTCTATTGTTATGCTCTTTTTTACTGTATTCTATTCTGCAATGTTTTATTGTTATGTTTTATCATGTTTGCTTTTCAGGTATGTAATTTTTTTTACAGTTTACTGTGTTTTAACCATTTTTTTGTTTTCAGGTACGCCATTCAGCTGCAGCGCGGATTTATTTATCTTGACAGCAACAGCATTTGCTCCCACGATACATAAAGCCGTGACTCCAGCGCTGTCGGATGTGATTTCACCACCACAGTTACATACTTCAGCATATATGCCGAAGCGTGGGGGTAGCAGTGGGTGAAGGAGCGATTTGCTCCTGCCTTTTGCGGGAGGATGCCCCCATGCTTCGGCATATATAAACGGTGCATGTATGCCCATCATTAGAAGTGGGTGGATGAAGGGAGGTATTCTAATGGTGGGCATACCACCGATCAATATCTTTTTTTCGTTCAGCCCACAGGCTGCATGAAAAAAAATTTTACAATATATGCCCAACAAGGACCAGCAACGTACTGGTATGTTGCTGGACTTTGAGTGGTTATACCAGAATGATGCCTGCAGGTTTAGGTATCATCTTGGTATCATTCTTTTCAGCCAGCGGTCGGCTTTCATGTAAAAGCAATCCTAGCGGCTAATTAGCCTCTAGACTGCTTTTACAAGCAGTGGGAGGGAATGACCCCCCCCCCCACCGTCTTCCATGTTTTTCTCTGGCTCTCCTGTCCCAACAGGGAACCTGAGAATGCAGCCGGTGATTCAGCCAGCTGACCATAGAGCTGATCAGAGACCAGAATGGCTCCAAACATCTCTATGGCCTAAGAAACCGGAAGCTACGAGCATTTCATGACTTAGATTTTGCCGGATGTAAACAGCGCCATTGGGAAAGCATTTTATCACACCGATCTTGGTGTGGTCAGATGCTTTGAGGGCAGAGGAGAGATCTAGGGTCTAATAGACCCCAATTTTTTCAAAAAAGAACACCTGTCACTATCTATTGCTATCATAGGGGATATTTACATTCCCTGAGATAACAATAAAAATGTTTAAAAAAAATAAAAATGAAAGGAACAGTTTAAAAATAAGATAAAAAAGCAAAAAAAAAACACCCCTGTCCCCCCCTGCTCTCGCGCCAAGGCGAACGCAAGCGTCGGTCTGGCGTCAAATGTAAACACAATTGCACCATGCATGTGAGGTATCACCGCGAAGGTCAGATCGAGGGCAGTAATTTTAGCAGTAGACCTCCTCTGTAAATCTAAAGTGGTAACCTATATAGGCTTTTAAAGGCTTTTAAAAATGTATTTAGTTTGTCGCCACTGCACGTTTATGCGCAATTTTAAAGCATGTCATGTTTGGTATCCATGTACTCGGCCTAAGATCATCTTTTTTATTTCCTCAAACATTTGGGCAATATTGTGTGTTTTAGTGCATTAAAATTTAAAAAGTGTGTTTTCCCCCCAAAAAAATGCGTTTGAAAAATTGCTGCGCAAATACTGTGTGAGAAAAAAAATGAAATGCCCACCATTTAATCTGTAGGGCATTTGCTTTAAAAAAATATATAATGTTTGGGGGTTCAAAGTAATTTTCTTGCAAAAAAAATATTTTCTTTCTCGAACATCACGGGACACAGAGCGACAGTAATTACTGATGGGTTATATAGGTATCACTGGTGATTGGACACTGGTACACCCTATCAGGAAGTTCAACCCCCTATATAATCCCTCCCCCTTGCAGGGATACCTCAGTTTTTACGCCAGTGTCTTAGGTGATGGACGTGTAAAGATGTCCTGTGCTGAGCTCCAAAGGGAATATCCTAAGATCCTATACTGGGGCAAGCCAGGCGAACCGGATCCATTCAAAGTGTCTTTCATGGCCGAATTGAATGGTACCCGGGCCTCGTGTCCGAAGAAACGAGGTTTTACCCGTAACGCTTCTCTTTTTAGAGAGCTGGACCCCGCAGATCAGAAAATGGCTTTAAACTTCCTAATTTCTGGCGAGGTGCTTTACGGTCCCAGAACTGTTGGATCCCCCTACTGATGGGGGCCCCAGTCTCTGACGGTTTTTTCAAACGGAGCCCACCGTGAGAGGTGAAGATTGGGTCTGTGTAAACATCACCCTGCGGCTGGATAAGGTAAGAGGAGATTCCACAGAATTTTTGAGTTCTAGTGGCTTTTCTCCTTTAAGGTAAATGCATGCTATGCCTATTGTGACCACCGGGGGCTGCCAAGAGCACAAACCTGCACATGCTGACTGTCTGTCTCAGTGTTCATCGTTGGTGTTTTTTCCTCACAGCGTCTCAAGCCGGCTGCAAAGAAGGTAAGATGGAGGAGGGATTTCTCATGTTTGAATGTTCCCCCCAGGCTGGAGGGGCCACAGGGGTCTAGAAAGTGGTTATACCAACCGGACTCTGCGGCCTAATGGCCACCATCTCTGAAGATAGCCGTTCAGGCAGATCTTGTTACCAGCCTCTCTCCCTCCCCCCCATCCCCAGCCTTTCTCCAGAAGCATGACAGGAGAGTCGGCCAGCGTGGGAAGCGCTTGTTTTTTTTCATAACTCAAAGGGGGGGGCGGTAGAGGGGGAGGGGCGGGACGTCAGCACTGAGTGCTTAGACTCCCACTCAGGCCAGCTGCAGGCTATTAGAGGCACTCTGTACAGGTGCACACAGCTAATAGATGTAGGGACAGGGGATTATAACGGTGCTAAGGTCAAGGAATACAAAGAAAAAAGAGAAGGTTTTAAAAGGCAAAAAATTACAAAGTTTATTAGTAATAATACATACATAGAAAAACACACTTAGATCAATTAACATTTAAAATGAATATGTATACTGCATGTGACCCAGGGTATGGTGGAGTAGGCCAGATGGAGGTGGCCGGCGAAGTGGGGGCTCAATTTCCTACATGTTTCGCCAAGACATTGGCTTCCTCAGGGAACAAGAGCTCGAAATTGAATATGTAAAAAGGTCTGTATATGGAGATACGGAAAACATCATATGAGCAAAATTATTTAACAGTGCAGTATTTGGTACAAGCTCCAGAAAATCGATATTGTGGCTGGACAATCATGCAACCAGGCGGCCCCACCAATTCCGGTGGCGCAAACGTACCTGAAACACCGACACCCAAGGGGGGGGGCGCGGAAGGCGTCACCACAGGGGAATATTGGGCAGGCCGCGCCGTGTAATGTGCCTGCAGGGGGCACACAGTAGACCTGGCAAAGGAATGTATTGAAAATATGTGAGTAGATGTCGAACATTGCATGTAAGGGACTAGAGATGATGCAGTTATGCATCGGTTGCATAAAGCGAAAAAGTATATATATCTGTATCTATTTTAAAAGGTATATCAAAAACTCACACTTTTCTTTAAAAACAGTAAATTGCAGTGGGCACAAGGTGCCTGTGGATGGATGCATACACACAGCAAAGCAATTAACGGAATCGGCAATCAAATGGAGAAAAGGCCTAGATGGAAAAAATAGGTTGCTTTAAAGGTAAAACTAATGATCGTTATAGGCTTAGCAAAGAAGAAGTCATCAGAAGGGAACTTACTTACCTGCCAGGTAGAAGTCTCATATAGGTGCAATCAAATGCATGAGATGGGGTATTTTTAAAAAAATTTTATTGGAAAGGCAGCAGTTGCAGTAAGTCCTAGGCAAAGAAGGGTATAAGGGGAAAAGTTAAAGCGGCACAGACTGTATTAAAAGGAATAATGGGACTGCTGAGGAGACAGGGAACACATTACCTGATACGCCATATAGCAGAGAGTGTGACTCATGGGAAATCAATGTTGAGGATTACCGAGGAATGAATGGTAAGTCCAAAGTAACTCCTATAGGAAATAGTTAGGGGCTCAGTAAGTAATGAACTAGGGAAAAAGAAAGTTTAAAATAGTGCTAAGTGTCATGAAGAAAAAGGATTACCTTGTTGCTGTGTGTGGAGCATTTACAGGTACGTCCCTCGTCCAGTGTGTGGGCTGAGGGACTGGCCGGTTACTAATATACCCCCCACACCTGATCAGATGATGATCAGGTGTGCGGACGCGGGTGAGGGGCGTCCTCGCCTGCGCACAGTGTGGTGCCACGGAACTGCAAGTTCCGACATGCACCGCGTGCGCATGCTCAGAGCAGGCGGGTCGCGTGGCGAATGGGAGGATGAGACGCCGAGGAATGGGAGGTACCAGGGCGTCACCACCTCCCATCAGCCGATGGAAACGGGGACCAGAGGGTCCGAGTATGGCGCGGACACCCAGGGCAGACATGGAATGATCTGCCCCGGGCGTCCGTACAGGCACGAACGGCGCTGACAATGCACCTCCCGAGGGGGGAGCCAACGCCACGCCCCCCCCATCGAGGCGCCGGGGGGCCAGGAAAACGATGCGGTCCGGTGGTGGAGCATACCAAGTGCAAGATAGGCGGTGGGCGGAGACACAGGGTGGGGGGCATCGCCCCCACTAACCCGGCAGTCCACAAGGGTCCGTGGGGACAGCGGGAAATACCTGTGTGTCGGCACACCATGTCCAGCCACAAAGTGTATAACATACATAGAGAACCTCAGGGTCCTGGTTGCACAAAGGAACATATAATGAAAGCAATACTTGTATAACACGGACTGAAGACAAAAAGACATATGGGTTAAAAGGGTGTATCAATACAGATATCATAACCTTCGCATATCTATGAGTACAAACAGAAAATGGAAATCAAACAAAAATACAAATATCAGTATTGATATATAGACATATTGATGTAAAAGAAAATGCTATAGTGACAAATAGCGGTCATGGTGGTATAACATACCATAGGGGGTCTGTGAAAGAGACCGCAAGTAGAGCCATGGCAGGAGTGAAAGGCCAGAAAAGCTAAGGTCAAGGAAAAAAGGAGAAGAATGAAACAGTCGGAGAGAGAAAGAGGTACAGGAAAAAGTAGGGACAGAAAAAGGGAGGAAAAGGGGAAGCAAAGAAAAACCATAAGTGACTCAGACTAAAAAATAGGCATAAGAGAAAAGGGAATGCGCAATGTATTTGCAGGTATGGCTCATAAGGGTGTAGGTATTAAAGGAAAGGTTTGAAACTAATATGTTCGTTAAGTCCCGGGAAATTAGTGGCATTTAATGTGTGAATCCATTTTGTTTCAAGTCGTAATAGTTTATTGTCTATGCTTCCGCCTCTGACATGTGAGGGAACATGTTCAAGTGCGGAAAACAAAATGACATGGGGATCAAAATTATGCTGGGCAGCAATGTGCCGGTTGATAGCGGTGGTAGTAGTGTTTTTGTATAGCGGTTTTATGTGGTCACGGATACGGATCTGAAACGGACGCTTGGTTTTGCCAACGTAGTATGAGCCGCATTGGCATTGAGCCAAATAAACGACTCCTACGGTGGCACAGGTGACTCGATGTCTAATGGTATGAGTGTTTCCATTAGGCAGGTTCACCACTTTGGAGTTAGTGACAAAGGCACATATGTCACATCTGCCACATTGGTAGGTACCTGTGGCAGTGGGCCTATGGGCAATGTCAGTCACATGATGGCTATTAATGAGTCGATCGCGAAGTGAGGGGGATCGGCGGTATGTGATATCGGGGTATGTTTTTACATATTTGGCAATTGTGGGATCTGATGTTAATAGGGGCCAAAATTGGTTGAGAATGTGCCTAATTTGAGTGTGTTGATTTGAAAAATGGGTGATAAGTCGTATCGGTTGTCTGGTGTCTAATGGTTTGTCGGAGAAGACAAGGTCCTTTCTGTTGAGTTTCTTTGCCTTGTTAAAGGCTTTTTTCAAGAGAGAGTGGCTGTAGCCTCTATCTCGGAGTCTATTGTACAATTCATGTGCTGCCTTGAGGAAATCTTCCTCTAGGGTGCAATTACGTTTTATCCTCAGATATTGGCTGAACGGGATACTTCTAAGGAGAGGTCTGGGGTGGGCACTATGAGCATGTAGTATCGTATTGCCCGAAGAGGGCTTCTGATAAAAGGCAGTGTAAATTTGACCATTGGATTGCAAGCCAATCTGGAGGTCCAAGAAGTGGATCTGCGATTGGCTGCACTACATGGTAAACCTAAGATTGAACGTATTCAGGGTGAGATGCTGAACAAACAAAACAAGTTCCTCTTTGGTGCCTGACCAGAACAACAGTATGTCGTCTATATACCTGTACCAGGATATCACCCTGGACAGGTAAGGATTGGAATGGGCCGGATCGAATAGTTCCCTCTCCCACCCCCCCAGGTAAAGGTTGGCATAGGCAGGGGCACACTTGGTCCCCATAGCCACACCTTGTACCTGGAGGTAGTGGGAGGAACCGAACATAAAGTAATTTCGTGTTAGTATGAACCTCAATAGTTCAAGGACGAAGTCCCCATATGTGTCATATTTGGGGCCTCTTTCCTGGATTAGTTTACTGATCACTGAAATGCCTCTATTATGTGGGATAATGTTGTATAAACTTTCCACGTCTAGGGCTACTAACCATGTGTTTTTTGGTAGGGTTTGACTATCAAGTATCCGAAGGAGATGGATAGTGTCCTTGATGTATGAAGGCAAGGCAACTACGTGAGGTGCCAGGTATTTATCGACCAATGCACTGGCAGATTCAGTGAGACATTGTCATCCGGACATGATTGGACGGCCCGGAGGGTGATCAAGGGATTTATGGAGTTTAGGGAGAGAATAAAAGGTAGGAGTTGTGGGTTCTCTGACACTGAGAAACTTCCATGTGTTGGAATCTATGGTGCCCTTTTGGTAGGCTCCGAATATCAACTGTTGGTATTCGGATATGTAATGATCAATAAGTGATTTAGAGATTGGTCTGTACCAGTCACGGTTGTTCAGGATGTCAAGACACATTTGTTCATAAAAGGGCACATCCATCACCACCACATTGCCACCCTTATCGGCTGGCTTTATGATCAGTTCTGGATGATTTTGAAGGGATTTAATGGCTTTGGTGAGGGCCGGAGTGAGATTGGAAGGGTGAGGGGAGTTGGGGTTTAACCCTTCAATGGTGGTGGTAACCTGTTGTACAAAGGCCCAGATGTTGGGGTCCACACAGCCTTCTGAGAGACACAGAGCTGACGGTCGCATGTAAGGTGGGACACAGGCATTCTCCTAGGCAGCATTTACTGAAGTAATACCAGACTGAGCATTGGGTAGCAAGGCTTTTAGCCAGACTACATCGCTCAGCAGGCAGTGTTCATTTGTATACCTCACACCTTGTTGCTTTGCACTATGGGTAGAAGAGGTTCAAGCACCCCAGGAACCAGAGACACTAGGGGATCTTGTTCGGGTTCTGAGGGCCCTCTGTCGGCAGCATCCTCCCCCCCTAAAAGATGGGCCAGGGACGGCTAGCCAGGGTGAGCCATCGGGGTCAGGGGCTACACCTGCTTTTGGCACTTCAGCCCCTGTATATATTACACAAGAGGTTTTTTCCTCAACCATTAATGGTCTAGAGGAAAGATTAATGGCCGTGATTACGTCTTCACTCAGTGGAAGAAAACGCACAAGGCTTTCCTCTGTTCCCCAAGACCCTCAGACAGAGGAGCTCTGGGATAAAGGAGATGAATCCCTTTCAGAGGATCGGGATGGGACGGATGATTCCTCTTCGGAGGATTCAGGTGGAGAGGGACCCTCTGCGACTTCCCAAGAAGGAGAAAGTCTTAGTGCAGATCCCCACTGGATTGGTCCGATCCACATTTAAGTTGCCCATACCTGAAACTGCTAAAGAATCCTCTTCTGCTTTGGGGTCACTGAAACCTTTCCAAGCAGCACATGCTTTTCCTGTTCATACTTTACTTGAAAAGCTCATTTATTCTGAGTGGGATCACCCAGACAAATGTTTTTTTTTCCAACACTTTATCCGATGGAAGAAAAGTTTATTAAAATGTGGGGAATACCGGTTATTGATTCCGCCATTTCCTCCGTAAATAATAGCCTGACTTGTCCTGTAGACAATGCTCAGATGCTCAGGGATCCTGTAGATAAAAGGATGGAATCCCTATTGAAGGATGTTTTCTCCTTAGCAGGATCAGTGGCCCAACCTGCAGTAGCAGCGATTGGAGTCTGTCAATACTTAAGAGACCATGTTAAGCAGGTCATCAAAGTATTACCTGAACAGCAGGCCCGGGGTTTGCTAACCTTCCAGCGGCCTTATGCTTTGTGGTTTACGCCATTAGAGATTCTATCGTGCAAACCTCCCGTCTTTCACTGGGGTTGGTGCATATACGTAGAATCCTATGGTTGAAAGATTGGTCAGCCGAAGCACCATGTAAGAAGCTACTGGTTGGGTCTCCATTTCGTGGTGCAAGGTTGTTTGGAGAGGACTTGGATAACTATATCAAGAGAATCTCTTGTGGGAAAAGCACTCTCTTACCCGTCAAGAAGAAGAGTAAGCGTCCCTCTTTCAAACGGACTCTTTCCCCAGCGCCGGGGGCTTCAGCCTCCAGGCAGTCTCGACGGCCGCCTCCATCGGGGTCCAGAGACAAGAGTCAACCCCAGGGACAAAAGAGGTCCTGGGGAAAGAAGCCTACTAGGCAAAACACTAAGTCCTCTGCATGAGGGGGCGCCCCCACTCACTCGAGTGGGGGAAGACTGCGACAGTTCTCAGAGCTCTGGCAGGAGGACTTCCAGGACAGATGGGTAATCTCCACGGTAACCTTAGGGTACAAGCTGGAGTTTCAGGAATTCCCCTCTCCTCGGTTCCTCAGATCAGGTGTTCCCAGAGACCCAGAGAAGAACCAGTCGCTCCTTCTAGCGTTAGAGCGACTTTTGTCGCAGGAGGTCATTATGATAGTTCCCGCAAAGGACCAGGGATTGGGCTTCTATTCCAACCTTTTTACGGTCCAAAAGCCAAATGGAGATGTCAGGCCCATTCTGGACTTAAGGGATCTGAACCGATTCCTAAGGATTCAATCCTTCCGCATGGAATCAATTTGAACAGTAGTTCCCACCCTGCAGGGAGGAGAATTTCTGGCATCAATAGACATCAGAGATGCATATCTGCATGTGCCCATTTTTCCTGCTCATCAGAAGTTTCTGCGCTTCGAGGTAGGAGGGCGCCATTTCCAGTTTGTGGCTCTGCCTTTTGGGATAGCCGCTGCATCTCGAGTGTTCACAAAAATCTTGGCTCCTCCTCTGGCCAGATTAAGGGCTCAGGGTATAGCTGTCATAGCATACCTAGACGACCTGCTCTTGATAGACCGGTCGGTAGCCTCTTTAAATGGAAACTTGAGGACCACAGTCAGGTATCTAGAACACCTGGGTTGGATCCTCAACTTAGAAAAGTCTTTCCTAAAACCAGTAAGAAGACTGGAGTATTTAGGTCTGATTATAGATACAAGCCAGGAGAAAATATTTCTACCCCAGGCAAAGATCACTGCTTTGAGAGAGCTGATTCTGACAGTAAGGACCAAGAAGGGTCCCTCAGTCCGCCTTTGTATGAGGCTACTAGGGAAGATGGTGTCTTCATTCAAAGCAGTTCCCTATGCTCAGTTTCACTCAAGAATGCTGCAACACAGTATTCTGTTGACCTGGAACAAGAAGGTTCAGGCATTAGACTTTCCGATGCACCTGTCGCATGCGGTGCGTCAGAGCCTCAATTGGTGACTCATACCCGAGAACCTGCAGAAGGGGAAATCCTTTCTACTGGTTACCTGGACGGTGGTAACAACAGATGTCAGTCTGTCAGGTTGGGGAGCAGTTCTGGAACAGGCTGCGGTCCAAGGGATATGGTCCAAGACAGAGAGGACCTTACCCATCAACATTCTGGAGATCTGGGCGATACATTTAGCTCTAAAAGCCTGGACTATCAGGCTACAGGGTTGTCCGGTCAGGATCCAGTCCAACAATGCCACAGCAGTGGCTTATGTCAATCATCAGGGAGGCACCCAGAGCCGAGCTGCTCAAAAGGAGGTGAACCAGATCTTAGTCTGGGCAGAGATGCATGTGCCATGCATATCGGCAGTTTTCATCCCGGGAATAGAGAATTGGCAGGCGGACTATCTAAGTCGCCAGCAGTTACTTCCAGGGGAATGGTCTCTGCATCCCGACGTCTTTTGGGCCATATGCCAAAGATGGGGGGTTCCAGATGTAGATCTCTTTGCATCCCGATTCTACACAAAGATAGACAGATTTGTGGCAAGGACAAAAGATCCTCTTGCATGCGGGACGGATGCGTTGGTGATTCCGTGGCATAGGTTCTCACTGATTTACGCATTCCCGCCTATTCTGCTATTACCACGACTCCTTTGCAGGATCAGGCAGGAAAGGAAGTCGGTACTTCTGGTGGCCCCCGCTTGGCCCAGAAGGACTTGGTATGCAGAAATAGTAAGGATGACGGTGGGTTCCCCGTGGACCCTACCGGTACGCCCAGACCTGTTAAGGTCCAGTGTTCCATCCTGCCTTACAAACGCTAAATTTGACGGTTTGGCTATTGAGACCCACGTTCTGAAGAGTCGTGGGCTATCAGGTCCTGTCATATCTACCTTGATTAATGCAAGGAAGCCAGCTTCCAGGATGATTTATCATAGAGTCTGGAAAGCTTATATAACCTGGTGTGAATCCAGAGGTTGGCATCCCAGGAAATAAGTCATAGGTAGAATTCTTGATTTTCTACAATTAGGATTAGAGATTAAGCTGGCCTTGAGTACCATCAAGGGCCAGGTCTCTGCTTTATCAGTATTATTTCAGCGGCCACTTGCTTCGCATTCTTTGGTCCAAAATTTTATGCAGGGGGTGATGCGTCTTAATCCTCCGGTTAAAGCGCCCCTAAGCCCCTGGGACTTGAACTTGGTCCTGGCTGTGTTACAGAAACAGCCTTTTGAACCAATAAGTCAGATTCCTTTGGTCTTGTTGACAAGGAAATACATTTTTCTGGTGGCCATCTCTTCTGCTAGAAGAGTATCAGAATTGGCAGCTCTTTTCTGTAAGGAGCCTTATTTGATTATACACAAGGATAGAGTGGTACTACGCCCTCATCCTAGTTTTTTACCGAAGGTGGTTTCTGATTCTCATTTAAACCAAGACATTGTTCTGCCTTCTTTTTTCCAGATACCTGTTCTCCGGAAGAGAGATCTCTACATTCGTTGGATGTAGTAAGAGCAGTTAAGGCCTATCTAGGGCAACTGCTCAAATCCGCAAGACGGATGTTTTGTTTGTGCTGCCAGAGGGTCCCAATAGAGGACAGGCAGCATCAAAAGCTACCATTTCTAAATGGATTCGACAATTGATCATTCAAGCTTACGGTTTGAAACAGAAGATTCCTCCGTTTCAGATCAAGGCACATTCCACAAGGGCTATTGGTGCTTCTTGGGCAGTGCATCACCGGGCCTCTATGGCTCAAATCTGCAAGGCCGCAACCTGGTCTTCAGTTCATACATTCACCAGATTCTATCAGGTGGATGTGAGAACGCATAAGGATATCGCCTTTGGGTGTAGTGTGCTGCAGGCAGCGGTACAGGGTCCTCAGGTCTGATTGCACCCTACTTGGTCGTGGTCCCCCCCCCCCCTCAGGTAGCATTGCTCTGGGACATCCCATCAGTAATTACTGTGGCTCTGTGTCCCGTGATGTTCGAGAAAGAAAATAGGATTTTTTAAAACAGCTTACCTGTAAAATCCTTTTCTTTCGAAGGACATCACGGGACACAGAGGTCCCGCCCCTCTTCTAATACACTATATTGCTTGGCTACAAAACTGAGGTATCCCTGCAAGGGGGAGGGATTATATAGGGGGTGGAACTTCCTGATAGGGTGTACCAGTGTCCAATCACCAGTGATACCTATATAACCCATCAGTAATTACTGTGGCTCTGTGTCCCGTGATGTCCTTCGAAAGAAAAGGATTTTACAGGTAAGCTGTTTTTAAAAATCCTATTTTTTTTCATGTAAACAAAAAGTGTCAGAAAGTGCTTTGTCTTCAAGTGGTTAGAAGAGTGGGTGATGTGTGACATAAGCTTCTAAATGTTGTGCATAAAATGCCAGGACAGTTCAAAACCCCCCCAAATGACCCCATTTTGGAAAGTAGACACCCCAAGCTATTTGCTGAGAGGCATGTTGAGTCCATGTAATATTTTATATTGTGACACAAGTTGCGGGAAAAAGACAAATTTTTTTTTTTTTTTTGCACAAAGTTGTCACTAAATGATATATTGCTCAAACATGCCATGGGAATATGTGAAATTACACCCCAAAATACATTCTGTTGCTTCTCCTGAGTACAGGGATACCACATGTTTAGGACTTTTTGGGAGCCTAGCCGCGTACGGAACCCCGAAAACCAAGCACCGCCTTCAGGCTTTCTAAGAGCGTAAATTTTTGATTTCACTCTTCACTGCCTATCACAGTTTCGGAGGCCATGGAATGCCCAGATGGCAACCCCCCCCCCCCAAATGACCCCATTTTGGAAAATAGACACCCCAAGCTATTTGCTGAGAGGTATAGTGAGTATTTTGCAGACCTCACTTTTTGTCACAAACTTTTGAAAATTGAAAAAAGAAAAAAATAAATTTCTTCATTTTCAAAAACAAATGAGACCTGCAAAATACTCACCATGCCTCTCAGCAAATAGCTTGGGGTGTCTACTTTCCAAAATAGGGTCATTCTGGGGGGTTTTGTGCTATCTTGGCATTTTATGGCCTTCGAAACTGTGATAGGTAGTGAGGAGTAAAATCAAAAATTTACGCCCTTAGAAATCCTGAAGGTGGTGCTTGGATTTCGGGGCCCCGTATGAAGCTAGGCTCCCAAAAAGTCCCACACATGTGGTATCCCCGTACTCAGAAGAAGCAGCAGAATGTATTTTGGGGTGTATTTCCACATATGCCCATGGCATGTTTGAGCAATATATCATTTAGTGACAACTTTGTGCAAAAAAAAAAAATTGTCACTTTCCCGCAACTTGTGTCAAAATATAAAATATTCCATGGACTCAACATGCCTCTCAGCAAATAGCCTGGGGTGTATACTTTCCAAAATGGGGTCATTTGGGGGGGTTTTGTGCCATCTGGGCATTTTATGGCCTTCAAAACTGTGATAGGTAGTGAGGAGTGAAATCAAAACTTTACGCCCTTAGAAATCCTAAAGGTGGTGCTTGGTTTTCGGGGCCCCGTACGCGACTAGGCTCCCAAAAAGTCCCACACATGTGGTATCCCCGTACTCAGGAGAATCAGCAGAATGTATTTTGGGGTGCAATTCCACATATGCCCATGGCCTGTGTGAGCAATATATCATTTAGTGACAACTTTTTGTAATTTTTTTTTTTTTTTTTGTCATTATTCAATCACTTGGGACAAAACAAATAAATATTCAATGGGCTCAACATGCCTCTCTGCAATTTCCTTGGGGTGTCTACTTTCCAAAATGGGGTCATTTGGGGGGGGGTTGTACTGCCCTGCCATTTTAGCACCTCAAGAAATGACATAGGCAGTCATAAACTTAAAGCTGTGTAAATTCCAGAAAATACGGATCATATAATTCTTTGCCACTTCTGTAGTATATCATTTTTTATTTCTTGCAAATGTATATCTTCATATGTTTAATTACTTTTTAACAATTTTTGTATAAATAAAACTTATCTAATTTTTTTTAAAAATAATTTCTTTCTTTTGTTGCCTTAAAAATCCCAATCAAATGAGGTTCCCATTGTAATTCCAGAAAATGTACCCTAGTTTGTAGACGCTATAACTTTTGCGCAAACCAATAAATATACGCTTATTGACATTTTTTTTACCAAAGACATGTGGCCGAATACATTTTGGCCTAAATGTATGACTAAAATTGAGTTTATTGGATTTTTTTTATAACAAAAAGTAGAAAATATCATTTTTTTTCAAAATTTTCGGTCTTTTTCCATTTATAGCGCAAAAAATAAAAACCGCAGAGGTGATCAAATACCATCAAAAGAAAGCTCTATTTGTGGGAAGAAAAGGACGCAAATTTTGTTTGCGCGGTCATGCAATGCTGTACCCAATATAACAAAAACTCAACCAGCGCAAATCACTTAAGTTGTAAACTAAAGCGGCTGAATACTGAGGATAAAATTTATCAAATCCAATAACTCAAATATAGAAAGGCAGTACAGCGCTAGAAATATAAATCCCTATAAAACATTGATTAACATAAAAGTCCATAAAAAGAGAATTCCAGATGAAGATCCAAAAGTGCAAGTGACATCCACATATGATGAGTGACTATTATAGTGATAAACCTCCACCAACGATATCGCTAGCCGCTCACCTCAGCAGGTGGACCCCTGAATAAATTCAGTCAGGTCTAAAACAGCTTTTCCCACAATGGGAGATAAACAGGAACAGGTAACTTAGGCC
This sequence comes from Lithobates septentrionalis, assembly GCA_037952835.1. NCBI lineage: Eukaryota > Metazoa > Chordata > Amphibia > Anura > Ranidae > Lithobates > Lithobates septentrionalis. The sequence continues at coordinate 3,052,272 of JBBDGP010001364.1, read as the reverse complement.
GGTCAGCTTTCAGTCTTTAGTGGAGCTCGTGGAACGATCACATGCAATAGAATAAACCACATCTAGTGCTCTCTGTAAATTGCTTAAAAGTTTTAATAAAAAGTAGATACACTTACAAGGAAAGCACTGTTCCCCAGTGCGAAGGATAAAAGCAAGTAGGATACTCCACGGAGATCAGTGAACAAGACGTGGGTGACGTCACGATTCGGGTCACGTGATGTTTTCCGTACGCGTTACGTCCCTTGTAATGGGCGGGACTTCTTCAGCGGCGACGGCATGACGTGGTCCACCCGCTTTAAATAACTCAGCTGATCACCGCAGCCAATGGGGCATGGTGTATACACATTACCATGGTAACCAATGGCCGGGAACGAAGATGATAGTTCTAGACATAGAACCACAAAGGGGTTTGCTAATTTCTAGCGCTGTACTGCCTTTCTATATTTGAGTTGTTGGATTTGATAAATTTTATCCTCAGTATTCAGCCGTGTTAGTTTACAACTTAAGTGATTAGCGCTGGTTGAGTTTGTTATATTGTCATTATATTTTAATTTATCACAATTTCAGCAGCTGTCATGGATGTATTTCTTTATTTAGAAAAACGTGAAGTCAATTTGGATGAGGTTTTTTCCCATGGTCCCATGTCTGAACAACATAATGACTTAACCTCTTCTTTTAAAAAATTGAATCATATTTTTGAGAAGAAGGTAAAGACATGGTGGGATATTACCTCATTCAATCAGTACATTTCCTGTAACCTGGTCCCTAGAAGACTTAGGTGGGACATCCCACCGAATGATGGTCTATTTGAGGAATCAATGTTGGAGTGGAGGAATTTTTTTGTTAAAGGTTCAGAATTGTTACAATTACTACTTGCACGTAAACAAAGGAAAATGGAATTCCTTGAGTCACAAATTAGTGATATCAGGAAATCCATTGAGCCTCATAAAAATAGTGAAGAGTTTCAAAAATTATCTGCTGACCTTGGCAATAAGCTTGCCAAATGGGATATTGAAGCCCAGAATAAGAAAAAGAAAAAATATATCAGAGATTATGATGATTTTAGGAATGGTAATATCTTCAAATGGCAGACTACTTCTGCCCCCCCTACATCAGAGGTAAATCCCAATCCACCACAGAGGGAACCAAATTCTAATCTAGGTAGACCTCCACCTGTTATGTCCAACTCCTACATTTACCCCCCTCCTGCACCCTCCAATTATAGAGGAGGTTTAGCTAAGAGAAGGGATTTCAAAGGGAAGAGAGGGAGAGGTAAACACAATGTCCCTCCAGGGACCCCCATAAGGGACACCTCTTACTACTCATATCATCAACAAAATTATGAATCACCTCGTAGATGGGAAAATCATAGGCAGGATTATCATGATTACTCTAATAATTATGAAAGAAGGGATATGCCTCAACACACACGTGGGGAACCCTTGCCCCTGTCAAATAGATTTACCCTGTTTCAACATCATAATTCTAATGAAGGGGATTTTTCGGGGGCACAGAGCGGGCCTGGGAGGGGAGCGCTGATGCCTCCGCCCAACCACACGGAATGGTGGAGATATCAACCGCAACCATCCCCACAAACAAGAGACCAATCCAGAAAAAGAGGGAGAGAGGAAGGAGAGGGGGCATGAGATTACAAAAAGAAAAAACCCCAATAGGCTCAGGAATTTATAATTTGAGTAGTTGTGCCTTGAGTGAAAATGAGATGAGAGTCCTTGATAGAGGGCTCAAATTTGCTCCTGTACACAACATGAACAAATTTCAAACCTATGTGAGCATTCATAAATTTGTCAGAAATCTGAACATGAAAAAGTATTTTTTGTCAAATCCTACCAGACCTTCTGTTATCACAAAAGGTTCACATTCCGGTTTAAGGAATAAATCTACTTTCAATCCTTTGAACCCCGACAATAAGTACCTGGAGGTGTTCAAAAACATGTTATTTAATGATTTGGATAAGATGAAAGTAAGAAAGGTATTGGACCCACAGTATATCAGGCAAGGCATGAAAACTCTGGAGGCTAGAAACTACATTTATTATACGCCCGGCAGACAAAGGTGGGGACCTGGTTATTCTGGATAAATCCAAATATCTCGCAGAGCTCGTTAGATTGTTGGATGATCCAGATACTTATCAGATTCTCAGTAAGGACCCTATGTTGATCTATAAGGACGAGTTACACTGGCTTGTAGAGGAAGGAAGAACACAGGGGATTCTGACAAAGAAGGAGGCGTCCTATTTGGACCCCTTATTCTGCAGAACTCCCATTATTTATTGCCTCCCAAAAATCCATAAGGATAGTATTAACCCCCCTGGTAGGCCTATTGTCAATGGTATTGACTCCATTTCCTCCAGGGTGGGTCAATACATTGATCACATCCTTCAACTGCTAGTGAATAAAACTGAAGCGTTTCTGAAAGACACGAAACATGTCATTCAAATCATGGAGACCACCAGTTGTTCCTCCCCATGTATTCTGGTGACAGCGGGCGTAGGGTCCTTATATACTATTATTGGACATGAGGATGCTTTATCCTCGGTACAATGGGCCTTATCTAAATTTTCTGACCTTTCAACTAAACATAAGAATTTCTTATTAAAAAGTTTACGTTTTTGTTTAGCCGTCAATTTTATTTGCAAAAGAGGGGCGTTGCGATGGGTGCCCGCTTTGCTCCCAGTGTGGCCAACTTGTTCATGGCCCACTGGGAGGAAGATGCGGTGTTCAAGCACCGCCCCCCACAACTAGTTTGTTACAAACGGTATATAGACGATCTGATAATGGTTTGGGAGGGCGATCGTTCTAGTCCAGCTACCTTTGTGCAAACTCTTGATGCTAATACCAAAAATATTCAACTAACCTGGAATTTTAGCAAGGATAAAATAGTGTTTTTAGACTTAGAGATTCGGAGGGAAGATGATAAGTTTAGATTATGCAATTATCGTAAACCCACTGACCGTAACTCATTTATCCCATTAGAGAGCTGCCATCACAAATCATGGCTATTTAACATCCCTAAGGGACAATTTGTGAGGCTCTGACGAAATTGCACTGACGATAGTGACTTCATTTCCCAATCCATGGCACTCGCCTCTAAATTTCAAGAAAAAGGTTATGATCAACTAGCCTTAAAGAGTGATATGGAAAAAGTTTTAGCCATGGATAGGTCAGAGTTGATCTATAATAAAGTCAGAGACACTAGTAACAATGCTCCCAATTTCAAAATGTTACTTAACTATAATGTCCAATATAAGCAATTTGAAAAGCTGGTTGCAAAAAATTGGCCAATCCTGAAACAAGATCGCGTGCTGGGTCCCCTACTGCCACCACGCCCGTCTTTTATTTACAAAAAAGCTCCGTCTTTAAGAGACCGTCTAGCACCTGGAGTGGTAGATCCTCCCACACAAGCAGATAATAGATTATTCTCCTTTCTCTCAGGTTTCTATGCCTGTGGGCGTTGCACAGCTTGCAGGCATTCTAAATGCAATAATAAAATACAAAAACAGTTTGTTGCCACCTCAACTGGAAGGGAATACAAAATTGACCAATTGATCACTTGCACGACAGTTGGAGTCGTATACATGTTGGAGTGCGGATGCGGCCTCCAATACATTGGAAGGACCTCCAGGCCCCTGCATGTGCGTCTAGGCAAGCACGTTAATAATATTAAAAAAGGATTAAAAACCCACAATGTCTCTAAACATTTTAAAATTGTACATGGTCAAAACCCCAGAGGATTAAAATTCTGGGGGATTGAAAAAGTTAATAAACATTGGAGGGGGGGGGAATTTCCTTCACCAGCTCAGCCGCAGGGAATCCCATTGGATTCACGAGACCAAGGTTCTCTTGCCCAGAGGCTTGAACGTCGAGTTTGACGTTAATTGCTTTATCTCTGACCGATAATTTCATATGTACTTTATGTTTGGAATATACAGATGTATTTGTATTTTGATTCAGTTTTATTGTACCATGTAATAGGATGTTCCACGGAATCGAGCAAGTACATGGGTTGTTGCACAAACTAGACTTCCTTTTTGGAAGCTGGTCACATTCCTAATAGTTACACATAGTAACAACACATATTTTTAGTCATTATGGGCTTAGCTTCGGTTATTCATTACCGTCATAGCAAACCCCTTTGTGGTTCTATCACTAGAACTATCATCTTCGTTCCCGGCCATTGGTTACCATGGTAATGTGTATTCACCATGCCCCATTGGCTGCGGTGATCAGCTAGGTTATTTGAAGCGGGTGGACCGCGTCATGCCGTCGCCGCTGAAGAAGTCCCGCCCATTACAAGGGACGTAACGTGTACGGAAAACATCACGTGACCTGAATCGTGACATCACCCGCGTCTTGTTCACTGATCTCCGTGGAGTATCCTACATGCTTTTATCCTTCGCACTGGGGAACAGTGCTTTCCTTGTAAGTGTATCTACTTTTTATTAAAACTTTTAAGCAATTTACAGAGAGCACTAGATGTTGTTTATTCTATTGCATGTGATCGTTCCACGAGCTCCACTAAAGACTGAAAGCTGACCGGCCTAAGTTACCTGCTCCTGTTTATCTCCCATTGTGGGAAAAGCTGTTTTAGACCTGACTGAATTTATTCAGGGGTCCACCTGCTGAGGTGAGCGGCTAGCGATATCGTTGGTGGAGGTTTATCACTATAATAGTCACTCATCATATGTGGATGTCACTTGCACTTTTGGATCTTCATCTGGAATTCTCTTTTTATGGACTTTTATGTTAATCGATGTTTTATAGGGATTTATATTTCTAGCGCTGTACTGCCTTTCTATATTTAATGCTGTACCCAATCAGCAGTTAAAGCGACGCAGTGCCAAATTGTAAAAAGTGCTCTGGTCAGGAAGGGGGTAAATCCTTCCGGGGCTGAAGTGGTTAAAGAAGGTAAATCATCACGCAGTGTTGCACAAGATGTTGGTTGTTCACAGTCGGCTGTGTCTAAAACATGGACCAAATACAAACAACATGGGAAGGTGGTTAAAGGCAAGCATACTGGTAGACCAAGGAAGACATCAAAGCGTCAAGACAGAAAACTTAAAGCAATATGACTTGAAAACAGAAAATGTACAACAAAACAAATGAGGAACAAATGGGAGGAAACTGGAGTCAAAATCTGTGACCGAACTGAAAGAAACCGCCTAAAGGAAATGGCATTTACATACAGAAAAGCTAAAAGAAAGCCATCTCTAACACCTAAACACAAAAAAACATGGTTACAATGGGCTAAGGAAAGGCAATCGTGGATGATTGGATTTCTGTCTTGACGCCTTGATGTCTTCCTTGGTCTACCAGTATGCTTGCCTTTAACCACCTTCCCATGTTTGTATTTGGTCCATGTTTTAGACACAGCCGACTGTGAACAACCAACATCTTGTGCAACACTGCGTGATGATTTACCCTCTTTAAGGAGTTTGATAATCCTCTCCTTTTTTTCAATTGACATCTCTGGTGTTGGAGCCATGCTTCATGTCAGTCCACTTGTTGCAACAGCTCTCCAAGGTGTGATCACTCCTTTTTACCTACATACTAACAAGCAGATTTAATCTGATGCAGGTGTTAGTGTTTGTAATGAAAATTTACAGGGTGATTCCATAATTTTTTCCTCAGAATTGAGTGATTCCATAATTTATTACCTGTGCTTGTTCTATAAATCTAACTGTTACTGGCCACCACAATTATTTTTCTTGATTTCTTTTAGTGTTTCTTAAAGCCAGAAAGTTGCCATTTGAAATGCCTTAAAATAAACAACTGAAGGAACATCCTCAGGGACTGGTGATTCCATAATTTTTGCCAGGGGTTGTATCACCTCCACTGGAGTCACGGCTTTATATATCGTGGGAGCAAACGCTGTTGCTGTCAAGATAAATAAATCCACGCTGCAGCTGAATGGCGTACCTGAAGACAAAAAATGGTTAACAATAAAACACAGTAAACAGTAAAGTATAAAAAATTGCATACCTGAAAAGCAAACATGATAAAACATAATAACAATAAAACATTGCAGAATAGAATACAGTAAAAAGAGCAGAATAGAGAGAGAGAACAATAAAATGTCAACTTTTTTTAATTTTATATATTTTTTTGGCTTTTTTTTTACAATTTTTTTGTAACTGTAACTTTTATAACTGTAACCAGTTCCAAGATCAGGTCTCTCAAAATGCAATGGCATCTTGGGAGACCCTGTGAAAGTGTGCCTAGTCTGTGCAATGCTGTACCCTACGCTAATACTCAACTAGTGTATGGTAGCGTTCAAAACATTCACCAATGCAAAGACCAGGATTGTCGGGACAGGAGGGACAATAATAGCGGGTGTCACACCTATATCCGCGCTTGCTGCAGACACAACATCTTTTTTGGGGGGGTTCGTTGGGTAAGGGTACTCGGAAGGACATAAAGAAAATGCCTCTCATGCAGCCAACTGCATTTGGTTGGGCATGTGAATGGGGGAAGTACGGGTGCTGCAGAAGTGGTGGGTTCCCAATTAGGATTGGCGAATTCAGCAGGAAGGGCACGATGGGCCTGTGTTTGTCTTCTTGGTGGCAGCGGGACACTACTTGTGCTTGCCACCTCACCAGCTTGAACTGCACTTACGGGACTCGCCACGTCACCAAGTGTTACTGCAGTGCTAGTTTGACTATGACCGGGGTGTACTAGGCCGCTGGTGCTTGCCAGTTCACCAAAACGCTACCAAAAAAACTGTTAGTGATCGCAGGGATCAGGCCTGACTCTGCGAACGCTGCATTTAGTGTTTTGTAAGTGACAGTGATCGATCGATACTGCACTTGGGTAGGCTGGGCGGAGGGGCAATACGCAGGTGCTAGCAGGTATCTGAGCTGATCCCGCTAACACTGCGTTTTTGGGAACCCTAAACTGCAGGGGATGCTAGTATAGATCTGATCAGATCACATATTTTCCAGAACGGAAAATACCAGGCTGAGGAGCGATGACATCACTTCCTCTGCCGCTGTTTACTATACAGCAGCAGAGGAAGATTGCCATTGGCTGGGAGCAATCGCGAGGGGGTGGCCATTAATGGATGGCCTCCCCCTAAGCACGGATCGCTCGGGGACAGAAGCCGTCCGCCTCGGGCACCGGGGGGGTCCGATCGGACCCCCCGCTCGCGGGAGGCAAGTAACGTACCAATACGTTATTTTGCCTGCCCGTTCCAATCTTCTGCAGTATATCGGCGTGAGGCGGTCGGCAAGTGGTTAAAGCAAAGGCCCTAAAGATTAAAATGGTGGGTGTTTCATTTTTTTTCGCACAGTATTTGCGCAGCGATTTTTTCAAACGCATTTTTTGGGGAAAAAACACATTTTTTTTAATTTTTTTTACATAGTTACTTAGTAGGTGAGGTTGAAAAAAGACACGTGCATCAAGTCCAACCTATGTGTGTGGTTATGTGTCAGTATTACCTTACATATTCCTGTATGTTGCGGTCATTCAGGTGATTATCTAATAGTTTCTTGAAGCTATCAATGCTCCCCGCTGAGACCACCGCCTGTGGAAGGGAATTCCACATCCTTACCGCTCTTACAGTAAAGAACCCTCTACGTAGTTTAAGGTTAAACCTCTTTTCTTCTAATTGTAATGAGTGGCCCCGAGTCTTATTAAACTCTCTTCTGCGAAAAAGTTTTATCCCTATTGTGGGGTCACCAGTACAGTATTTGTAAATTGAACTCATATCCCCTCTCAAGCGTCTCTTCTCCAGAGAGAATAAGTTCAACGCTCGCAACCTTTCCTCATAACTAAGATCCTCCAGACCCTTTATTAGCTTTGTTGCCCTTCTTTGTACTCGCTCCATTTCCAGTACATCCTTCCTGAGGACTGATGCCCAGAACTGGACTTCATACTCCAGGTGCGGCCGGACCAGAGTCTTGTAGAGCGGGAGAATTATCGTTTTATCTCTGGAGTTGATCTCCCTTTTAATACATGCCAATATTCTGTTTGCCTTATTGGCAGCAGCTTGGCATTGCATGCCATTGCTGAGCCTATCATCTACTAGGACCCCCAGGTCCTTTTCCATCCTAGATTCCCCCAGAGGTTCTCCCCCCAGTGTATAGATTGCATTCATATTTTTGCCACCCAAATGCATTATTTTACATTTTTCTACATTGAACCTCATTTGCCATGTAGTCGCCCACCCCATTAATTTGTTCAGGTCTTTTTGCAAGGTTTCCACATCCTGCGGAGAAGTTATTGCCCTGCTTAGCTTAGTATCGTCTGCAAATACAGAGATTGAACTGTTTATCCCATCCTCCAGATCGTTTATAAACAAATTAAATAGGATTGGTCCCAGCACAGAACCCTGGGGAACCCCACTACCCACCCCTGACCATTCTGAGTACTCCCCATTTATCACCACCCTCTGAACACGCCCTTGTAGCCAGTTTTCAATCCAGGTACTCACCCTATGGTCCATGCCAACGGACCCTATTTTGTACAGTAAACGTTTATGGGGAACTGTGTCAAATGCTTTTGCAAAATCCAGATACACCACATCTACGGGCCTTCCTTTATCTAGATGGCAACTCACCTCCTCATAGAAGGTTAATAGATTGGTTTGGCAAGAACGATTCTTCATGAATCCATGCTGATTACTGCTAATGATATCGTTCTTATTACTAAAATCTTGTATATAGTCCCTTATCATCCCCTCCAAGATTTTACATACTATTCATGTTAGGCTAACTTTTCTGTAATTCCCATAGATGTTTTTTGGGCCCTTTTTAAATATTGGTGCTACATTGGCTTTTCTCCAATCAGCTGGTACCATTCCAGTCAATAGACTGTCTGTAAAAATTAGGAACAACGGTCTGGCAATCACCTGACTGAGTTCCCTAAGTACCCTCGGATGCAAGCCATCTGGTCCCGGTGATTTATTAATGTTAAGTTTCTCAAGTCTAATTTTAATTCCGTCCTCTGTTAACCATGGAGGTGCTTCCTGTGTTGTGTCATGAGGATAAACACTGCAGTTATGGTTACTGAAGCCCCCCCGATTCACTCGTGAAGACTGAGGAGAAGAATAAATTCAATACCTTTGCCATCTCCCAATCCTTTGTAACCAGATGTCCTTCCTCATTCTTTATGGGGCCAATATGGTCTGTCCTCCCTTTTTTAAGGTTTACATACTTAAAGAATTTCTTGGGATTTTTTTTGCTCTCCTCCGCTATGTGTCTTTCATGTTCTATCTTGGCCATCCTAATTTCACCCTTACATTTCTTATTGCATTCTTTATAAAGTCTGAATGCTGAGGATGATCTCTCAACCTTGTATTTTTTGAAGGCCTTCTCCTTTGCTTTTATATGCATTTTTACATTGGAGTTAAGCCATCCAGGATTTTTGTTCGCTCTTTTAAATTTATTACCCAATGGGATACATTGGCTAATGCCCTTATTTAATATGCTCTTAAAGCAAACCCATCTCTCCTCCGTATTCTTTGTTCCTAATATTTTATCCCAATTTATGCCTTTTAGCAAGGTTTGTAGTTTAGGGAAGTTGGCTCTTTTGAAATTCAGTGTCTTTGTATTCCCTTTGTTTCCTATTTGTGTGATTTATACTGAAACTAATTGACCTGTGATCGCTGTTACCTAAATTTCCCCTTATTTCCACATCTGTGATCAGGTCTGTATTGTTGGTAATCAGTAGATCTAGTAATGTTTTATTTCTAGTTGGTGCGTCTACCATCTGACCCATAAAATTGTCCTGCAAGACATTAAGGAACTGGCGAGCCTTAAATGAATGCGCGGTTCCCTCCGCCTAGTCTATGTCTGGATAATTAAAATCCCCCATTATGATAACACTTCCTATCCTTGCTGCTAATCCAATTTGTGATAGGAGATCCGTCTCCACTTCCTCCTTCAGGTTAGGGGGCCTATAGCATACTCCCAGTATTATTTTCCCCTTAGCTTCATCCCTTTGGAGCTCTACCCATAAGAATTCCACCTCCTCTCTAGCTCCCTCAGTGATGTCATCTCTCACATTCGCTTGTACATTATTCTTGATATATAGGCATACCCCTCCCCCTTTTTTACCCTCTCTATCCTTGCGGTATAGGGTATACCCTTGAATGTTTGCCAGCCAATCATGAGAGCTGTTGAACCAGGTCTCTGAAATTCCCACAAAATCCAAATCCTCCTTGTACAACAGTATCTCTAGTTCACCCATCTTGTCTGCCATGCTCCTGGCATTGGTGAACATGCCACATAGTTTAGACCGGTCGCATATTGTCCTCGTATTGGGTGTTTCAAAATTGCAACTAGGACTTGCTACTATACTCACCTTGTGTTTTTGTGCTTTGGTTAACCTACCACTAATGCCCCCAACACTACCCTCTTGAATATCATCCGCGCTGGCTATCACTGTCTCTGGACCCTCCCCCCCATTGCCTAGTTTAAAAACCCCTCTAACTTTTTGGCCATCTTCATTCCCAGCAGATCTGCACCCTCCTCATTTAGGTGCAGTTCGTCCCTTCTATAGTACCGGTTACCGACTGAGAAGTCGGCCCAGTCCTCCAGGAACCCAAACCCCTCCTTACTACACCAGCTCTTCAGCCACTTGTTTACTTCCTTAATCTCCCTCTGCCTTTCTGGTGTGGCTCGATGTACCGGTAGTATTCCTGAGAATACTACCTTGGAGGTCCTTTTCCTCAATTTAGCACCTAAGTCCCTAAAATCGTTCTTTAGGACACTCCATCTGCCTCTGACTTTGTCATTGGTGCCAACGTGCACCATGACAGCCAGGTCTTCCCCAGCCAATCCCAGTAATCTGTCCACAAGATCCGTGATGTGCCGAACCCGAGCGCCCGGTAGACAACATACTGTTCGGCGCTTCAGGTCTTGGTTACAGATTGCCCTCTCTGTCCTTCTAAGAATTGAGTCCCCTACCACCAGAATCTGTCTTTCCTTTCCCTTTGCTGCCCCCCCACTCTCACTGGAGGAGTTCTTCCCCTGGCAGCTAGGAGAGTCCCTCATCTCCAGCAGTGCTGGTCCCTGACTGGTTTCACCAATGACACTCAATGGAGTGTACTTATTGGGATGCTCCAGTCCTGGATCGGCCTCTCTGGCACTTCCACCTCTACCCCTCCTGACTGTCACCCATCTACTCTTTGCTAGTGCCTGCGCCTCTTTGTCTCCACCCGCCTCTGTGCTGACCCCTGCTGGCACCTGCCGTGTACATTCCTGGCTCACCTTTAGTATGGAGGGACTTCTCAGTGCTGACAGTTGCTTCCCTAGATTCAGAACCTGGGCTTCCAGGAAAACAATGTGCTTACATTTTGCACAGCAGTATTCACCCTCGATCGGATGATCAAGGAACGCATACATGCGGCAAGATGTACAAAGAGTCGCCTCTCCACACCCGCCGGGCATCGTACCTATTAAATTTAGTGAGGATTTGGGGATTTTACCCTGTCCAAATTACCTAACAGCTAGCTTCCTGGCACTAATACTCAAGACAATACACAGGTACACAACAAGACAATACACAGGTACTCACAGACCTACGTGCAATCGCAGAACAGTCGCAGACCTACGTGCACTCGCAATACTCAAGTATACAGTACACAATACACAAGTACTAACGATCCACACACACTACTCAGACAACACTCAGATACTCACACTACACAGGTACTATGACCCCTGTTATAACCTCCTGTTTTAAACTTAAACTAGTTTTTTAACTCCCACTTATACCAAGTTCCACTTACACAAAGTTCCACAGCCAAAAACTGAGCATGCTCAGACTGAGTTCTACACCCAGTTAAATAGGCACCTGTGAGCAATTAACCACCCCCCTTAATTGATAGGCTGAAGGAACCAGAGGAAAAAAAGAAAAAAAGCTATTTAAAAAGTGACAGAAAAAGGCAAATGAAAAACTAAAAGGTAAAGCCCCAAAAATGCACCCCAGCAAACCCAGCAATCAACAAGCAAGACTTATTTTAATGCACTAAAACACACTATATTGCCCAAATGTTTGATGAAATAAAAAAAATGATCTTGGGCCGAGTACATGGATACCAAACATGACATGCTTTAAAATTGCTCACAAACAGTGGCGACAAACTACATACATTTTTAAAAGCCTTTACAGCAGGTTACCACTTCAGATTTACAGAGGAGGTCTACTGCTAAAATTACTTCCCTCGATCTGACCTTCGCGGTGATACCTCACATACATGGTGCAATTGCTGTTTACATTTGACGCCAGACCAACGCTTGCGTTCGCCTTTGCGCGAGAGCAGGGGGGGCAGGGGTGCTTTTTTTTTTTTTTTTTTTTTTTTTTTTTTTATATTTTTAAATTGGGGTCTATTAGACCCTAGATCTCTCCTCTGCCCTCAAAGCATCTGACCACACCAAGATCAGTGTGATAAAATACTTTTCCAATTTCCCAATGGCGCTGTTTACATCCGGCAAAATCTAAGTCATGAAATGCTTCTAGCTTCCGGTTTCTTAGGCCATAGAGATGATTGGAGCTGTTCTGGTCTCTGATCAGCTCTATGGTCAACTGGCCGAATCACCGGCTGCATTCTCAGGTTCCCTGTTGGGACAGGAGAGCCACAGAAAAACATGGAAGACTGTGGGGGGGGGGGACATTTCCTCCCACTGCTTGTAAAAGCAGTCTAGAGGCTAATTAGCCGCTAGGATTGCTTTTACATGAAAGCTGACTGCTGGCTGAAAAGAATACCAAGATGATGCCTAAACCTGCAGGCATCATTCTGGTATAACCACTCAAAGTCCAGCAACATACCAGTGTGTTGCTGGTCCTTGTTGGGCATATATTGTAATCTTTTATTTTATGCAGCCTGTGGGCTGAACGAAAAAGAGATTGATCAGTGGGTATGCCCACCATTAGAATACCTCCCTTCACCCACTTCTAATGATGGGCATACATGCACCATTTATATATGCAGAAGCATGGGGGCATCCGCCCCAAAAGTTAGGAGTAAATTGCTCCTCCGCCCCTGCTGCCCCCATGCTTCGGCATATATCACCGCCGACGGCGCCGGAGTCACGGCTTTATGTATCGTGGGAGCAAACGTTGTTGCTGTCAAGATAAATAAATCCGCGCTGCAGCTGAAGGGCGTACCTGAAAACCAAAAAAAATTGTTAACAATAAAACATAGTAAACAGTAAAGTATAAAAAATTGCATACCTGAAAAGCAAACATGATAAAACATAATAACAATAAAACATTCCAGAATAGAATACAGTGAAAAAAAGAGCAGGACAATAGAGAGAGGATAGAGAGAGAGAACAATAAAACGACAACTATTTTTTTCTTATATATTTTTTTTTACACTTTTTTTTGTAACTAACTTTTATAACTGTAACCGGTTCCAGGTTCGGGTCTCTCAAAATGCGATGGCATCTTGGGAGACCCTGTGAAAGTGTGCCTAGTCTGTGCAATGCTGTACCCTACGCTAATACTCAACTAGTGTATGGTAGCGTTCAAAACATTCACAAATGCAAAGACCAGGATTGTCAGGACAGGAGGGACAATAATAGCGGGTGTCATGCCTATATCCGTGCTTGCTGCAGACACAACATCTTTTTTTGGGGGGTTCGTTGGGTAGGGGTACTCGGGAGGACATAAAGAAAATGCCTCTCATGCAGCCGACTGCATTTGTTTGGGGATGTGAATGGGGAAGGTACGGGTGCTGCAGAAGTGGTGGGTTCCCAATTAGGATTGGCGAATGCAGCAGGAAGGGCACTATGGGCACGACAGGCCTGTGTTCGTCGTCTTCTTGGTGGCAGCGGGACACTACTTGTGCTTGCCACCTCACCAGCTTGAACTGCACTTATGGGACTCTCCACATCACCAAGTGTTACTGCAGTGCTGGTTTGACTATGACCGGGTGTACTAGGCCGCTGGTGCTTGCCAGTTCACCAGAAGGAAAAGCGGCGCTAGTACTGCTCTGCTCCATACGAGGAACCTGCGGTTCCAGCACCTCAACAACAGCAGAAGACTGTGGTCTGATACGCCTGACCTTGGCAGGGACCACAACACTGTTGTCAGAGCTATCTGTCATGGAGCCGCTGTCGTCTACAGGATTGTATTCTGAGCCTGAATCTGACAGATGAGTGACTTCCTTTTCACTATCTGTCATGCTCAGAAACGTGTAGGCCTCTTCACTACTGTACCTTTTTGATTTGCCATTTTGGGCTCTAAATTTAGTGGTGCAGTAGTGAGACTCACAGGTAAAAAAGCTCCTGACTGTTAGCGACTGATTCAAACGCTACCAAAAAAACTGTTAGCGATTGCAGGGATCAGGCCTGACTCTGCGAACGCTGCAGTTATGTGTTTAGTGTTTTGTTTTGTGTATTGTTTCAGATACTATACCACTAATGGAGGTGTATGCTGTGTGCGTGGGTGTTAGCGGTACTGGCACTAGCCTGACGCTGCCTGGGGTGAGGCAGACCCTATGTGACCCTAAAACCTAACTTGTATCACCCGCCGGGTGATCAGGGGGTTAAACCTTTATTAGGTAATAAATGGCGGGTGCCCTGACACTATAAAAACTAACCAGCGTCACCCGCAACAGTTATAGGGTGATCGCTGGTGACATGGTTAATTAGGGGGCAATCAGGGGGTTATTAGATAGTATATGGGGGTCCCTGATGCTATAAAACGCTGACTGCGAACCTAAATACTTACCTCCCTAACTAGCGTCACCTGTGACACTAATACAGCAATCAAAAAACGATCGCTTAGTGACACTGGCGATGGGGGGTGATCAAGGGGTTCAAACTTTATTGGGGGGGGTACCCTAGACCTAAAGGGGCCTAACACTAACTGCCCTACCACCTATAACTGTCACAAATGACACCAATGCAATAATCAGAAAAAAAAACTGCTATTGGTGTCACTGTGACAGGGGGTGCAGGGGGGGGTGAAATGTGTGCCTAGAGTGTTCTACTGTAATGTGTAGTGCTGGTGCACTTGGATGTCTTCTCTCCTTGGCGCCGGAACGAAAAGACCGACACGAGGAGAGATGACATCACTTCCTCTGCCGCTGTTTACATTACAGCAGCAGAGGAAGATTTTTATTCTTTGGGAGGGATCGCGAGGGGGTGGTCACGAATGAGTGGCCTCCCCCTCAGCACGGACCGCTCCCCTAACGATGCCGACCGTCTCGGGCACCGGGGGGGAGCGATGTGCCCCCCGCCCGCGGGAGGCAAATCACATACGAGGTACGTGATTTTGCCTGCCCGTGCCATTCTGCCGCAGTATATCTGCGTTGGGCGGTCGGCAAGTGGTTAATACAGAAATGTTGGCTTATTGAAAAGTATGTCCTAGGGTTGCACCGATACCATTTTTTAAATTTTTTTAAGACCGAGTACAAGTACCGATTACGGTACTTTATTTTTTTTATGTCGTGACAGTGGCACTAATATGTGGCACTGATGAGGCGTGGACTGTCAGTATATTTTTTTTTTTTTTTAAGGGGGGGGGGGGGCTGAGTGAACAGTGTCAGTGTTTTTTTTTTTTTTGTTTTTTTTTTTTTTTTTTTACTTTTTATTTTTTTTACAGTTTTGAATATTTTTTTTTTTTTTTTTTTTAATGAACCTTGTTGGGGGGATGTGGCATTGGTAAGCTATCAGGCTCCCCTTTGAGACAGGGAAGGAGACTGAGGACACAGGTTCCCCAGTCTCTTTCTCAGCAGCCTCAGCTGCAATGAAGATGAATGGATAGGAGACAGAGGCTCTGTTCATTCATAAACTGAAACATTGTTTACAATGCTCAGTTATGAATGGACAGTCAGTGATCACGGACACTGTGCATTTCTAAAAGGAAGGAGCTGGTAAATGACAGATCTACCAGCTCCTCCCTCTGCTCTCCATCCTGACAGATTCAGGACGAGGGGGGACCGGAGGAGGACCCAGGATAATCGATGCAGTGGTGGGGGCAGTTACAAGCACCGATCTCCCTGACAGCCGCGGGAGGGAGAGGAGGAGAAACAGCTGCCAGAAAAGCTATACAGGGAGATCGGTGCTTGTAACTGCCCTCACTGCCGCACACTTCTGAGGCTGCCTGGCCTCCTCTGCTACACTGAGGAATCCGGGTGTACTGGCCTCCTGCCACGTATCGGTTCAAGCATCGGAGCATTTGCACGGGTACAAGTACTCGTGCAAATGTTCGCTATTGGGACCGATACCGAAACCAGTATCCGTGAAACCTTACCATGTACCATGTAGTATGCACTCAATACTTGGAGCTCCTTTTGTATGGATTACTGCATCAATGTGGCGTGGCATGAGGGTGATCAGTCTGGTATCTCTCATCTTCCTCTTGACAATACCCCACGGATTCTCTATGGGGTTTAGGTCAGACTAGTTTGCTGGCCAATCAAGCACAGTGTTACCATTATCATTAAACCAGGTATTGGTACTTTTGGCAGTGTGGGCAGGTGCCAATTACTGCTGCAAAATGAAATTGGCATCTCCATAGAGGTCAGCAGAGAGAAGCTTGAAGTGCTCTAGAATTTTCATGCTTTTCTCTGCTGACCAGCTTTATGGAGATGCTGATTTAATTTTCCAGCAGGACTTGACACCTGCCCATACTGCATAAAGTACCAATATCTGCTTTAACCACTTCAGCCCTGGAAGGTTTTACCCCCTTCCTGACCAGAGCACTTTTTACAATTTTGGCACTGCGTCGTTTTAACTGGTAATTGCGGGGTCATGCAATGTTGTACCCAAACGAAATATGCGGCCTTTTTTTCCCACAAATAGAGCTTTCTTTTGATGGTAATTGATTGCCTCTGCCATTTTTATTTTTTGAGATATAAACGGAAAATTTTAAAAAAATTATATTTTCTACTTTTTGTTATAAGAAGAAAAATCCAATAAACTCAATTTTAGTCATACATTTAGGCCAAAATGTATTCAGCCACATGTCTTTGGTAAAAAAAAATGTCTAAGCGTATATTTAGTGAAGCAACAACAGAAAAACAAAACTAATGCGCAAAGACCACACTAACGAATAAGCTAAAACGAGGAGCCGCCAGCATAAAACAGTATACTCACATAACTCAGATAAATAAAAATATTTAAAGTATGTAGCGCTACCTCAGCCTAAGTGCAACAACTGATAAACCAATAAATAAAAATAAATAGGTATAAATCGTGCAATAATAAAATAAATATGAAGCAAAAATGGATGGTCAATGAATGACATGAACAATGAGTACAAAACCACTGACAGTGATATAGTGCAATAAGCAATGAAATAAGCTAATTCACTAAAGTGCAATGTGCACAAAAATTAGAAATATATGTGCAAAAAAAAAAAAAACGTGCAGAAAAATGTGAACTGGTGACACGTAGTGGCATGTAATAAATATCCAAACAGAATAATAATAAGTAAAGGGTAAAAAGTCTATAAAGTGCAGTCCAAAGAAGCATGCAATGTGACTCCCAATATCAGCATGATACAATCTTCTAAGGGTAATAAAAAAGTGCAAGTGCAGTGAACAAACACCTGTGGCAACAAGTGTCAAATATAGGCTGTGTTCATCCAATCCTGTTCCAGAGTGCGGCAACTGTTCCCCCCAGCCTCTCACCTGTAGTAGCAGCCCCCAATGGGCCGAATCGAGCGTGAACCAACAAGTGGAAAAAACTGTGTACTAGGGATCAGCTTCCGGTAGTAGTCACAGCCCCCGGGGGACACACGTTGACGAGCCCAAAATAGCACTCTCCCACACTCAACCGATGTCCTCAGATGGATGATGAAAAAAGAAGTAGCTCCATAGTGTAGTATTTTAAAAATTATTCAAAAAACTGTAGCAACTTACATAAAAGATCGATACGATCAGCAGTAAAAGCAGAAGCTTCCGGGTTCGGCCATACCCGGAAGCAGCGGCACCTGGCTCCTCCCTGACGCGTTGCGTCACAACACACGTGACTTTTTCAAAGGGTCAAGGAGTCAGGTGTCGAACAGCCAGTATAAATAGTAGCAGCCGCTGTCATGGCAACAGCGGATAATCAAACCAACTAAAATCTTTATGCATACTGAACAGTAGCAGACATCTTTAAAAAGATATAATACATATGAGTTGCATAAAAAATATATTGACAGACTCAATCACTACTCCATCAAGGACATTAAAGCTGTAAGAGATGAAAATGAAAATAGAAGCATAATCCAGATACATATGCGCCATCTGGTGGTGGATAGACGCAGATACCATCTAGTAGGAATACCTGAGAACAAAAAAAGTACAAATCCCAAGCGCCATCTAGTGGTAAATAAAGAATAGGTATACTCTGGACTCACTGACTCACTGGTGACATCTAGTGAGTATATAGTATGTATACATGGATATCTAGGAAAAAATGTAGATCCCAACACTTCCAGCCCCACTAGTGACACCTAGTGGGAATATAAAATTGTGACATCTAGTGAAGGGATATCCAGATAACTAAAATATAAAAGATCGTGGAGGAAAAACTAATCCAACCACTACCAGATCCAAACAATACAAACATGAGATTCCTGATAATAGACCTACTCATAGTGTAAAATCTTCCACCACGAGGGCAAAAAAGACCATAGTTGGAAATATCAATACATTAAAAATTAGAAATTAAACAATTTAAGGTTGAATTCTACGTTGTGCCCTAGTGGCGATAAAGTACATAATTCATAAATCCATCTCGACTCAGCTTGACTGATCTTAATAACTTTATTATCTCCCCTCCAATGGGGTTTATATTTTTATATTCCACAAACTTTTAGTGACGAGGGATCACTGTTGTGATATTTTGCATAATGTCTTGACATTTACATTTCAGACTGCTCAGACTTCTAAGGGCCCATTTGGTCGCTTGTATGGCCTCATCGTGATTGATAATTGTATAAAGAGATGCGACGTCGGCTGTTACCAGATACATACATATAGTAGGTGAGGTTGAAAAAAGACACACGTCCATCAAGTCCAACCTATGTGTGTGATTATGGGTAGGTCCGTCCATCAAGGTGATATCATTAAGGAGTTGGATGAGATGTTTCGTATCTCTCAAATACGATCTCGTCTTCTTTACCACTGGTTGCAAAAACCAATCAATGTATTCTCGCGCACCCACCGAATTGATCCCATTCACTATGGGCTTGTCCGGAGGTTTAAGCTTATCCTTGTGGATCTTGGGTAACGTATAAATCACAGGTACCCTACATGTTTTGGGCTGTAAATATGCGGTTTCTTTTTTATTCAGTAGGCTCTTTTCAGATCCCTTCTGTATGACTTTAGCCTATTCTTTATTTATATCTCATCATAGGATTACTTGGAAATATCTGATGGGTTCCAATGTCATTTAATTGACGATTAAGTTCTTCATTATAGTCGGCTTTTGATTGAATAACTATAGCCCCTCCCTTATCCGCTTGTCTTATCACAATATCTTTTCTTGCTTCCAATTTTTTTATCCCACTCTTTATAATTCCTGAGTCGAACACTTTTTTTATTTTTAAATCTTGTAAATCCTTCAGAATCATTTTCTTGAAAACATCGACATGCCCATCCGTCCCAACTGGCGGATTGAAGAGAGGTTTGTTCCGAAGGTCACTGAATAGAATACCGTTGTTATCTGGTATAGTTCTTCCTCTTCCTTCTCCTGGATTGCTGAGCATATATTTTTTAATATTGAGACTTCTAATAAATTTATTAATATCTACATAGGCACTGAATTTATTAAGATTCTTTTTTGGGGTGAATTTTAATCCTTTGTCCAACACTTTTATTTCCTCTTGTGTTAATTCAACCCCACTAATATTGAGGATACCTTCTCCTATTACTCCCTTTTCCTTTTGTTTTTTGATCCCTGCTCGACATCCTCATCTCGTTATTTGTTATTTCCATTCCTTCTTTCTGTAGATCTTCTCGGGGTATTCCTTTGGCTTTCTCTCCTGTCTTGGTCCCTCTGTTCTTCTTGTTTCTTCTCTTCCCTTCTTTTTGTTCCGTCCGGACTGGGATCTGGAGTGCGTCTGTCCTGTCTCCATGGAGGATCTTCTCGATAATGGCGTCTCGGGGAATCTCGATAACGTTGTTCTAAAAAAACGGTATGGTGTTCTTTCATGTTCATGTCTGCCTTGTTGATATTTTGGATACCAAGGTGATCTCACCCCCTCATCATGTCTTCGTAGCTATTAAAATCTATTCTGTACCAGAACAGCATAACGATTATTACGAGGGGGGATCCCCCTCTTCTATCATCATACTGAAAATATCTATCATCTCTGGTCTTTCATCTCTTCTTATTCTATCTGGATGATAATTATTTCTCTCTCCATTGCCCTCATAATCCCTCCAGGCAGAAAAGGAGATTTTCTATCACGAGTGGACTGTTGATAAGCTGATATTATCAAGAATCTCATGTTTGTATTGTTTGGATCTGGTAGTGGTTGGATTAGTTTTTCCTCCACGCTCTTTTATATTTTAGTTATCTGGATATCCATTCACTAGATGTCCCTATTTTATATTCCCACTAGGTGTCACTAGTGGGTCTGGAAGTGTTGGGATCTACATTTTTCCTAGATATCCATGTATACATACTATATACTCACTAGATGTCACCAGTGAGTCAGTGAGTACAGAGTATACCTATTTATTTACCACTAGATGGCGCTTGAGATTTGTTCTTTTTTTTGTTCTCAGTTATTCCTACTAGAGGGTATCTGCGTCTATCCACCACCAGATGGCGCATATGTATCTGGTTTATCCTTCTATTTTCATTTTCATCTCTTACAGCTTTAATGTCCTTGATGGAGTAGTGATTGAGTCTGTCAATATTTTTTTATGCAACACGTTAGGGAGGAGCCAGGTGCCGCTGCTTCCGGGTGCGGCCGAACCCGGAAGCTTCTGCTTTTACTGCTGATCGTATCGATCTCTTATGTAAGTTGCTACAGTTTTTTGAATAAACATTTTTAAAATACTACACTATGGAGCTACTTCTTCTCTTTTCATCATCCATCTGAGGACATCGGTTGAGTGTGGGAGAGTGCTATTTTGGGCTCGTCAATGTGTGTCCCCCGGGGCTGTGATTACTACAGGAAGCTGATCCCTTGTACACAGTTTTTTCCACTTGTTGGTTCTCGCTCGATTCGGCCCATTGGGGGCCGCTACTACAGGTGAGAGGCTGGGGAAACAGTTGCCGCACTCCGGAACAGGATTGGATGAACACAGCCTATATTAGACACTTGTTGCCACAGTGTGCACTGCACTTGCACTTTTTTATTACCCTTAGAAGATTGTATCATGCTGATATTGTGTGTCGCATTGCATGCTTATTTGGACTGCACTTTATAGACTTTTTACCCTTTACTTATTATTATTCTGTTTGGATATTTATTACATGCCACTACGTGTCACCAGTTCACATTTTTCTGCACATTTATTTTTTTTTTGCACATATATTTCTCAATTTTGTGCACATTGCACTTTAGTGAATTAGCTTATTTCATTGCTTATTGCACTATATCACTGTCAGTGGTTTTGTACTCCTTGTTCATTGCTTATGTCATTCATTGACCATCCATTTTTGCATCATATTTATTTTATTATTGCACTATTTATACCAATTTATTTTTATGTATTGGTTTATCAGTTTTTGCACTTAGGCTGAGGTAGCGCTACATATTTTAAATATTTTAATAAGCGTATATTTATTGGTTTGCGCAAAAGTTATAGCGTCTACAAACTAGGGTACATTTTCTGGAATTTACACAGCTTTTAGTTTGCCTATCTAATTTCTTGAGGTGCAGAACAGTACAACCCCCCCCCCCCCCCAAATGACCCCATTTTGGAAAGTAGACACCCCAAGGAAATTGCTGAGAGGCATTTGAGCCCATTGAATATTTAATTTTTTTTGTCCCAAGTGATTGAATAATGAGAAAAAAAAAAAGTACAAAAAGTTGTCACTAAATGATATATTGCTCAAACATGCCATGGTTATATGTAGAATTGCACCCCAAAATACATTTTGCTGCTTCTCCTGAATACGGGGATACCACATGTGTGGGACATTGTTTGGGAGCCTAGCCACATACGGGGCCCGGAAAACCAAGCACTGCCTTCAGGATTTCTAAGGGCGTAAATTTTTGATTTCCCGTCTCACTACCTATCAGTTGTGAAGGCCATAAAATGCCAAGATGGCACAACCCCCCCCCCCCCCCAAATTACCCCATTTTGGAAAGTAGACACCCCAAGCTATTTGCTGAGAGGCATGTTGAGTCCATGGAATATTTTATATTTTGACACAAGTTGCGGGAAAGTGACACATTTTGGGGGTTTTTTTTGCACAAAGTTGTCACTAAATGATATATTGCTCAAACATGCCATGGGCATATGTGGAATTACACCCCAAAATACATTTTGCTGCTTCTCCTGAGTACGGGGATACCACATGTGTTTGACTTTTTGGGAGCCTAGCTGCGTACGGGGCCCCGAAAACCAATCACCGCCTAAAAGATTTCTAAGGGCGTAAATTTTTGATTTCACTCCTCACTACCTATCATAGTTTCGAAGGCCATAAAATGCCAACATAGCACAAAACTCCCCCAAATGACCACATTTGGGAAAGTAGACACCCCAAGCTATTTGCTGAGAGGCATGGTGAGTATTTTGCAGCTCTGATTTGTTTTTGAAAATGAAGAAAGGAAAAAAAAATGTTTTATTTTTTTTATTTTTTCAATTTTCAAAACTTTGTGACAAAAAGCGAGGTCTGCAAAATACTCACCATACCTCTCAGAAAACAGTTTGGGGTGTCTACTTTCCAAAATGGGGTCATTGGGGGGGGGGGGTTGTGCCATCTGGGCATTCCATGGCCTCCGAAACTGTGTTGGGCAGTGAGGAGTGAAATCAAAAATTTACACCCTTAGAAAGCCTGAAGGCGGTGTTTGGTTTTCGGGGTCCCGTACGCGGCTAGGCTCCCAAAAAGTCTCACATGTGGTATCCCCATACTCGGGAGAAGAATGTATTTTGGGGTGTAATTTCACACAAAAAAATTTGTCTTTTTCCCGCAACTTGTGTCACAAAATAAAATATTTCATGAACTCGACATGCCTCTCTGCACAACATTTAGAAGCTTATGTCACACATCACCCACTCTTCTAACCACTTGAAGACAGAGCCCTTTCTGACACTTTTTGTTTACATGAAAAAAAAATTTTTTATTTTGCAAGAAAATTACTTTGAACCCCAAACATTATATATATTTTTTAAAGCAAAGACCCTACAGATTAAAATGGTGCGTGTTTCATACACACTATATTGCCCAAATGTTTGATGGAATAAAAAAGATGATCTTAGGCCGAGTATATGGATACCAAATACCAAAAACGTGCAGTGGCCACAAACTACATACATTTTTAAAAGCTTCTAAAAGTCTTTACAGGTTACCACTTTAGATTTATGGAGGAGTCTACTGCTAAAATTACTGCCCTCAATCTGACCTGCACGGTGATACCTCACATGCATGGTGCAATTGCTGTTTACATTTGACGCCAGACCGACGCTTGCGTTCGCCTTTGCGCGATCGCAGGGGGGACAGGGGTGTTGGGTTTTTTTGTTTATTTTTTTGCTTTTTTATCTTTTAAACTGTTCCTTTAATTATTTTTTTTTTATTGTTATCTCAGGGAATGTAAATATCCCCTATGATTGCAATAGGTAGTGACAGGTACTCTTTTTTTTTTTTTTTTTTTTTTTTTTTTGAAAAAATTGGGGTCTATTAGACCCTAGATCTCTCCTCGGCCCTCAAAGCATCTGACCACACCAAGATCGGTGTGATAAAAATGCTTTCCCAATTTCCCAATGGCGCTCTTTACATCCAGCGAAATCTAAGTCATGAAATGCTCGTAGCTTCCGGTTTCTTATTCCATAGAGATGATTGCAGCCATTCTGGTCTCTGATCAGCTCTATGGTCAGCTGGCGGAACCACCGGCTGCATTCTCAGGTTCCCTGTTGGGACAGGAAAGCCAGAGAAAACCGTGGGAGGGGGGGGACAATCCCTCCCACTGCTTGTAAAAGCAGTCTAGAGGCTAATTAGCCACTAGGATTGCTTTTACATGAAAGCCGACCGCTGACTGAAAATAATACCAAGATGATACTTAAACCCGCTGGCATCATTCTGGTATAACCACTCAAATTCAAACAGACCAGTACGTTGCTGGTCCTTGTTGGGCATATATTGTAAACTTTTTTTTTCATGCAGCCTCTGGGCTGAACAAAAAAGAGATTGATCGGTGGGTATGCCCACCATTAGAATACCATCCTTCATCCACCCAGAGCAGAACAATAGAGAGAGAGAACAATAAAACGACAACTATTTTTTTTTTTTTTTACACTTTTTTTGTAACTGTTGTAACTGTCATGGTTCAGGTCTCTCAAAATGCGATGGCATCTTGGGAGACCCTGTGAAAGTGTGCCTAGTCTGTGCAGTGCTGTACCCTATGCTAATACTCAACTAGTGTATGGTAGTGTTCAAAACATTCACCAATGTAAAGACCAGGATTGTCAGGACAGTATGGACAATAATAGCGTGTGTCATGCCTATATCCATGCTTGCTGCAGACACAACATCTTCTTTGGGGGGCTCGTTGGGTAAGGGTACTCGGGAGGACATACGGAAAATGCCTCTTATGCAGCCGGCTTACTGCATTTGGATTGGGAAGGTGAGGTGGAGCACCATCTGGAAACAGAAGGGCTCTGATCTCTTCTTGGAATTTAAGGAAGGATCCAGTCCGTCCTGAAGCTCTGTATAGCAC
Organism: Lithobates septentrionalis; assembly: GCA_037952835.1. NCBI lineage: Eukaryota > Metazoa > Chordata > Amphibia > Anura > Ranidae > Lithobates > Lithobates septentrionalis. The sequence goes on along the minus strand of JBBDGP010001364.1, from coordinate 3,027,472 downwards.
ATGAGCATTCAGCAAAGCCAATTGAAATAAGTATACAGATACTTTTTTATACCAAGAGAAAAAGGAAGGGGGCGGGAGAAAGCCCCCTAAAAAAGATGGTCCGCTCAAGAACAAACTGTTGTGAACCTAAAAAACTTTGTGTCATAATACTAAATAGAACAATAATCCACTAACCATGTGTATTTAAAAATAGGGCAAAAAAGTCCTATTATGTGCTGGTGGCCACCACAGACATTACACATACATCATAGATTCATGCACTCACACATCAGAATAATGTCACTGAAGACCTGGGTCTGTGCAATTTTCATGGAGTTCCAAAGCCAGAGTGGCTGCATGAATAATAGACTTTCGGTCCTTCTTAAGTAAGGTGCAAGTGCTAATGATAAATGAGGGTCCCTTCAGATGTGAACCAATAGCCAGTTAGACATATGTATGTGTCAAAACCGACAAGGTGGAAAGCAAGAGCGTCCTGGTTGGTTAGTAAAAGGTGGCAAATCCAGGGGGGCAAACTCACATTAAGTACATAGAAGATGGCCATTAGGTACTTTTTTATACCAGCTTCTGGCCTTACGGACAACTAGGTATGGCGCCAACAACTGGTCGTTGAGGTCCACCCCTCCCATATTAAGGTTATATTCGCGGACACAGAGGGGTTTCTCCACAACACCAGTCGCCGTAGGAATTTGGACCGTCGTGTCTGCATGAAGGTAAGAACGAAAACATTCTTATTATTCCCCCACTTCACAGCGAGCAAATTATTACACTTGAAGCAGGCTCTCCCCCCCAGCCTAAGACGGAATCTATAAGCCGCTGGGGAAAGCCCCGGCGATTAGGTCGCATGGTGCCACATGCTCCAATCTGATGATCAAACAAGTGACTAAAAAGTGGCACGCTTGTGTAATAAATGTCCACGTACAAGTGGGGTACCCCTTTCTGAATAAGGGTGACACCAAGTCCCATACAATCTTGCCAGCGCTCCCTATGTAATCAGGGCAGTTCGACGGCTCTATGTGGCTATCTTTTCCCACGTAAACCATAAAAATACATGTATAGCCTGTGGCCCTGTCACAGAGCTTGTATATCTTGACCCCGTATCTGGCACGCTTGCTGGGAAGATACTGTTTAAAAGGCAAACGGCCAGACAACTTTAATCAGGGACTCATCAATGCAGACAACTTGATGGGGAGTAAACAAGTCTGCAAAACGTTGGTTGAATTGGTTTACGAGGGGCCGAATTTTGTAGAGCCGATCGTATCTAGGGTCTCCACTAGGACGACAGAGTTCATTGTTGTAATGCATGAACCACAAGATCTGCTCGTATCATGCCCTGGTCATGGAGGCAGAAAACACGGACATATGGTGAATTGGGTCAGTGGACCAATATGACCGCAACTCACTCTTTTTAGTCATGCCCATGAGGAGGGATAGGCCCAGAAAGATCTTAAATTCGGAAACCGTAATTGGTTTCGAATCTCTGGCAAGGGAGGACTGGGGATTAGTGGCGATGTATTGACCAGCATACAAATTGCTTTGGTCCACAATAGACCTATAGAGATTTTTGGTGAAAAACAGCAAATAAAAATGATGTGACGTAAAATCAACTATTTCCACCTGAATGCCAGGTTGGCCAATGAATGGGGGAAGTACGGGTGCTGCAGAAGTGGTGGGTTCCCAATTAGGATTGGCAAATGCAGCAGGAAGGGCACTATGGGCTCGATGGGCTTGTGTTTGTCTTCTTCTTGGTGGCAGCGGGACACTACTTGTGCTTGCCACCTCACCAGCTTCAACTGCATTTACGTTACTACAGTGCTGGTTTGACTACAACCAGGGTGTACTAGGCCGCTGGTGCTTGCCAGTTCACCAGAAGGAATAGCTGCACTAGTACTTCTCTGCTCCATACGATAGTCCTGCTGTTCTTGCACCTCAACAGCAGAAGAAGATCGGGGTCTGGTACACCTGACCTTGGCAGGGACCACAACTCCGTCGTCAGAGCCATCTGTCATGGAGCCGCTGTCGTCTACAGGATCATATTCTGAGCCTGAATCTGACAGATGAGTGAATTCCTCTTCACTATCTGTCATGCTCAGAAACGTATAGGCCTCTTTACTAGTGTACCTTCGATTTGCCATTTTGGGCTCTAGATTTAGTGGTACACTAGTGAGACTCACAGGTAAAAAAGCTCCTGACTGTTAGCTACTGATTCAAACGCTACCAAAAAACTGTTAGCGATCGCAGGGATCAGGCCTGACTCTGCGAATGCTGCAGTTATGTGTTGTGTTTTGTAAGTGACAGTGATCGATCGATACTGCACTTTGGTGGGCTGGGCTGGACGGAGGGGCAAAACGCAGGTGCTAGCAGGTATGTGGGCTAATCCTGCTAACACTGCGTTTTTGGGAACCCTAAACTGCTGGGGATGCTAGTATAGATTAGATCAGATATTGATCCGTTCAGATACTATACCACTAAGGGAGGTGTATGCTGCCTGCGTGGATGTTAGCGGTACTGGCACTAACCTGACGCAGACCCTATCTGACCCTAAAACCTAACTGATATCACCCACCGGGCGATCAGGGGGTTAAACCTTTATTAGGTAATAAAGGGCGTGTGCCCTGACACTATAAAAAACTAACTAACCAGCGTCACCCGTACCAGTTATACGGTGATCACTGGTGAAAGGGTTAACTAGGGGGCAATCGGGTTAAAACATTTATTAGGTAGTATGAGGGGGTACCTGGTGCTATAAAAGGTGACGGTGAACCTAAATACTTACCTGGCTACCTAGCGCCACCTGTGACACTAATGCGGCGATCAGAAAAAAGATTGCTTAGTGACACTGGTGACAGGGGTTAACTGGGGGGTGATGAAGGGGTTAAACCTTTATTAGGGGGGTACCATAGACCTAAAGAGGTCTAACTGCCCTAACACTTATAACAGTCACAAATGACACCAATGCAGTAATCAGTAAAAAAATAAAAACTGCTATTGGTGTCACTGTGACGGGGGTGATCGGGGATGATTTGTGTGCCTGCGTGTTCTACTGTTGGTATAGTGTTGGTGCAGTCTTATTTGGATGCCTTCTCTCCTCAGAAGCCAGAATGAAAAGGCTTCACGAGGAGCGATGACCACTTCCTCTGCTTCTGTTTACATTACAGAAGCAGAGGAAGCTTCTCATTTGCCAGGAGCGATTGCGAGGGGGTGGCCATGAATCAGTGGCCTCCCCCTCAGAACGGATCGCTCCTGGAACGATGCCAACCGCCAGCGGGAGGGGAGTAACGCACCCATATGTTACTCTGCCTGCCCGTGCCATTCTGCCGCAGTATATCTGCGTGAGGCGGTCGGCAACTAGTTAACGAACATGGTATCATTGTGCTTGATAGGGCAGCAAACTTGCCTGATCTAAACCCCATAGAGAATCTGTGGGGTATTTTCAAGAGGAAGATGAGACAACAGATCTAACAATGCAGACGAGCTGAAGGCCCTATCAAAGCAACCTGAGCTTCCATAACACCTCAGCAGTGCCACAGGCATATTGCCTCCATGCCACGCCACATTGATAGTATTTCATGCAAATGGAGCCCCGGCCAAGTATTGAGTGCATACTATATTGAGTGCATACTTTTAACCACCTCAATACTGGGCATTTTCGCCCCCTTCCTGCCCAAGCCATTTTTCAGCTTTCAGCGCTGTCACACTTTGAATGACAATTACGCGGTCATACAACACTGTACCCAAATGAAATTTTTTTCCCCACAAATAGAGCTTTCTTTTGGTGGTATTTGATCACCTCTGCGGTTTTTATTTTTTGCGCTATAAACAAAAGAAGAGTGACCAGGTTTAAAAAAAACACAATAATTTTTACCTTTTGCGATAATAAATATCCAATTTTTTTTTCTTTAAAACAAATTTTTTCTCAGTTTAGGCCGGTTATGTATTCTTGTACATATTTTTGGTAAAAAAAAATCGCAATAAGCGTATATAGATTGGTTTGCGCAAAAGTTATAGCGTCTACAAAATAGGGGATAGTTTTATAACATTTTTATTTTTTTTCATTTTTTTACTAGTAATGGCGGCGATCTGCGATTTTTATCGTGACTGCGATATTGCGGCAGACACATCGGACACTTTTGACACATATTTGGGACCATTCACATTCATACAGCGATCCGTGCTATAAAAATGCATTGATTACTGTATAAATGTGACAGGCAGTGAAGGGGTTAACACTAGGTGGTGATCGAGGGGTTAACTGTGTTGCTAGGGAGTGATTCTAACTGTAGCGGGCGGGGACTCACTAGGGGAGGAGACCGATCGGTGTTCCGCTGTACTGGGAACATACCATCGGTCTCCTCTCCTCTGACAGGACCGTGGATCTGTGTGTTTACACACACAGATCCACTGCCCTGCTGTGTTACCGGTAATCGCGGGTGCCCGGCGGACATCGCGGCCGCCGGGCACGCGCACAGGGTGCCTAGTGACACGGCGGGCGCACGTGAACGGCGGCGGCGCGAGCGCCCCCTGGTGGCCTAGGAAATCGAGGACGTCATATGACGCCCGCCCGCAACGAGAGCTGCGCCGCCTGGCCGTCAATTGACGGCCGGCGGTCGGCTAGCGCTTAAGTAAGTCAACATTTCTGTAAAAATCCTTTTTTTTATTAAATTTATATAATTACATTTTCTGAGATAATGAATTTTGGGATTTCGTTAGTTGTAAGCCATAATCATCAAAATTAGAAGAAAAATGCTTGAAATATATCACTCTGTGTGTAACGCATCTATATAAAATAGGAGTTTCTCTTTTTAAATAGATTTACTGAAATTAACCTTTTGATATTCTAATTTTATGAGATGTACCTGTACATATTCTCAAAAGCCTCAAATTTTTTTAACCACTTGAGCCCCGGACCATTATGCTGCCTAAGGACCAGAGGTCTTTTTCCAATTTGGCACTGCGTCGCTTTAACTGCTAATTGCGCGGTCATGCAATGCTGTACCCAAACGAAATTTGCGTCCTTTTCTTCCCACAAATAGAGCTTTCTTTTGATGGTATTTGATCACCTCTGCGGTTTTTATTTTTTGCGCTATAAATGGAAAAAGACCGAAAATTTGGAAAAAAAATGATATTTTCTACTTTTTGTTATAAAAAAAATACAATAAACTCAATTTTAGTCATACATTTAGGCCAAAATGTATTCGGCCACATGTCTTTGGTAAAAAAAATGTCAATAAGTGTATATTTATTGGTTTGCGCAAAAGTTATAGCGTCTACAAACTAGGGTACATTTTCTGTAATTTACACAGCTTTTAGTTTGACTGCCTATGTCATTTCTTGAGGTGCTAAAATGGCAGGGCAGTACAAAACCCCCCCGAATGACCCCATTTTGGAAAGTAGACACCCCAAGGAAATTGCTGAGAGGCATGTTGAACCCATTGAATATTTTTTTTTTTTGTCCCAAGTGATTTGAATAATGACAAAAAAAAAAAAATATTTACAAAAAGTTGTCACTAAATGATATATTGCTCACACAGGCCATGGGCCTATGTAGAATTGCACCCCAAAATACATTCTGCTGCTTCTCCTGAATATGGGGATACCACATGTGTGGGACTTTTTGGGAACCTAGCCGCATACGGGGCCCCGAAAACCAATCACCGCCTTCAGGATTTCTAAGGGTGTAAATTTATGATTTCACTCTTTACTGCCTATCACAGTTTTGGAGGCCATGGAATGCCCAGGTGGCACAAAAACCCCCCCCCCCAATGACCCCATTTTGGAAAGTAGACACCCCAAGCTATTTCCAGAGAGGCATATTGAGTCCATGAAATATTTTATATTTTGACACAAGTTGCGGGAAAGTGACACATTTTTTTTTTTTTTGCACAAAGTTGTCACTAAATGATATATTGCTCACACAGGCCATGGGCATATGTGGAATTGCACCCCAAAATACATTTAGCTACTTCTCCTGAGTACGGGGATACCACATGTGTGGGACTTTTTGGGAGCCTAGCCGTGCACGGGACCCCGAAAACCAATCACCGCCTTCAGGATTTCTAAGGGTGAAAATTTTTGATTTCACTCTTCACTGCCTATCACAGTTTCGGAAGCCATGGAATGCCCAGGTGGCACAAAACCACCCCAAATGACCCCATTTTGGAAAGTAGACACCCCAAGCTATTTGCTGAGAGGCATGGTGAGTATTTTGCAGCTCTCATTTGTTTTTGAAAATGAAGAAAGACCAGAAAAAACTTTTTTTTTTTTCTTTTTTCAATTTTCAAAACTTTGTGACAAAAAGTGAGGTCTGCAAAATACTCACTATACCTCTCAGCAAATAGCTTTGGGTGTCTACTTTCCAAAATGGGGTCATTTGGGGGGGTTTTGTGCCACCTGGGCATTCCATGGCCTCCGAAACTGTGATAAGCAGTCAAGAGAGAAATCAAAAATTCACGCCCTTAGAAAGCCTGAAGGCGGTGCTTGGTTTTCGGGGTTCCGTACGCGGCTAGGCTCCCAAAAAGTCTCACACATGTGGTATCCCCGTACTCAGGAGAAGCAGCAGAATGTATTTTGGGGTGTAATTTCACATATTCCCATGGCATGTTTGAGCAATATATCATTTAGTGACAATTTTGTGCAAAAAAAAAAAATTTGTCTCTTTCCCGCAACTTGTGTCGCAATATAAAATATTCCATGGACTCGACATGCCTCTCAGCAAATAGCTTGGGGTGTCTACTTTCCAAAATGGGGTCATTTGGGGGGGTTTTGAACTGTCCTGGCATTTTATGCACAACATTTAGAAGCTTATGTCACACATCACCCACTCTTCTAACCACTTGAAGACAAAGCCCTTTCTGACACTTATTGTTTACATGAAAAAGTTTGTTTTTTTTTGCAAGAAAATTACTTTGAACCCCCAAACATTATATATTTTTTTAAAGCAAATGGCCTACAGATTAAAATGGTGGGTGTTTCATTTTTTTTTTTCACACAGTATTTGCGCAGCGATTTTTCAAACGCATTTTTTGGGGAAAAAACACACTTTTTTAAATTTTAATGCACTAAAACACACTATATTGCCCAAATGTTTGATGAAATAAAAAAGATGATCTTAGGCCGAGTACATGGATACCAAACATGACATGCTTTACAATTGCGCACAAACGTGCAGTGGCAACAAAATAAATACATTTTTAAAAGCGTTTAAAAGCCTTTACAGGTTACCACTTTAGATTTACAGAGGAGGTCTACTGCAAATATTACTGCCCTCGATCTAATCTTCGCGGTGATACCTCACATGCATGGTGCAATTGCTGTTTACGTTTGACGACAGACCGCCGCTTGCGTTCGCCTTAGCGCGAGAGCAGGGGGCGACAGGGGTGCTTTTTTTTTTTTTTTTTTTTTTTTTTTCTTTATTATTTTTTTGCTTTTTTATCTTATTTTTAAACTGTTCCTTTCATTTTTTTTTTTTTTAATCATTTTTATTGTTATCTCGGGGAATGTAAATATCCCCTATGATAGCAATAGGTAGTGACAGGGACTCTTTTTTGAAAAAATTGGGGTCTATTAGACCCTAGATCTCTCCTCTGCCCTCAAAGCATCTGACCACACCAAGATCGGTGTGATAAAAGGCTTCCCCAATTTCCCAATGGCGCTATTTACATCCGGCGAAATCTAAGTCATAAAATGCTCGTAGCTTCCGGTTTCTTAGGCCATAGAGATGTTTGGAGCCACCCTGGTCTCTGATCAGCTCTATGGTCAGCTGGCTGAATCACCGGCTGCATTTTCAGGTTCCCTGTTGAGACAGGAGAGCCAGAGAAAAACACGGAAGACGGTGGGGGGGGGGCATTCCCTCCCACGGCTTGTAAAAGCAGTCTAGAGGCTAATTAGCCGCTAGGATTGCTTTTACATGAAAGCCGACCGCTGGCTGAAAAGGATGATACCAAGATGATACCTAAACCTGCAGGCATCATTCTGGTATAACCACTCAAAGTTGTGAATGGCGTACCTGAAGACAAAAAAATGGTTAACAATAAAGCACAGTAAACGGTAAAGTACAAAAAATTGCATACCTGAAAAGCAAACATGATAAAACATAATAACAATAAAACATTGCAGAATAGAATACAGTAAAAAAGAGCAGAACAATAGAGAGAATAGAGAGAGAGAGAACAATAAAACGACAACTATTTTTTTTTATTTTATATATATTTTTTTTTTTTTACACTTTTTTTGTAACTAACTTTTATAACTGTAACCGGTTCCAGGTTCGGGTCTCTCAAAATGCGATGGCATCTTGGGAGACCCTGTGAAAGTGTGCCTAGTCTGTGGAATGCTGTATCTTACGCTAATACTCAACTAGTGCATAGTAGCGTTCAAAACATTCACCAATGCAAAGACCAGGATTGTCAGGACAGGAGGGACAATAATAGTGGGTGTCACGCCTATATCCGCGCTTGCTGCAGACATGACATCTTTTTTGGAGGGGTTCGCTGGGTAGGGGTACTCGGGAGGACATAAAGAAAATGCCTCTCATGCAGCCGACTGCATTTGGTTGGGGATGTGAATGGGGGAAGTACGGGCGCTGCAGAAGTGGTGGGTTCCCAATTAGGATTGGCGAATGCAGCAGGGAGGGCATTATGGGCACGACGTGCCTATGTTTGTCTTTTTGGTGGCAGCGGGACACTATTTGTGCTTGCCACCTCACCAGCTTGAACTGCACTTATGGGACTCGCCACGTCACCAAGTGTTACTGCAGTGCTGGTTTGACTACGACCGGGGTGTACTAGGCCGCTGGCGCTTGCCAGTTCACCAAAACGCTACCAAAAAATCTGTTGGCGATCGCAGGGATCAGGCCTGACTCTGCGAACGCTGCAGTTATGCGTTTTAGTCTTTTGTAAGTGACAGTGATCGATCGATACTGCACTTGGGTGGGCTGGGCTGGGCTGGGCGGAGGGGCAAAATGCAGGTGCTAGCAGGTATCTGGGCTGATCCCGCTAACACTGCGTTTTTGGGAACCCTAAACTGCTGGGGACGCTAGTATAGATCTGATCGGATCAGATATTGATCCGTTCAGATACTATACCACTAAGGGTGGTGTACGGTGCGTGCGTGGGTGTTAGCGGTACTGGCGCTAACCTGACGCTGCCTGGGGCTGGTGCTTGCCAGTTCACCAAAATACTACCAAAAAAACTGTTAGCGATCGCAGGGATCAGGCCTGACTCTGCGAACGCTGCAGTTATGCATTTAGTGTTTTGTAAGTGTCAGTGATCGATCGATTCTGCACTTGGGTGGGCTGGGCTGGGCCGGGCGGAGGGGCAAAACGCAGGTGCTAGCAGGTATCTGGGCTGATCCCGCTAACACTGCGTTTTTGGGAACCCTAAACTGCTGGGGACGCTAGTATAGATCTGATCGGATCAGATATTGATCCGTTCAGATACTATACCACTAAGGGAGGTGTACGGTGCGTGCGTGGGTGTTAGCGGTACTGGCGCTAACCTGACGCTGCCTGGGGCTGGTGCTTGCCAGTTCACCAAAATACTACCAAAAAAACTGTTGGCGATCGCAGGGATCAGGCCTGACTCTGCGAACGCTGCAGTTATGCGTTTAGTCTTTTGTAAGTGACAGTGATCGATCGATACTGCACTTGGGTGGGCTGGGCGGAGGGGCAAAACGCAGGTGCTAGCGGGTATCTGGGCTGATTCCGCTAACACTGCGTTTTTGGGAACCCTAAACTGCTGGGGACGCTAGTATAGATCTGATCGGATCAGATATTGATCCAGACAGATACTATACCACTAAGGGAGGCGTATGCTGCGTGCGTGGGTGTTAGCGGTACTGGCGCTAATCTGACGCTGCCTGGGGCGACGCATATCACCGCCGGGCGATCAGGGGGCTAAACCTTTATTCGGTAATAAACGGCGGGTGCCCTGACACTATAAAAAATAAACGAACTAACCAGCGTCACCCGTAACACTTATACGGTGATCAGTGGTGAAAGGGTTAACTAGGGGGCAATCAAGGGGTTAAAACATTTATTAGGTAGTATATGGGGGTCCCTGACGCTATAAAACGCTGACGGCGAACCTAAATATTTACCTCCCTAACTAGCGTCACCAGCGACACTAATACAGCGATCAGAAAAATGATCGCTTAGTGACACTGGTGACAGGGAGTGATCAAGGGGTTAAAACTTTATTAGGGGGGTATCCTAGACCTAAAGGGGGGTAACAGTAACTGTCCCAACACTGTAACTGTCACAAACTGACACTATGCAGTAATCAGAAAAAAAAAAAAAAAAACTGCTGGTGTCAGTTTGTGACAGGGGGGGGGGGGCGATCGGGGGGGGGGGGGGATCGGGGTGTTTAGTGTGCCTGGCATGTTCTACTGAGTGTGTAGTGTGTTGTGCACTCACATACCTGTCTTCTCTCCTCGGGCCGGAACGGAAATTACTGAGCCGAGGAGAGATGACATCATTTCCTTTGCTGCTGTTTAGCATACAGCAGCAAAGGAATGATTCGATTGGCCGGCGGCGATCGCGAGGGGGGGGCCACGAACGGATGGTCTCCCCCTCACCTCTGATCGCCGCTGGACAAAAGACGACCGCCTCGGGCACCGGGGGGGGTCCGATCGGACCCCCCCACCCGCGGAAGGCAAATCACGTACATGTACGTGATTTTGCCTGTCCGTGCCACCTTGCCGACGTACATCGGCGTGAGGCGGTCGTCAAGTGGTTAAAACAAGACTGTAATTACTGACTGACTGTAATTGTATGCACTGTAGGGAATTTAATTCCCAAAGAGGCAGTGAAATGACAGCTCCTCTCCCTTGCTTTCTCTGACAGCAGGGTCTAAGGCTCAGTTCACATTGCCGCGTCCTGAAAGTCAAGCAACTTACAGTGCGACTTTGGTGCAGGGATTTTTGAATTCTGCAAAACCCAAACTTGGCAGCGAGCATATGGAATTCTATGTGGGTTGAATCCTGACTATAAATTAAGCTATTGTCAAAAAGACACAAGTTGTCTGTTTTCATAAGGGCCATTTAAAGTGTTTGTAAACGATCACCTTGTAAAACAACCCATTCAATTTACAATAGAAATGAAATGCAAAACATTTTTGTATAGATAAAAAAACACTATAAATATTTTTTTCCCTTATTGAGAGCTGGGCAGAGGAGAAACAACAGGACAAGTCTAATCATTGGAGGAGAGCACGCTGAGTTCCCAGCATAGCTAGAGAACTGACCACTTTGTGCTTTACTGCTTAGTGTGGTCAGTTTTTAATAGGAAAGCATAGGAACTAGTAGGATCACCAGGGATTTCACACAAAGGAAGCAATACAAAGAACTTTTTCATACAAGTACAAGGTACAGCAGACACATATCAGAAATATGAAGTGTTGGGGTAACAAACGCTTTAACAAAGCCAAGCAAAAAAATACAATGCAACTGGGAGAGGGTCCTTCTTAATGCAACTTCAAGGGTGACATGCTTGGGGGGGGGGGGGGGATACCACAATCCTTAACCACTTCGAGACCAGGCTTTTTCTGGCAATATATATAATTTTTTTTTTTTTAAAGCAGAGGCTCTAGAGAATAAAATGGTGAGTGTTGCAATTCTTTATGTCATAGTATTTGCGCAGCTGTTTTTCAAATGCAATTTTTTTTAATATTAATGCACAAAAAACCCAGTAAAACACCCAACTGTTTGTTAAAATATAAACGATGTTACCCCGAATATATACCAAACATGTCACACTTTTAAAATTGTGCACGCTACGTAAATTTTATTATCCATGCGTTTTAAAAGGTTACCACTTCAGATTTACAAAGGATGTCTGGGGCTAGAATTACTGCCCTTGCTCTAACGTTCACGATAATCTCTCATACGTGTGGGGTGATTGTTGTTTGGGTGGGACCGACACGTGCGGTTGCCTTTTTTGCACGCAAATATGAGGTGAAGACAGGTGCTTTCATTTTATTTTCTTATTTTTTTTCTTGTATTTTTACACTGTCATTTTTAAATTTTTTTTTTTTGGATCACTTTTGTTATCACAGGGAAGATATATCTCCCTTGTCATAGCAATAGGTAGTGACAGGTTCTGTACTCAGCTTCAGGTCATACCAAAATTGGTTTCTTTCAAACCCCTAAGTGTTTCTTTAGAGCCCTTTCACACTGAAACCGTTGTTTTAGCGGCGCTATGCGGCCGAAAAAGGGTTAAAACCACCCGCAAAACGCAGCTGCACCAGCGCTTTGTCGGTGGTCCAGCGGCGCTGTCCATTGATTTCAATGGGGCGCTTTAGGAGCGGTGTATTCACCGCTCCTACAGCTCTGCAAAGAAGCTGCTTGCAGGACTTTTTGTGATGCCCTGCCAGCACAGCGCCCCAGTGTGAAAGCACTCGGGCTTTCACACTGGAATTGCAGCTGAGACTTTTTTCAGGCACTTTACAGTCGCTATTTTTTGCGCTAAAGCACCTGAAAACGCCTCCCAGTGTGAAAGGGGTCTTACAACTGCAAAACCGTAAGTGATGAAATGCTCCATCACTTCCTGTTTCCTATAACCATAGAGATGATCGGAGCCATTCTGGTCTCCAATCAGCTCTATGGTTAGCTAGTGGAACCGCCAGCTGCATGCTTGGGTCCCCCAGGTGGGATGCGGGAGTCCGAGAGAACTGCAGAAGGGCGGGGGATGTCCCCCCTAAAAGCAATCCAGGGAGAAGAGAAAGTTGCTGCTCTCGGGCCTAGTGCTGGATCAAGATCAGGCTCAGGTAGGTATAAGATAAGGGGGGGGACTCTACAGAGAAAGTGTTGAGGTACAAAAACCTTAAGCCTTTAGAACCACTTTAAATTGCATCCTCAGTAGATGCCTCTAAGCTGTTTGTGGTGTTGGAAAACAGTATGATTTTCATGTGACACATTATTGTGGCATCACATTTTGGATGTTTTGATTGAATTTTTACAGCAGAAGGGCAATCTGATTAATTTTAACTTTAAAACTTTTTTGCTATGACACCTGATTTTTCTTTTGATCTAGTAGTAATAGTCCTAGTCAACGGTGAAAGTAGCAGCCACAACAAATCTAAATTATAGGAAGACTAATCTTAAAAAAAAAAAAAAAAATAAAGCTAAAGCTCTTTACCATTATCAATGTATGAGGCTATTATAGTACTGATTCAGAAGGAGGGGAAAAACCGGCTGGATACGTCATCATATAGACCGATCTCGTTGTTGGGCACGGATGCCAAGATCCTGGCAAAGGTCTTGGCTACCAGGCTCAATAAATGCATACCTGGTCTGGTACACCCGGACCAGTCTGGGTTTATTCAGAATAGGTCTACTAGTAAAAATATAAGAAGAACCTTTCTGAATGTCCAGACGCCGGTAAAAATCGCAGACTCCAGAGTTGTCTTGTCCCTGGATATCGCCAGAGCATTCGACTCTCTGGAGTGGGATTATTTATGGTGGGTACTGGGAAAATTTGGGTTTGGTCCCCGGTTTATAAAGTGGCTTAAGATATTATATCACCACCCCAATGCTAGATTAAAAATAAATAATTCATACTCAGAGCGGATTTCCCTTGAGAGGGGGACTAGACAGGGGTGTCCCTTGTCGCCCCTGTTGTTCGCCCTGGCAATGGAACCGTTCGCAGAGGTAATAAGAAAGTCCCCAGGCCTACAGGGTTATAAAAGAGATGATGGTGAGGAAAGAATTGCACTCTATGCCGATGACGTGCTATTGTTTTTGGGGGATATGGGGCCGTCATTAGCTAGGGCGATGCAGTTGGTGGAGGGGTTTGGAACGATCTCAGGTCTATCAGTCAACTGGGAGAAATCCACAATTCTCCCGCTGGACTCGACTATGGGTTCCCTTCCGCAGAAAATACCTCATCTTAGAATGGTGGAGAACTTCAAATATCTGGGTATAGTAATAACTAATACCCCAACGCATTATATTAGAGACAATTTAGTGCCGTTGCTAGAAAAGTTTAAAAGGAAAAAAGAGATCTGGTGTCGACTCCCTTTATCTATGGCAGGGCGTGTAAATCTGATCAAAATGATCTGGATGCCACAATTAATGTATATATTACATAATTCACCAGTTTGGATTGGGAGGGAATGGTTTATAAAAATAAACTCCCTCTTTCGTGAGTTGATCTGGAAGAAGGGCCAGGCCAGGATTAGTCTCCAGACGCTGCAGCGCCCTAATAGGGAGGGGGGACTGGCGGTGCCCCACCCATATAGATATTTTCTGGCGGCCCAGATGCAACATCTGGGGGGAAGTGAGTATGGGGGAGAGCTGAATACCTGTGCGAAAATCATGCTGTCAGGGAATCTGCATAACTCCCTGTCAGGGGCATTGGAAGCTGGGACACTGGGAAGTGCACTCCCAACACACAAGCTGGTTACAAAAGTATGGCGGTCAGTGAAGATAGAAATGGGTTATGGGGGGCCCACGGAATTCTCACCTATTTGGCAGAATAGGCAGTTACAAGAACTGAACTCTATAGGAGTAAATAGGATCTGGGAAAGGGCGGGCATAAATAGACTGAAGCAAATATTTGACGGCAACTCATTAAAATCTTTTACAGACCTAAGGCAGGAGTTTGGAATTCCCAAAGAAACATTTTATTTTTACCTCCAGGTTAGACACGCGCTAGAGAAGCAATTTAGGATTGCGGCACTGGAATGGTGTAGTGCACCTTTGCTTAGTAGGGTGGTGAGGGCACCCGGCCTTAAAGGGCTGATATCAGGGATATACGCCCAGTTAACGGAAAGGGCAACTAGTTTGACCCCACTCTCGCGCGCAAGGGAGGGGTGGGAGGCCGATGTGGGGGAACTGAGTAATGACCAGTGGGAGAAAGTACTAGAGCTCGGCCCACTGGTATCTCTCTCCCCGTCGCAACGGGCATCGCACCTTTTATTGGTACACAGAGCCTATCATACCCCCAAGAAACTGTATAGATTTGGGAAAAGACCAGATGACAAGTGCCCTAGATGCTCGGAGACAGGCGACCTTGTACACATGATGTGGAGGTGTCCGAAATTAGCAAGGTATTGGACGGAGATCCTAAGTATTATAGAAGCTAGACTTGGGAAAAGAGTGGAATACGAGGCCAAGGCGTGTGTACTGGGGCTATTTAGTAAGAATATGGGGGAGGATCATATAGGCATAGCAATAGTGCGGGGGCTATACCAGGCGAGAAAATTGATTGCGAAAGCATGGTTATCATCAATGCCCCCTACTTCGGAAGAATGGGTTAACACAATGAACGCGCTGGTCAGAACAGAGAGGACAATATATGGTAGAAGGGGGAATTATAAGAAATTTTCAAAGATCTGGGGCTGGTGGTGCCAGGGTAGAACTATATAATACTTTAGTGCTGGTAGGACTATTAGTATCTAGGAATGGAGACCCAAGGGAAACGGTATTTAGGAGTATGTATATGGTTGGTAATAAGGAGTGTTAAGTCAAGATATTTTTATATTTTTGGAAAGCAACTGTGGGGGTGGGGGGAGGGATTGGCTAAAAGAGGGTAGAGCAAGGGGTTGATATTTTCACTCATTTCTTAGCTAACCCGATTTGGGACAGTAAATGTATTAATGATCTGTCCATGACTGTCTGATTTTATAACGAGAAGTGTATAACCTGAAAAATTAATAAAAATGACTTGAAATAAAGCTCTTTCTAAAAATGGGCCAGTGGCACAACATTTAATTGGTACATTGTTTTAAAAGATTTATAAACATGTCAAAACATGTGCTCAAACATTTTGCAACCACGATCCAGCTTTCCCCTAACTCCTCCCTTCCCATATATCCAATTATTCCCACAAAATTTGAAACCTAGATTTCAGGTGTTTTGTAGACCTGTGTTCCAGTCCTTTACTGTAAATAGGCAAAGCAGCTAAAAATGACGTGGGGGTGGATTTACCAATAGTGGAGAGTGTAATATCTGGTGCAGCTTTTTTTTTTGTTCGTCAAAGCTTAACCACTTCCTGACCAGCCGCTGCAGTTTTACTGCGGCTGAATGGCACGGGTGGGCGAAACGACATTGTGTAACGTCGGGCGCGCGGCTGTGATGATCGGATTAGTTTCAGAACTGATCAGTCTCCAGGCCCAGGCCAATGATTTCTGGCCTGGACCTGCTGATCGATCCTGACTAATGAAATCCTTCCCTGCCTGTGTAAGTGTAAACAGACAGGGGAGGTGATGTCATCTCTCCTCGTGGAATTCTTTTCCGTTCCAGAGAGAGGAGAGAAGACATCTCCGAGTAAGTTGTACCAACACTACACTGACACAGTACTCGTAGGCACACTTGTCACCCCCCGATCGCCCCCCAGTTAACCCCTTCACCCCCTGTCACTGTGTCACCCAGTGCAGTGTTCAAAAAAATTTTTGATCACTGTACTGGTGTCATTTGTGACATTAATCAGCGTTGAGGTACTTATTAGTAGCCCCAGATAGGTCTAGGGACCCCCCTAATAAAGGTTTAACCCCTTGATCACCCCATCACCAGTGATCACCATATTAGTGTCACGGGTGGCGCTGGTCAGTTAGTTGTTTTTTTGGGGTTTTTTTAAGCGTCGTGGCACCTGTCGTATATTACCTAAATAAATGTTTAACCTCCTAATCACCTGGCGGGTGATATCAGGTTTTAGCGTCAGTCAGGGTCTGCGTCGCAAGGCAGCGTCAGATTAGTGCCAGTAGAGCTAACATCCATGCACGCACCATACACCTCCCATAGTAGTATAGTGACTGAACGGATCAATATCTGATTAGATCTTAGGGTTGCCAAAAACGCAGTGTTAGCGGGATCAGCCCAGATACCCGCTAACTGCATTTAGCCCCTCCGCTCAGCCCACCCAAGTGCAGTATCAATCACTGTCACTTACAAAACACTAAACACATAATTGCAGCATTTGCAGTCAGGCCTGATCCCTAACAGTTTTTTTGGTAGCAGTCGTTGACAGGTGCTTTTTTTTCCCCCTTCGAGTCTCACTAGTGTACCAGTAAATTTAGAGGCCAAAATGTCAAATCAAAGGTACACTAGTGAAGAGGCCTACATGTTTCTGAGCATGACAGATAGTGAAGAGGAAGTCAGTCACTCTGTCAGATTCAGGCTCAGAATACGAACCCATAGACAGCAGAGGCACCCTGACAGATAGCTCTGACAACAGAGTTGTGGTCCCTGCCAAGGTCGGGCGAATCCAACCCCGTTCTTCTGCTGTTGTTGAGGTGCAAGAACTGCAGGGCTCTTATATGGAGCAGAGAGCCAGTACTGGTGCCGCTCATCCTTCTGGTGAACTGGCAAGCACCAGCGGCCTAGTACATCCTGGTCATAGTCAAACCAGCACAGCAGTATCACATGGTGACGTGGCGAGTCCCATAAGTGCAGTTCAAGCTGGTGAGGTGGCTAGCACAATTAGTGTCCCACAGCCACCAAGAAGACAAAGACAGGCCTGTCGAGCCCATAGTGCCCTAACTGCTGCATTTGCCAATCCTACTTGGGAGCCCCCACTTCTGCAGCACCCGTACTTCCCCCATTCACTGGCCAACCCGGAATTCAGATGGAAACAGTTGATTTTACGGCACTTTTATTTGCTGTTTTTCACGGAAGATCTCTATAGATCTATTTGTGCACTTCAATGACAATGAACTCTGTCATCCTCGGGGTGACTCTGGATACGATCGGCTCTACAAAATGCGCCCCCTTGTAAACCACTTCAACCAGCATTTTCCAGCCTTGTTTACTCCTGATTAAGTTGTCTGCGTTGATGAGTCCCAGATTACGTTTTCTGGCCGCTTAACATTAAAACAGTATCTACCTAGCAAGCATGCCAGATATGGGGGCAAGATGTATAAGCTCTGTGACGGGGCCACAGGCTATATATATAGTTTTATAGTTTACGAGGGAAGAGATAGTTACGTAGAGCCGGAGAACTGCCCAGACTACATAGGGAGCGCTGGTAAGATTGTGTGGGACTTGGTGTCATCCTTATTTGGAATGGGGTACCACTTGAATGTGGACAATTATTACACAAGCGTGCCACTTTTTAGTCACTAGTTTGATCCTGGAATTGGCGCACGTGGCACCGTGCGATCTAATCGCCGTGGCTTATCCCAGCAGCTTGTAGATTCCTGTCTTTGGCTGGGGGAGACAGAGCCTGCTTGAAGTGTAATAATTTGCTCACTGTGAAGTGGAGGGATAATGAGAATGTTTGTTTTCGTTCTGTCCTCCCTTCACGCAGACACAACGGTCCAAATTTCTAAGGTGACTGGTGTTGTGGAGTAACCCCTCTGTGTCCACGAATATAACCTTAAAATGGGAGGGGTGGACCTCAACGACCAGTTGTTGGCGCCTTACCTAGTGGCCCATAAGGCCATACGCTGGTACAAAAAAGTGTCTGTATACTTATTTCAATTGACTCTGCTGAATGCTTATGTGCTATACAAAGCTTATGGACGAACTGGATCCTTCCTTAAATTCCAGGAAGAGATCATCACAGCCCTTCTGTTTCCAGACGGTGCTGTGTCCCAACTTCCCAATCCAAATGCAGTAAGTGTGCTGCATGAGAGGCATTTTCTGTATGACCTCCCTGGTACCCCTACCCAACGAGCCCCCCCCAAAGAAAATGTGTCTGTAGAAAGCACTGGTATAGGCCTGACGCCCGCTATTATTGTCCCACCTGTCCTGACCATCCTTGTTTTAAACGCTACCACACACTAGTGGAGTATTAGAGTAGGGTACAGCACTGCACAGGCTAGGACACACTTACACAGGGTCTCCAAAGATGCTATCGCATTTTGGGAGATCCGAACCGTTACAGCTACAAATAAAAGTCTAAAAAAAGAAATATAAAATAAAAAAACAAAAATAGTTGTCGTTTTATTGTTCTCTCTCTCTCTATTCTCTCTTTATTGTTCTGCTCTTTTTTACTGTATTCTACAATGTAATGTTTTATTGTTACTATGTTTTATCATGTTTGCTTTTCAGGTATGTAATTCTTTTTATACTTTACGTTTTATTGTTGACCTTTTTTTTTGTTTTCAGGTACGCCATTCAGCTGCAACACTGATTTATTTATCTTGACAGCATTTGCTCCCACAATACGTAAATCAGCGACTCCAGCGCTGTAGGAGGTGATTTCACCACCACAGTTAAAAAAAATAAAAATAAAAAATGGTGCATGTATGCCCATCATTAGAAGTGGGTGGATGAAGGGTGGTATTCTAATGGTAGGCATACCCACCGATCTCTTTTTTTCATTCAGCCCACAGGCTGCATGAAAAAAAGAACATTACAATGTATGCCCAACAAGGACCAGCAACATACTTGTATGTTGCTGGACTTTGAGTGGTTATACCAGAATGATGCCTGCAGGTTTAGGTATTATGTTGGTATCATTCTTTTCAGCCAGTGGTCCGCTTTCATGTAAGAGCAATCCTAGTGGATAATTAGCCCCTAGACTGCTTTTACAAGCAGTGGGAGGGAACGTCCCCCCCCCCCAACCGTCTTCCGTGGTTTTCTCAGGCTCTCCTGTCCCAACAAGGAACCAGAGAATGCAGCCGGTGGTTCCACCAGCTAACCATAGAGACCATAGAGACCATAGAGACCAGAACAGCTCCAATCATCTCTATGGCCTAAGAAACCGGAAGCTAGAAGCATTTCATGACTTAGGTTTGCCGCATATAAACAGCACCATTGGGACATTGGCAAAGCATTTTATCACACCGTTCTTGGTGTGGTCAGAGGCTTTGAGGGCAGAGGAGAGAATAATCTAATAGACCCCAATTTTTTTTTAAAAAGAGTACCTGTCACTACCTATTGCTATCAAAGGGGATATTTACATTCCCTGAGATAACAATAAAAATGATTAAAAAAAATGCAAGGAACAGTTTAAAAATATAATAAAAAAGCAAAATAAATAATGAAAAAAAAAAAACACCCTTGTCCCCCCCGTGCTCACACGCAAAGGCGACCGCAAGCGTCGTTCTGGTGTCATATGTAAACGGCAATTGCACCATGCATGTGAGGTATCAATGCGAAGGTCAGATCGAGGGCAGTCATTTTAGCAGTAGACCTCCTCTGTAAATCTAAAATGGTAACCTGTAAAGGCTTTTAAAAATGTATGTAGTTTGTCGCCGCTGCACGTTTGTGTGCAATTTTAAAGCATGTCATGTTTGGTATCCATGTACTCGGGATAAGATCATATTTTTTATTTCATCAAACATTTGGGCAATATAGTGTGTTTTCCCCAAAAAATTGTTTGAAAAATCGCGGCGCTAATACTGTGAAAAAAAAAATTGCAATACCCACCATTTTAATCTGTAGGGCCTTTGCTTAAAAAAAATATATACTGTTTGGGTGTTCAAAGTAGTTTTATTGCAAAAAAATATTTTTTCATGTAAACAAAAAGTGTCAGAAAGGGCTTTGTCTTCAAGGGGTTAGAAGAGTGGGTAATGTGTGACATAAGCTTCTAAATGTTGTACATAAAATGCCAGGACAGTTCACCCCCCCCCCCAAAAAGACCCCTTTTTGGAAAGTATACACCCCAAGCTATTTGCTAATAGGCATGTTAAGCCTATGGAATATTTTATATTTTGCCACAAGTTTCCGGAAAATTACTTTTTCTTTTTTTTTTTTGCACAAAGTTGTCACTAAATGATATATTGTTCAAACATGGAATGGTAATATGTGGAATTACACCCCAAAATACATTGTGCTGCTTCTCCTGAGTACAGGGATACCTCATGTGTGAGACTTTTTGGGAGCCTAACCGCATACAGGACCCCGAAAACCATGCACCGCCTTCAGGATTTCTAAGGGTGTACATTTTTGATTTCACTCCTCACTACCTATCACAGTTTTGAAGGCCATAAAATGCCAAGATAGCACAACCCCCCCCCCCCCCAAATGACTCAATTTTGGAAAGTATACACCCCAAGCTATTTAATGAGAGGCATGTTGAGTCCATGGAATATTTTATATTTTGCCACAAGTTCCGGGAAAATGACCCCATTTTGGAAATTAGATGCCCAAAAGTGTTTGCTAAGAGGTATGGTGAGTATTTTTCAGTTCTCGTTTATTTTTGAAAATGAAGAAAGAAAAGAAAAATGTGTTTGTTTTTTTTGTTTTTTTTTAATTTTCAAAACTTTGACAAAAAGCAAGATCTGCAAAATACTCAACATGCCTCTCAGCAAATAGCTTGCGGTGTCTACTTTCCAAAATGGGGTATTTGGGGGTTTTGGTATTTTTTAATGGCCTCTGAAACTATGATGAATAGTGAGGAGTGCAGTCACCATTTTAGGCCCTTTTAAAGACTGAAGGCAGCGCTTGGTTTTCAGGGTCCTGTACGCGGCTAGGCTCCCAAAAAGTCTCACACATGTGGTATCCCTGTACTCAGGAAAAGCAGCAGAATGTATTTTGGGTGCAATTCCACATATAACCATGCCATGTTTGAACAATATATAATTTAGTGACAACTTTGTGTAATTTTTTTTTTGTCATTTTTCAATCGCTTGTGACAAAAAAAAAAAAAAATATTCAATGGGCTCAACATGCCTCTCAGCAATTTCCTTGTTGTCTACTTTCCAAAATGGGGTCATTTGGGAGGTTTGTACTACCCTGCCATTTTAGCACCTTAAGAAATGAGATAGGTAGTCATAAACTAAAAGCTGCATAAATTCCAGAAAATGTACCCTAGTTTGTAGACGCTATAACTTTTGCGCAAACCAATAAATATACGCTTATTGACATTTTTTTTTACCAAAGACATATATGTAGCTGAATAAGTTTTGGCCTAAATTTATGACTAAAATTGAGTTTTTTACATTTTTTTTTATAACAAAAAATAGAAAATATCGTTTTTTGTTTTAAAATTTTCTGTCTTTTTCCATTTATCGCAAAAAATAAAAATCGCAGAGGCAATCAAATACCATCAGACGAAAGCTCTATTTTCGGGGGAAAAAAGGACACAAATTTCGTTTGGGTACAGCATTGCATGACCACGCAATTGCCTGTTAAAGCAGCGCATTACCAAATTGTAAAAAGTGCTCTGGTCATTGAGCAGCCCAATCCTCCGGGGCTAAAGTGGTTAAATACCTTGGACTGTCTACTTTCCAAAAAGGGTAATTTAGGGAATATCTATAATGTTCTGACATTTTTGTGCCTCAAGAAATGAGAGAGGCCATCAGTACATCAGGATTGATCAATTTTCAGATCTATAATATCACTTTAATTGAACAAGCTAAAGTGAGAAGCTGATTGGCTACCATGCACAGCTGCACCAGTTTTTGCACTCTCCTGTTTTAGTAAATTAACCCCATAGACTGCTTATGCATTTCAGCAGCAGGAGACCTTGTCTATGGCATTACAAAAGTGCATCAAAAGTGCATTTTTTTTTACTATAGCTACTATTTGATATACTATAAAAAATATATATAAATTGATATAATATTACCAATGTTAATGTTATACTTTATGTGGATAACGGAAAGTCTACACCAGATTTTAAAGAGTGAATGCTGATTTTCAAGTCAGAAAGCATCCACGTTGGGTTCTATTCTGTCACCAATCTACTAGAGTGTCCAGAAAGATCAGAAACATGGCTATCTATGGTTGGTTCACGTAAATGTGGGATACAAATATGCCACTATCTTAGGGTACACAGGGACAACACAGGGTTTTGGGTGGGATTCTGGGACATTTTTTCAATTAAATGGAGCACTATGTAACAACTAAGGTCGGCAGCAGTAGTTTTTAAAGATGGCTGGGCGGCTGTCAATCACATCCTGGGAAGAAGTCTATTGGACAAAACGTGTCAGAAGTGACTTCATATGTGACATCATCGCACACTGGAAGTTCCATCTTATCTGAGGTTTACAGGTGTTTTAACAAGCATTTGTAAGTGGAATTTGTACATTTAAATATTGAATTTGAACTATATTTCTGCACTATGAGCCCATGGGAGAGTCCTATTTTTGAAGAATGGAGGACAGGGAGAAATGCTGATGGTTACAACTTAGGAGAGGAGCGCTTACTGAATAGCAGTTTGGTAAGGTGCCTGGTGTGACCACAAGGTGATAAGTTGGTTGGAGACACCATTTTCAAAATGGTTATGGCACTGGATTATGTGTGATAATGTGAGTGGTATGACACTATTGCACAGTTTATAATTTAAAACGGTATTACACTATATATCCTTTTTCACTTTTTGGAGTCTTTAATGCGTAATTCTGGACACAGGAGAGAGGAATCCCCAACAGAAGATTTTTTTTTTTTTATGGCGCCATGATACTCTTACATTTGGTAAGGTATATAGAGTGATTTCTGCACCAGTACTTGCACAATGAAGTCAGTTTTGGGTTTAACCACTTCCAGACCACCCTATAGCAGATTTACTACTACAGGGCGGCCCTCCTGTGCAGAAACGTGTATATATACACGTGATTCTGCACTTTCACAGTGAGCAGGGACAGACCTGTCATCCACCGGCTCAGCAGGGATCAACGGAACGATCCCTGCTGAGCAAGTGGAGTCTATGAAATTGGACATATATGTGTGAAAGAGCCCTATTTGGGTGACAGAGAGATGGATGATTTGATAGAGCAAGACATGGAGGGATGTGAGCGAGACAGAGAAATGGAGTAATGGAGCAAAGGATGGAGTTATGGAAAGATAGAGGGAGAGACAGAATAATAGAGGGATGAAAGTGATGGAGGATAGAAAAGGTGGAGAGATATAAGGCACAAGGATTGTTGGATGGACAGTATGATGGAGGGAGGGATGGAGCAAGAGATAAAAGGATGGAGTTATGGAAAGATGAAAGAAGGGAGGGATAGAGTAACAGAGGGATGGAAGCGATGGAGGGTGAAGAGGTTGGAGGGACCTGCAACAGAGGGATGGAGATGGGAGAGGAGGTGAAGGAGGGATGGAGACGGGAGGGGAGGTGAAGAAGAGATGGAGACGGGAGGGGAGGCGAAGGAGGGATGGAGACGGGAGAGGAGGTGCAGGAGGGATGAAGCAATGGAGACAGGAAGTCTTTAGAATTGGGGACATAAATTCTGGTGATCCTGGTGCCTACCTGGGATTTCTGCTCACTTTCTTGGTGGCTATGGAACAGAAATTATGGGGAAATCTCTCTAGTTGGACATACATGACAAAATCTGATGGGTTATATTAACCCACCCTTACTATATCAAAAATAACATAAGAATTTTTATTTTTTTTTACCTTTAGCTACTTCCCGCCTGGCCTATAGCAGAATGACGCCCTGCAGGATAACAGCCACCGCGTGCCCATGTCCCAGGCTGACACACCGCTACACCAATCTCGGTAAAGAGCCTCCGGCGGAGGCTCTTTACCATGTGATCAGCCGTGTCCAATCACAGCTGATCACAATGTAAACAGGAAGAACCGGTGATCGGCTTTTCCTCACTCGTGTCTGACAGACGCGAGTAAAGGAGAGCTGATCGGCGGCTCTCCTGACGGGGGGGTCTGTGCTGATTGTTTATCAGTGCAGCCCCCCTCGGATGCCCACACTAGACCACCAGGGAAGCTGCTAGGACCGCCAGGGAAGCCCCCAGCATGTGGATGGCCAGGTACATACCCCATGGCCATCCACATGTGAAAATCAATGCCCAACATATGCCAATCAGTGCCCACAAATGGGCACTGACTGGCACATCTATGGCACAAAAAAATTAGTGATGCCCAGCAGTGCCACCCATCAGTGCCGCCTGTCAGTTCTCATCAGTGCCATCATATCAGTACAGCCATATCAGTGCCCATCATTAAAGAAGAAAACCTTTTCCTAAATTTTCGGTCTTTTTTTATTTGTTGCGCAAAAAATAAAAATTGCAGAGGTGATCAAATACCACCAAAAGAAAGCTCTACTTGTGGGAACAAAATGATAAAAAATTTGTTTGGGTACATTGTAGCATGACCGCGCAATTGTCATTCAATTTGCGACAGCGCTGAAAGTTGAAAATTGGCTTGGGCAGGAAGGTGTATAAGTGCCTGGTATTGAAGTGGTTAATATCTATCTTAAACCACATTGCTAACTGCATATTGTACTTGTTTGTAGCTTAAGTACTGAAGTTTGCACTGAAAACCATAATTTCTTTATCGTACATCATAGGACACAGAGCCTCAAGTAATTAGTGGGTTATGGGCCTACCTTTAGGTAGCTAATGGGTATGTGGACAGGGGATTATAGCGGTGCTAGGGTCAAGGGGTATAAAGAAGAAAAACACGAAAAAGAGAAATTGTAAAAGGCAAAAAATTACAAAATTTATTATTAATAATACATAGGTAGAAAATTACACTTGAAACGATTAACACTTAAAATAAGTACGTATACTGTATGTGACCCAGAGTATGATGAAGTAGGCCAGATGGAGATGGCCGTCGAAAAGGGGGCTCGATTTCCTACATGTTTCGCCAAGACATTGGCTTCTTCAGGGAACAAGAGCTCAAAAAATGAATATATAGAAAGGGTTCTGTATATGGAGATATAGAAAACATCATGTGAGCAAAAATATTTATCAATGCAGTACTTAGTATACACTCAAAAAGATTAGTATTGTGGCTGGACAATCATGCAATCCAACGGTCCCACCAATTCCGGCAGCGCAAACGTACCTGCGGCGTCAGCACCGAGGGGGGGGGGGCGCACGGAGGCGTCACCGCAAGGGAATGAGCAGGCCGCGCCGTATAATGTGCCGGCAGGGGGTATACAGTAGACCTGGCAATGGAATGTATTAACATTGTATAGGTAATTGTTGAGCTTGGCATACGAGGAACAAGAGACAGTTATACGTCAGTTGCGTGAAGCTAAAATGTGTGGAAATATATACATGGTGTATCTGAATCTCGTTAGAAAGGTATAAACTCACGTTTTTCTTTAAAAACGGTAGAATAAAGTGGACACGGAGTGCCTGTGGATGGATGCACACACACAGCAAGGCAGTCAATGGAATCGGCAAGATCAGCAATCCATTGAAAAAGGGCCTGAGTGAAAGAGTAGATTGCTTAAAGGGTAGTACTAGTGGTCGCTCTAGACTTAACAAGGCAAAGGTCATCAAGGAGGTACTTAATGTAATCGACTGCCAAATGGAGGTCTAATAGTGGTGCAGTCACACGTATGAGATGTCTAGCTTAGAGGTTTTTAATAGATTTTCTTTAAAGTAAGGCAGCGATTACGGTGCATCCTAAAGAGAGTAGATGTAGGGGGAAAATTTAGGACAACATAGATTCTATTGGACAAAAAACAAGGCTGCTGAGAAGACAGGGAGTATCTTACCTAATCAGCCATATAACAGACAGTGTTACTCAGAGGAAATCAGCGTTAGCCAAGAGAATGGATGATAGGTCCAGAGTGGCTCCTATAAATAATGTTTAGGAGCACGATAAGTGGTATACTGGGGAAGAAATTGTTGCAGAATGCCATGAAAAAAGGAGATTACCTGAATGCTGTGTGTAGAATAGGTGCAGGCACGTCCCTCGTCCAACAGAGGAACTGAGGGACTGGCCGGTTACTAATATACCCCCCACACCTGATCAAATACTGATCAGGTGTGCGGACGCAAATGGGGGGCATCCGCGCCTGCGCACAACGCCGTGCCGCGGAACTACACGTTCCATCATGCACCGCGTGCGCATGCTCAGAACACGCGGGCCGTGTGGCGAATCGGAGAGCGAGACGCCACGGAATGGGAGGTACCAAGGCGCCACCCTCTCCCATCAGCCGATGGAAACAGAAGGACCAGGGAGTCCGAGTGCGGCGCGGATGCCCTGGGCAGACGGAGATCTGCCCTGGCCATCCGTACAGGCATGAACAGTGCTGGCAATGCACCTCCCGAGAGGGAAGTCAGCACCACGACCATCCACCCCAAGGCACCGGGAGGCCGGAGATCCGATGCGATCCGGTGGTGGGGCACATCAAGCGCATGAAGGGAGTGGGCGGAGACACAGGGTGGGGGACCAAAGCACACCCTCTTACGTACCATACCCGCAATGCATTATGCATCTTTCTTCTTTGTGCCCACCCCTCAGTCAGCGTCGCTTGTAGTCTTTATCTGTCTCTTTCTCCTCACTTACTTTCCTGTCCCCGTATGCCCTGCTCCTCCTCTCCTTGCTTCGCTTTCCCCTTCTCCCGCTCTCCAGCTTTTTTCGTCTCTTATACCTCTGCCATGGCTCCACTTGCAGCTTCTCTCACAGCTCTTTTAAGGTATCTCATACTATCGTGATATTGCTATCTGCTACGAATGTATCTTTTTCCATAGCAACATCCTTTATCTAATTTTTGAATCTTTGTTTAACTTTAAAATTCCTTTTTGTATTTATAGATATGTAAAGTTTTTTGGATATTGTATCAACACAAAAAAATTCTCTTGACCCATATGTCCCTCTGATGTAAGCCCATGTCACATGAGTATTATTTTTGTCTTTTCAGATGCTTTATTTTGTAACCAGGACCCTATGGTTCTCTATGCATGTTATGCAATTTGTGGCTGGACACTGTGGGCTGACACACAGGTACTTCCCGGCATCCCCATGGACCCCTGTGGACTGTCGTGTGAGGGTGGGCTTTGCTCCCCCACCCTGTGTCTCCGCCCACTCCCTTCATGCGCTTGATGTGCCCCACCACCGGATCGCATCGGATCTCCGGCCTCCCGGTGCCTTGGGGTGGATGGTCGTGGCGCTGACTTCCCTCTCAGGAGGTGCATTGCCAGCACTGTTCGTGCCTGTACGGACGCCCAGGGCAGATCTCCGTCTGCCCAGGGCGTCCGCGCCGCACTCGGACTCCCTGGTCCTTCTGTTTCCATCGGCTGATGGGAGAGGGTGGCGCCTTGGTACCTCCCATTCCGTGGCGTCTCGCTCTCCCATTCGCCACACGGCCCGCGTGTTCTGAGCATGCGCACGCGGTGCATGATGGAACGTGTAGTTCCGCGGCACGGCGTTGTGCGCAGGCGCGGATGCCCCCCATTTGCCTCCGCACACCTGATCAGTATTTGATCAGGTGTGGGGGGTATATTAGTAACCGGCCAGTCCCTCAGTTCCTCTGTTGGACGAGGGACGTGCCTGCACCTATTCTACACACAGTATTCAGGTAATCTCCTTTTTTCATGGCATTCTGCAACAATTTCTTCCCCAGTATACCACTTATCGTGCTCCTAAACATTATTTATAGGAGCCACTCTGGACCTATCATCCATTCTCTTGGCTAACGCTGATTTCCTCTGAGTAACACTGTCTGTTATATGACTGATTAGGTAAGATACTCCCTGTCTTCTCAGCAGCCTTGTTTTTTGTCCAATAGAATCTATGTTGTCCTAAATTTTCCCCCTACATCTACTCTCTTTAGGATGCACCGTAATCGCTGCCTTACTTTAAAGAAAATCTATTAAAAACCTCTAAGCTAGACATCTCATACGTGTGACTGCACCACTATTAGACCTCCATTTGGCAGTCGATTACATTAAGTAAGTACCTCCTTGATGACCTTTGCCTTGTTAAGTCTAGAGCGACCACTAGTACTACCCTTTAAGCAATCTACTCTTTCACTCAGGCCCTTTTTCAATTGATTGCTGATCTTGCCGATTCCATTGACTGCCTTGCTGTGTGTGTGCATCCATCCACAGGCACTCCGTGTCCACTTTATTCTACCGTTTTTAAAGAAAAACGTGAGTTTATACCTTTCTAACGAGATTCAGATACACCATGTATATATTTCCACACATTTTAGCTTCACGCAACTGACGTATAACTGTCTCTTGTTCCTCGTATGCCAAGCTCAACAATTACCTATACAATGTTAATACATTCCATTGCCAGGTCTACTGTATACCCCCTGCAGGCACATTATACGGCGCGGCCTGCTCATTCCCTTGCGGTGACGCCTCCGTGCGGCCCCCCCCTCGGCGCCGACGCCGCAGGTACATTTGCGCTGCCGGAATTGGTGGGACCGTTGGATTGCATGATTGTCCAGCCACAATACTAATCTTTTTGAGTGTATACTAAGTACTGCATTGATAAATATTTTTGCTCACATGATGTTTTCTATATCTCCATATACAGAACCCTTTCTATATATTCATTTTTTGAGCTCTTGTTCCCTGAAGAAGCCAATGTCTTGGCGAAACATGTAGGAAATCGAGCCCCCTTTTCGACAGCCATCTCCATCTGGCCTATTTCATCATACTCTGGGTCACATACAGTATACGTACTTATTTTAAGTGTTAATCGTTTCAAGTGTAATTTTCTACCTATGTATTATTAATCATAAATTTTGTAATTTTTTGCCTTTTACAATTTCTCTTTTTCGTGTTTTTCTTCTTTATACCCCTTGACCCTAGCACCGCTATATTCCCCTGTCCACATACCCATTAGCTATTTGATTATTTTGGGGATGAGGTGCTGCATCCTACGGTACCACCTAGCCACCCTTACATTGCCTACCTTTAGGTGTTGACACTGGTATAACCAATACAGGAAGTTAACTCCCCTATATAACCCCTCCTCCTTCCAGGACTCATCAGTTTTTTCGCCAGTGTCTAAGGTGTTGGTCACGAGTGAAGATGTGCTCTAAGGAGCTCCAGAGAGGGATCCATGCTGGATTTAAAAAACTTCCATAACCGGATCCATCCTCGCCACTGAGGCCATAGGATGGTACCCGGGCCTCGCATTGAAGAACAAGGTTTTGCCTGTAACGCTCCTCTTTGAGGGCTGGGCCCTAGGAACCAGGACTCTCTTTGGTCTTGCTACATTACCTAAAGTTGTCCTGAGGGGTGCTATACAGGTCCAAAGGAGTGGAACCCCTATTCAAAAGGGCCCCAGTCTTTGAAGGTTTCACTACGCTGCCCGCTGTGATGGGTGAAGTTTGGATCTGTCTGTTTACTCAGCAGTATCCTGCAGCGAGGATAACTAAGGGGAGAAGCCTAGGAACTGTAAAAAGTCCACCTATGCTTTTTCTCAAAAAAAAAATCTAAAGTAGTTTATGAACATACAAAAGCAACCATTTGCATTTTTTGGTATAAAATGAAGCCTTCCTTTAAAACTAGGAGCCTAACAAACACTGCTGACATAAATTCCCCTCCCCTCTCCTCCTGGAGAGGTGCGGTAACAGCTTACACTATATGTAATCAGGTTCTCACCTGAGGCTTAACAGAGACGCTCTCAGTTTATAGGCTGAAGACAGAAGTCTGTCATACTAAGAGACGTGTAAGGTGTGTAAACAGGCATTTCCAGCACAGGAAATATTATGGTACTCAGCATCAAAGGCTGATTCTTATGGTGACATTGTTTTCTTTTGCTAAAACTATTGTTCAGCAAATACCATAATTTGTTAAAGTGCCTCTGCTTTTGTGCTTAGCACATTTGACTTCCAGTGTACCACAAAGGTACCAAGGATTCCAACCCTAGGCGCTGAGAACTCCAGTCATGCCTCCACACTGTCATCCTCTCCAGAGATACCTGACATGGCAAGCCAGGGTGAGTCATTGGAAGCAATTGGTGGTGCAACTGCTTCTCGCACTTCAGCCCCTGTATATGTGACTGAAGATGCATTTTCCTCTGCCCTGCAGGGCTTAGAAGGAAGATTAGCAGCTTTAATCGCATCCTCCATCCAAGAGGATAGGAAGCATGCTAGATACCCCCTCCCCCACCTCAAACCCCTTTTTCCAAAGTAACAGTGGGCACAGGATGAGGTGTTATTCTCAGATGATCACGAGGAAAAACAAGCCAAATTTTCCTCTGCAGAGGAAGCAACAGTTGATGAACCTTATGCAACCCCACAATCTGACAGATTGATGGTATAAACTCTTACAGAGATGGTTCATTCCACTTTTTATACTACTCCTAACAGAGTTCATGTCCCTTCCTTGGTTTAAAAAAAAAAAAAAACCTTTTACAGCGCTTATTTATGCTGAATGGGATCATCCGGATAAGCATTTTTCCCTCCAAAGAGTTTCTCAGTTCTCTATCATGGAGGAAAAATTCACAAAGGTTGGAAAGTACCAGCAGTAGACGCTGCGATTTCCAGCATCAGTAAAGATGCATAATTGCTTAAGCATCCAACAGATAAGGAGTTGGAATTTTTTTGTTAAAATCCTCCTACCAATGGCGTTATGTTTCGCCATAGATGCCATAAAAGACTCTATCCACCAGGCGTCCCACCTTGCGCTTGTGCTAAAACACATGCTTAGGACCCTGTGGTTAAAAGGTTGGTCAGCCGAAGCATCTTGCAAAAAAGGGTGTCTGACTAGTTTCCCTTTTCATTGGGGAAAATTTGGTGAAATACATCCAAATGATTTCTAGCAGTAAAGCTCTTTTGTCCAAAAGAAGGTATAAATGTCCTTTTATTTAAACAGACCCCTTCCCCTGCGCAGGGGCAGCTGCCTCTAGGCAGCTGTGACGGCCTCCACCGTCAGACTCTAGGGCATGATTTCCAATGAGTACTGTTCATATATGTGCGACTTCAAGGTAGTCCCTGCACTACTTTGGTACCACTTTGATGCGACTTGAGGTCCATAGACCTCTAGAATACACAGGCATTGTTTCCTGTCGCATCAAAATCGCGTCCCGACATATTCTCGGCGGCAAAAGATCACGGTAAAATCACGCAACTTTGGGGTTGCAATGGTGGAGACCGATCCTAAGAGGAGAAAACATTCAGCCCCTGTGTACATGATTGAAAGTGCGTTTTTCCCCCGCCTTGCAGGGCCTAGAAGGAAAATTAGCGACTTTAACTGCATCCGCTATCCAAGGATGGGAAGCGTGTTAGATCCCCCTCCCCCACCTTAGATCCCTTATCAAGGGAACAGTGGGTAGAGGATGAAGGGTTACCCTCAGGTAATCGGGAAGAAAGGCAAACCGAGTACTCATGCGGAGGAGACAACTAGAGTTGAACCTTTCTTCAGCCTCGCAATCTGAGAAATTGCTGGTACAAATCTCTTACAGAGATGATTTGTGCCTCTTTCAAGCTACCTCTAGTAGAGTCAGCTGATCTGTTTTTTCTTAGGTTTCTTAAAACCTTCACTGCCTTTTTCATGCGTTTCCTGTACATGTACAGATCCATGCAGAAATTCAACAGATCCATTCTAGATCTAAAAGAATCTAAATCAGTTCCTGACGATCCGCTCCTTTCTATGGAGTCGATCAAGTCAGTAGTTTCTATCCTGCAAGGAGGAAAACTTCTGGCGCCTATCGGCATCAGGGATGCATAATCTGCATGTCCATATATTTCCCACTCACCAAAGGTTTCTGCGGTTTGAAGTAGAACAGCAGCATTTCAGTTTTATAGCCTTGCTCTTCGGGCCAGCTACAGCACCTTGAGTGTTCACAAAAGTGCTAGCCCCACCTGTAGCCAGGTCAAGGGCACAGGGCTTAAACAGTCTTGGCATACCTAGACGATCTATTGCTAATAGACCAATCGGTGTTCGGAGTAAGGTGTACGCATTACAACCAGTTTCCTGGAAAGGTTTGGGTTGCGTTCTCAACCTAGTGAAGTCTCCATTAAAATGGCTAAAAAAGCTGCAGTATTTGGGTCTGTTCATAGATACAGCCCAGAAAAAGGTCTTCTTGCCCAGGCAAAAAAAAAATAAAACACAACTCCATAAAAGAGTTGGTGTGGATGGTCAGGTCAAAAGGAGGTCCCTCCATTCGCCTTTGCATGAGGTTGTTAGAAAGGATGGTGGCTTCATTCGAAGCAGTTCCCTATGCCCAGTTCCATTCGAGACTGTTGCAAAACAGTATTCTATTTGCTTGGAACAAAACGATCCAAGCTTTGGACTTGCCAATGCGGCTGTCCCCAAGGGTGTCCCAAAGCCTCAATTGGTGGTTACTAAAGAATGTCCTAAATTGTAAATCCTTCAGACCACTTATCTGGAAAGTGGTAATGACAGAGAAGACAACTGTCCAAGGACAGTGTTCAAGAACCAAAAGAGCCTTGCCCATCAACATCCTAGAGATTTGGGCAGTGCGTCTGGCTCTAAAAGCCTGGACTTCCAGGATAAGGGATTGTCCCGACAGGATCCAATCCATCAATGCCACGGCTGTGGCCTATATCAATCACCAAAAGGGGCACCAAGAATCTCTCAGTGCAGAGAGAGGTGAACCATATTCTAACTTGGGCAGAAAGAAATATTCCATGCCCATCGGCAGTCTTCATTCCGGGAATAGAGAATTGGCACGTGCACTACTTGTGCCACCAGCAGATTATTCCCAGGGGAATGGTCTATTCACCCCGACATGTTTCGGGCTGTTTGTCAAGGATGGGGGACTCCAGACGTAGATCTTCTAGCATCCAGTGCAACATAAAGTTAGTCAACTTTGTGTCCACAACATTCGCATGCAGAACAGATGCGTTGGTGATACTGTGGGATCAGCTTTCACTGATCTGTGCATTTCCCCCTATTCAGTTGCTGCCTCAACTTCTTTGCAGGATCAAGCTGGAAAGAAAACCGGTAATTCTGGCAGCACCAGCATGGCCCATAAGGTCATGGTATGCAGAGGTCGTAAAGATGGCAGTGGAGGATCTGTGGTCCCTTCCACTAAGGCCAGACCTGCTCTCACAGGGGCCGATATTCCATCCTACTTTACGAACGCTAAATTTAATGGCCTGGCTATTGAGACACACATTCTGAAAAGACGTGGGCTTTCCAGGGCAGTTATTTCTACTTTAATGCTAGGAAGCCAGCTTCTAGAGCTATATATTATAGAGTCTGGAAAGCTTATGTTTCCTGGTGTGAATCCAACTATTGGCACCCTCGGAGATCTATTATTGGCAGAATTCTTGCCTTTATACAATTAGGCGTAGAGATGAAGTTGGCCCTGAGTACTATTAAGGGCCAAGTCTAAGCCTTATCAATTTTATTTCAAAGACCACTTGCTACGCATTCTTTAGTCCGGGGTTTCATGCAAGGAGTGATGCGGATTAATTCGCCAGTTAAATCACCCTTAAGCCCTTGGGACTTGAATTTAGTTTTGTCAGTTTTA
Organism: Lithobates septentrionalis; assembly: GCA_037952835.1. Lineage (NCBI taxonomy): Eukaryota > Metazoa > Chordata > Amphibia > Anura > Ranidae > Lithobates > Lithobates septentrionalis. The sequence goes on along the minus strand of JBBDGP010001364.1, from coordinate 2,993,485 downwards.
CAAAAAACGCTATTTGAACCATTACAGCATGTTCCCTTAGTCCTTCTGACTAGGAAGCTGATATTTTTGATTGCTATATCCTCAGCAAGGAGGGTTTCAGAATTGGCCGCTCTTTCCTGTAAAGAGCCATATTTGATTATTCATGAGGACAGAGTGGTGTTACGCCCTCGTCCAGGCTTTTTGCCAAAAGTGGTTTCAGGCTTTCATCTGAATGAAGATATTGTCCTGCCATCGGTTTTTCCAAAACCATGTTCCAAGGAAGAAAGGTCACTACATTGTCTTGATGTGGTGAGAGCAGTGAAGATTTATTTAAAGAAAACTGCTCAGATTCGTAAGACTGATGTCTTATTTATTCTGCCAGAGGGTCCTAAAAAAGGACAGGCAGCGTCAAAATCCACTGTGGCTAAGTGGATTCGGCAAGTTATAATTCAAACATGATTTAAAGGGAAAGATTCCCCCTTTTCAAGTTAAGGCGCACTCTACCAGAGCGGTTGGTGCTTCTTGGCCAGTGCGTCACTAGGCCTCCATGTTTCAGATCTGCAAGGCCGCGACTTGGTCTTCAGTGCATACATTTACAAAATGCTATCAAGTACATGTAAGATGGAATGAGGATATCGCCTTCGGGCGCAGTGTGCTGCAGACAGCAGTATAATTCTTCAAGGTCTAGGGGTGCCCTACGGGTTGTGTCTCCCTCCCCTCAAGTAGCATTGCTATGGGACGTCCCACTAAGTAATTTCTTGAGGCTCCTATGATGTACGATAAAGAAAATAGGTTTTTTAAAACCGCTTACCTGTAAAATACTTTTTCTTAGAGTACATCATAGGACACAGAGCTCCCGCCCCTCTGTTTTATGGGGTGAGAGAGTATATTGCTTGGCTACAAAAACTGAGGACTCCTGGAAGGAGGAGGGGTTATATAGGATATATATATATATTGGTTATACCGGTGTCAACACCTGAAGGTAGGCCCATAACCCACTAAGTAATTACTGGAGGCTCTGTGTCCTATGATGTACTCCAATAAAAAGATTTTACAGGTAAGCTGTTTTAAAAGTCCTATTTTTGGAACTTTTAAAAAATGTCAGTAAAAACTTGGCTGTGCCAGTACATTCTGAGTTTCGTGTCAGTGAATTTTAGTCTGGTAGGTTGGCAACACTGCTCATCGGTAAAACGCACAGAACGGAGATCTGCCTGGGTAAACAAGGCAGATCTCCATTCTGACATGGGGTAAAGGATGGATTTTATGTCTCTGTAAAGCAAGGAATAAAATCTAGCTCTTCCTCTAGTAAATGGGAAGCACATACAATACACAAAAAAAACACTGGCTGGGCACACAGCAGGGACTGGAGCAGCAGCAGGGGTTGGAGCACTTGTCAGGATAGAAGAAAAATAGATGGAGCAAAATACCATCAAATTCTTGCGGAAAATCTGCTGCCCTCTGCCAGAAAGTTGTCAATGGGAAGAAGGTTTACCTTCCAACATGACAATGACCCAAAGCACACACATCAAAATTGACCACACAGTGGTTGAAGGAGAAAAAGGTGAATGTCCATGCATTGCTTAGTCAGAGCCCAGACTTGTACCCCATTGAAAAATCTGTGGAATGACTTGAAGTCTGCAGTCCACAAACGGTCGCCAAAAAATGTGCAGTTAGTAGAGACATATCTCAAAAGACTAAGGGCTGTAATTAAAGCAAAATGTTGTCCAACAAAATACTGGCCTAAGGGGCTTATTCTTTTTCCAACTCTGATTCTGTTCTTGAATTTTTTTCCTGACCTGTTGGTTTTATATCTTTCACTTGGATGTTCTAAGTTGCACTAGTAAATACAGCTGGATAAAACGAAAACTGTCTGTCCTCATTTCAGGCTGCAAAGCAACAGTGTGATTTTTTTTTAAGTGGGTGATTCTTTTCTATACCCACTGTATATAAGAACATATCTTGTGATTGAGTGCAGATTTTATATGATTTTGATGTAAGCACATTGCAAATGCACTGATAATTACACCAGTTGGGTTGGACATACTACACTATACGGTATTTTTGTGATATTATTCACCTTGGGCGAAGCACTACATAACCAGAGAGGCTAGTTGGTCTACATTGGACTTGAAAAGATTGTGAACTTTTGAAAAGACATTTAAATGGACTTCGTTATTGAGGACCTTTAATTGGTACTGATTTTACGTTTACAATCTTTCCTCATAGCTGAGCTCTTCCATGCCTCTTATCAGTTTGGTTGCCCAGTTCTCCGATATCCTTTTTGTGAACTTTTTTTTTAATGTCTCTCTGAAGTCTATACCTCTTTTAACCACTTACCGACATGCAACATACCTGTACATCGCTAGATTTCAAGTGGTCATACTGGGATGATGGCTGCAGCTGCACTGTACTGATTTTTAGAGCCAACAGTCAGCTCTCTTGTAAAAGCAATCATAGCGTCTAACTAGTTGCTGGATTGGACTTTTTACAAGGAGCTGGAGGGGACGTCCCCCCCTATGTGTTTTCCTCTATTTCCTGGTGGGATGAGACGGCCCAATAAAGCCCTCCCCACGGCTTTATTGGGCTGTCCCATCCCACCAGGAAATAGAGGCAAACACAAACCAGAATGGCTTTGATCGCCTCTATAATATAGGAATTGAGAATTGAGGAGCTTACGTCTCTTTCGGTTTCCCTGGAAGTAAACAGTGCTATTTTTTTAAAAAGGGAAAAGCATTTAATCACACCTCTCTTGGTGTGATTAAATGCTTTTAAGGGCAGGGGAGAGATCTGGGGTCTTATAGAACCCAGGTCTCTCCATAAAGAGTACCTGTCACATGTCTATTGCTGTCACAAAAGATGTTTACATTCCTTGTGACAGCAATAAAAGTGATTTAAAAAATGTAAAGTGCCCATGTCTGCCTGTGCTCACGTGCAAGGATGAAGTCCTGCATCGGTCACGTACTTAAACAGCGATCGTTCCACAAATGTCAGATCATGGGCAGTAATTCTAGCACCAGACCTCCTGTGTTATCTAAAAGTGGTAACCTGTAAAGGCTTTTAAAATGTCACCTATGGATAGTAGAATTTTATGTCATATGTTGCCGTTGCACAGGCATGCACACTTTTAAAGCATAACATGTTTGGTATCTATTTACTTGGCGTAACAACCCCATTTTTTAACAATATAAAAAGATGTTATGTGTTTGTGGGTTTTTTTTAATTAAAATTCAAAAAAAGTTTTTTTTTTTCCCCAAAAAATTGCATTTGAAAAAACACTGCGCAAATACCATGTGATAAAAAAAACTGCAATACCCACCAATTTATTCTCTAGGATCTAGGAAAAATACTGATTGTTACATGTAAACAAAAAGTGCCAAAAAAGGCCTGGAGCTAAAGTGGTTAATACAAGAGTATTTTGCTAGGTCTAAAAATTGCAGCTTGGCATTGCATGATAATAAATCTATGATCTACCAGAACACTCAGGTCCTTCTCCACCATTGACTCCCCCAGCTGTTCTCCTCCTAGAATGTATGATGCATGTTTTTAGCCCCCACGTGCATAACTTTACCTTTACCAACATTAAACCCCTTTTGCCACATAGTTCCTCATTTAAATAGTGCATGGAGGTAAGCTTGTAAATTGAAAATATCCTGTAAGGACATAATTCCACTGCATAGTTTGGTGTCATCTACAAACACAAAATGGTACTTTTAATCCCAGACCCTATATCATTTATAAATATAGCAAAAAGTAAGGGTCCCAACAATAAGCCTTGCAGTACACCTCTAACCCCATTCAGAGTATGAATAATTTATCACTGCTCTCTGAATACGGTCTTTTATCTAGATTTCTATCCATATACAAACTGCATTTTCTAAGCCTGTAGACTTTTTAACCCTTTCCCTGCCCTGTGTGCCATTTTTACCCTCAGGTGGCCAGACATTTTTTGCAATTTTTCCTTTGCTTTTTTATTTTTCACTTCTAGCTTTCAAAGTTTGTAAAAGACCCCTCCCAAACCATATATTTTCTGAAAGCACATGACCAGTAGAATAAAAAGAAGGTGCTACTGACTTCTAAGGTCCCACGATATTTGCACAAATGTTTATCAAAACAATATTTTTACTATAAATCCACTAAAATCATGATTCGCAGATAAATACACAGCAAATTTTACAAAATTCCTAATAAATATAAAAGCTTAACCTGTATTGAGTTAAAAAATAACAAATATTTATAATTTTTACATTGCTCCTTTTAGAAAAATTGAACGTACGCAAAAATTTAAATATCCAAATCTCTTTTAAAATCTGAAGGTTTTCATTTTTCCCTTACAGCTTTCAGAATTTGTGAAAGCCCCCCAAAACCATATATTTTCTGAAAGCATATGACCTCTAGAATAAAAATAAGGTGCTACAGATTTTTTTAGACCTCGCAGTATTTGCGCAAATCTTTATCAAACCAATATATTTGCAAAAAATACACTAAAGCCATTATTGGCAGATAGAAACACAGCTAATTTTACAAAATTCCTACTAAATATAAAAGCTTAACCTGTAAGGAGTTAATAAATAACAAATATTTGTAAATTGCGCGTTTTTGAAAAATGGTGAAAATCGAACGTACCCAAAAATTTCTCTAAAAATCTGGAGGTTTTCATTTTTCATTGTAAAAGACCCCCAAACCATACATTTTCTGAAAGCACATTGCCAATAGAATAAAAAGGAAGGTGCTACTGATTTTTAAGGCAGTGCAATATTTGCGCAAATGTTTATCCAAACAGGTTTCACTAAAAATACCCAAAAATCATTATTAGTGTACATAAACACGATAATAAAAATTCCTGCTAAATTGCTACTAAAGTATCGTTCACATGTGGCATACTAAAGTGTACGCCCATGAGGGGCCATATTTACCTGCATCCCCGTACAAGCAGTCCCATTTACAGTCAGGTCAATAAATATTGGAACATCGACACAATTCTAATCTTTTTGGCTCTATACTCCACCACAATGGATTTGAAATGAAGCGGACAAGATGTGCTTGAACTGCAGACTTTCAGCTTTAAATTGAGGGTATTTACATCCACATCAGGTGAATGGTGTAGGAATTACAACAGTTTGTATATATGCCTCACACTTTTTAAGGGACCAAAAGTAATGGGACAATTGGCAGCTCAGCTGTTCCATGGCCAGGTGTGTGTTATTCCCTCATTATCTCATTTACAAGGAGCAGATAAAAGGTCCAGAGTTCATTTCAAGTGTGCTATTTGCATTTGGAATCTGTTGCTGTCAACTCTCAATATGAGATCCAAAGAGCTGTCACCATCAGTGAAGCAAGCCATCATTAGGCTGAAAAAACAAAACAAACCCATCAGAGAGATAGCAAAAACATTAGGTGTGGCCAAATCAACTGTTTGGAACATCCTTAAAAAGAAAACGCATCAGCGAGCTCAGCAACACCAAAAGACCCAGAAGACCACGGAAAACAACTGTGGTGGATGACCGAAGAATTCTTTCCTTGGTGAAGAAAACACCCTTCACAACAGTTGGCCAGGTCAGGTGTATGTGTGTGAAAGTCAACAATCAAGAGAAGACGTCACCACAAGATGTAAACCATTGGTGAGCCTCAAAAACAGGAAGGCCAGATTAGAGTTTGCCAAACAACATCTAAAAAAACCTTCACAGTTCTGGAACAACATCCTATGAAAAGATAAAAACCAAGATCAACTTGCAAAATGCTTCAGAACTCATTGGACGGCGCTTCACAGTGCAGATGGACAATGACCCGAAGCATACTGCGAAAGCAACCAAAGAGTTTTTTTTTAAGGGAAAGAAGTGGAATGTTATGCAATGGCCAAGTCAATCACCTGACCTGAATCCGATTGAGCATGCATTTCACTTGCTGAAGACAAAACTGAAGGGAAAATGCCCCAAGAACAAGCAGGAACTGAAGACAGTTGCAGTAGAGGCCTGGCAGAGGATCACCAGGGATGAAACCCAGCATCTGGTGATGTCTATGCGTTCCAGACTTCAGGCTGTAATTGACTGCAAAGGGTTTGCAACCAAGTATTAAAAAGTGAATGTTTGGATGATTGTTAATCTGTCCCATTACTTTTGGTCCCTTAAAAAGTGGGAGGCACATATACAAACTGTTGTAATTCCTACACCGTTCACCTGATTTGGATGTAAATACCCTCAAAGCTGAAAGTCTGCAGTTAAAGCACATCTTGTTTGTTTCATTTCAAATCCATTGTGGTGGTGTATAGAGCCAAAAAGATTAGAATTGTGTCGATGTCCCAATATTTATGGACCTGACTATGTGAATTGGGATGCAACAACTGCACAGGCTGCTGTTCCCAATCTGACATCCGTGTGGGTGTGGCTATATGACCCTGAACACAGACAGCGTGAGCTCAGGGACATGGATGTAAAATTGGGAGCAACGGATCTGTTCGTGCAGGTACTACATCCCAAATTACATCAATGGGACTGCCTGCAGAGAGATGCATGGAACATCTGTGCATCCCTGTAAAGGTACGCTGGGTATACCCTGTGTGAACAAGGCCTTAGGCCCCTTTCACACAAGCAGACTGATCGAGTCTGTCTGTCCGTTTTTCAGGCAGGCCCAATCAGACCATCCATTGTTCTCTATGGAGAGGCTGTTGTAAATGGACGTGTGTCTGTTTTCCACCCGCCTGCATCCGATCTAGTCTGCTAAAAATAGAAGGATGGGGATCCCATTCCCCATCCATCTAGCGCAGTGGTCATCAACCCTATCCTCGGCCCACTAACAGGCCAGGTTTGCGAGATAACTTAAATACATCACAGCTGATATCAGTGATTGCAGTATTCTAGTCTGCATCTCGCCAAGGTAATACATAAAACCTGGCCTGTTAGTGGGCCCTGAGGACAGGGTTGATGACCACTGATCTAGCGGATCGGATGAAATTGACTTGACTCTGTTTCCATCTGACCGCCCCATAGAGAATAGTGGGCTGTCATCCACCTACTCAGCGGGGATCAGCAGACCGATCCCCCACTAAGCAGGTGGATCTGCTTGACCAAGTCCATGTGAAAGGCATCTTATTAGGAGCGGCCGGTCCATTAGGGCACAGGGGCGTTTGTATGATTTTTTTTTTTTCAAGCTGCATGATTAGAGTCTGAGACTCTAATTGGCTTGAAAAAGGTTGGGCTAGGGGGAACAGAGCATTGCACCCCGAACCCACCCACTTGTGACAATAGCGAATTAATATTCGCTATAGTCTTCCGGCTTCTCCTCCTGGCCAATCAGGATGGATTGGGAGAATCTGAGGAAGCCGTGGAGGGGTGAGTGCGGGGGGTACCTGGGGGGTTTTACTATGTTTGTGGTTTTGTTTTTGTTTTTTTACTTTTTACATTTTTTTACAGCTTATTTTATTTTTATTTTTTGGGGGGGGGGGTCTTTGGTGAGATATCAGAGGTCTAAACGGACCCCTGTATCTTTTTTTTGAGACAGAGAAAGGGAATGAAGAGAGTCCTTTTCTCTGTAGCACTTTACATGAATGAATGGACTCTGTATAGTCTGATATATTGTAACCGCGAGTGTTACAATGTATCAGCTGTCAGTGGATATAGGAGCGATGCTGCCTATATCTATTTTACTACAGGGGGGGTTTGGTAAACACATGTTTACCAAATGCCCCCAAGCCCCAACTTCAATACCACCGCTCCCCAGCCTGGCAGATCACTGAGATCAGTGCAGGGAGAAGCTGCAAGCGTCCGAAGGAAAGGAGAGATGTCACTCGGAGCGGCCATGGATCGGGGGGGCGATCTGAGTGATGGGGAGACACATCTGGATCCCCCCAAACCCCATGCAGCACCTGAAGCCGGCGGGAGCAGCAGAGGGAGCATGGTGGCTGCGGGGATCCGGTGGAGGGGGAGTAATCAGCAGAGTCTGATGAACAATTCTGATAAAAGCTTATGGTAATTGGGGGCACTTTTTAGGTCCATATGGCGTAAGGACTTGGCAGTGAAAGGGTTAATGTACACATTAGCCACGTGTGGGGAAACGTTGTCAAATGCTTTGGAAAAAATCTTCCTGACTATAGAAGGTAAATTAACTAGTCTTTAGTTACTTGGCAAAGACTTTGATACCTTTTTTTAACTACTTAAGGACCGGGTCTATTTTTTCAAACTTGTTGTTAAAATCATTTTTTTTTTTGCTAAAAAATGACTTGGAACCCCCAAACATTATATATTTTTTTCTAACACCCTAGAGAATAAAATGACAGTTGTTGCAATACTTTTTGGTGCACCGGTCTTACAAGCACACTTTTTTGGAAAAAATAAGACAACAGTAATAAAGTTAGCCCAATTTTTTTATATTGTGAAAGATGATGTTACGCTAAGTAAATTGATACCCAACATGTCAAGCTTCAAAGTTGCGCTGGCTGGTGGAATGGCGACAAATTTTTAACCCTTAAATCTCCATATGCATACATAGTTACATAGTAGGTGAGGTCGAAAAAATCCACAAGTCCATCAAGTCCAACCTATGTTTGTGATTATATGTCAGTATTACATTGTATATCCCTGTATGTTGCAGTCGTTCAGGTGCTTATCTTTCTTGAAACTATCAATGCCCACCGCTGAGACCACCGCCTGTGGAAGGGAATTCCACATCCTTGCCACTCTTATGCCCCCTACACACGGTCGGACTTTGTTCGGACATTCCGACAACAAAATCCTAGGATTTTTTCCGACGGATGTTGGCTCAAACTTGTCTTGCATACACACGGTCACACAAAGTTGTCGGAAAATCCGATCATTCTGAACGCGGTGACGTAAAACGTACGTCGGGACTATAAACGGGGCAGTGGCCAATAGCTTTCATCTCTTTATTTATTCTGAGCATGCGTGCCACTTTGTCCGTCGGATTTGTGTACACACGATCAGAATTTCCGACAACGGATTTTGTTGTCTGAAAATTTTATATCCTGCTCTCAAACTTTGTGTGTCGGAAAATCCGATGGAAAATGTGTGATGGAGCCTACACACAGTCGGAATTTCCAACAACAAGCTCCTATCACACATTTTCCGTCGAAAAATCAGACCGTGTGTACGGGGCATTACAGTAAAGAACCCTCTACGTAGTTTAAGGTTAAACCTCTTTTCTTCTAATTTTAATGTGTGGCCACGAGTCTTGTTAAACTCCCTTCCGTGAAAAAGTTCACACTCGCGGAGTGTGAACACAGGCAGGAGTTAGGAGAAAAGGAGTCTTCTAACCTATGGCGCTACCTATGAAGTGAAGTTGGTTGGTGACTACAATCAACATAATACTCCACTTCCGGTTCGATAACCCCGCGTATCTATGCCTCGGGTTCGTTGGAGTTGCTGATGATGAGATGACCTCTGGTGGACACCGCTGGCAGTTCCCATTTTTGGCTTTTAAAGATTCCTGCTTGCTGTGATCCTCTGTGGTGGGGGGTCATGGCCTTCTGGTAAGGAGTAACCCCTTCCATTTCTGGTGGTGGACCCTTCCTTGCTGTCACAGAACTTCATTATTATCACTTGGACTTTTGTTGTATACTGGTGGTGATGTGGACTCTTCGTGACACTTAATTGATGCTTTATTTAATGGGACTTTTTTTCATTATCACCAAACGTTTTGCACATTGATCTATTTTCATTTATGATCACTATATGTATTTTTCTTCATTGTAAATTATTCGTTATGTTTTACCAGTATTAGCGCAACCCCTTATTTTTCTTATGCTTTTCCACAATTGATGTTTTTGTGGGGATTGCTGCTTTTCACATCATTTGATTCGCACTTGGTTTTTAGCGCAGTTTTTTCACCATTTTCTATACTTCCTGTGATGTGTCATGAGGATAAACACTGCAGTTTTGGTTACTGAAGCCCCCTGATCCCTGATCCCCCCTGAGGAGAAGAATAAATTCAATTCCTTTCGCCGTACGTTTCGTACGTTATTCTTGATATACCCGCTCTATCCTTGCGATAAAGGGTATACCCTTGAATGGTTGCCAGCCAAGCATGAGAGCTGTTGAACCAGGTCTCTGAAATTCTCACCAAATCCTCCTCATTCAACAGTATCTTTAGTTCACCCATCTTGTCCGCCAGGCTCCTGGCATTGGTGAACATGCTACGTAGTTTAGACCAGTCGCATATTATCCTCTTAATGGGTGTTCCGAGATTGCAACTAGGACTTGCTACTATACTTACCTTGGGTTTATGTGCTTTTGTCAACCTATCACTGATGCCCCCAATACTACTCTTTGGAATATGTCCCACGCTGACTATCTCTACTTCTGGACCCTCCCCCCTGTCGCCTAGTTTAAAAACCCCTCTAACTTTTTGGCCATCTTCATTCCCAGCTGATCTGCAACTTCCTCATTTAGGTGCAGTACATCCCTTCTATAGTACTGGTTATTGACTGAGAAGTCGGCCCAGTCCTCCAGGAACCCAAACCCCTCCTTGCTACACTAGCTCCTCAGCCACTTGTTTCCTTCCCTAATCTCCCTCTGCCTTTCTGGTGTGGCTTGATGTACCGGTAGTATTCCTGAGAATAGTACCTTGGAGGCCCTTTTCCTCAATTTAGCTCCCAAGTCCCTAAAATCGTTCTTTAGGGCACTCCATCTGCCTCTGACTTTGTCATTGGTGCCAACGTGCACCATGACAGCTAGGTCTTCTCCAGCCCCTCCCAGTAATCTGTCCACCAGATCCAAGATGTGCCGAACCCGAGCGCCTGGTAGACAACATACAGTTCGGCGCTTCAGGTCTTTGTTACAGATTTCCCTCTCTGTCCTAAGAATTGAGTCCCCTACCTTTAGAATCTGTCTTTGCTTTCCCTTCGCTTCCCCCCCCCCACTCTCACTGGAGGAGTTCTTCCCCCAGCAACTAAGAGAGTCCCTCAGCTCCAGCAGTGCTGGTCCCTGACTGGTTTCACCAATGTCACTCAATGGAGCGTACTTATTGGGGATGCTCCAGCCCTGGATCGGCCTCCCTGGCACTTCCCCCTCTACCCTTCCTGACTGTCACCCATCTACTCTTTCCTAGTGCCTTCACCTCTTTGTCTCCACCCACCTCTGTGCTGGCCCCTGCCGGCACCGGCCATGTACGTTCCTGGCTCTCCTTTAGTATGGAGGAACTTCTCAGTGCTGACCGTTGCTTCCCCAGATTTAGAACCTGGGCTTCTAGGGAAACAATGCGCTTACATTTTGCACAGCAGTATTCACCCTGGATCGGATGATCAAGAAACTCATACATGCCGCAAGATGTACAACGAGTCGCCTCTCCACACCCACCGAGCATCGTACCTATTAATTTAATGAGGATTGGAGATTATACCCTGTCCAAATTACCTAACAACTAGCTTCCTGACACTAATACTCAACGAGACAAGACACAGGTACTCACAGACCTACGTGCACTCACAATACACAAGTACACAGTACACAAGTGCTAACGATCCACACACACTACTCAGACAACACTCAGGTACTCACACTACACAGGTACTATGACCCCTGTTATAACCTTCTGTTTTCAACTCTGGTTTTTAACCACTTGCTGACCGCCTCACGCAGATATACTGCGGCAGAATGGCACGGGCAGGCAAAATCACGTACCTGGTACGTGATCTGCCTCCCGCGGGCAGGGGGGCCTGATCGGACCCCCCCAGTGCCAGAGGCGGTCGGCGTTTGTTCCCGGGCGATCAGAGGTGAGGGGGAGGCCATCCATTCATGGCCACCCCCTCGCGATCGCTCCTGGCGAATGAAATCCTTCCTCTGCCTCTGTAATGTAAACAGAGGCAGAGGAAGTGATGTAATCTCTCCTCGAGCCGGTCTTTTTCGTTCCGGTGCCGAGGAGAGAAGACATCAATGTGAGTTTGCACAACACTACATATACAGTAGAACACGCAGGCACACTTTTCACCCCCCAGTCACCCCCCTGTCACAGTGACACCAATAGCAGTTTTTTTTTTGCATTGGTGTCAGTTTGTGACAGTTATAAGTGTTAGGGTTAGCCCCCTTTAGGTCTGGGGTACCCCCCTAACCCCCCCTAATAAAGGTTAACCCCTTGATCACCCCCTGTCGCCAGTGACACTAAGCGATCGTTTTTCTGATGGCTGTATTAGTGACACAGATGACGCTAGTTAGGGAGGTAAGTATAAAGGTTCGCTGTCAGCGTTTTATAGCGACAGGGACTCACATATACTACCTACTAAAGGTTTTAACCCCTTGATTGCCCCCTAGTTAACCCTTTCACCAGTGATCACCATATAATTGTTACGGTTGACGCTGGTTGGTTAGTTTGTTTTTTATAGTTTATGATAGTTTTAGGGCACCCGCCGTTTATTACCTATAAGGTTTATTCCCGTAATTGCCCGGCGGTGATATAAGTTACGTTTTTAGGGTCAGATAAGGTCTGTGTCGCCCCAGGCAGCGCCAGGTTAGCGTCTGTACCGCTAACACCCACACACGCAGAATACACCTCTCTTAGTGCTATAGTATCTGAACGGATCGATGTCTGATCCGATCAGATCTATACTCCCCAGCAGTTTAGGGTCCCCAAAAAAATGCAGTGTTAGCGGGATCAGCCCAGATACCTGTTAGCACCTGCGTTTTGACCCTCGGCCCAGCCCTGCCCAGCCCACCCAAGTGCAGTATCGATCGATCACTGACACTTACAAAACACTAAGCACACATAACTGCAGCGTTCGCACAGTCAGGCCTGATCCCTGCGATCGCTAACAGTTTCTTGGTAGCGTTTTGAATCAGTCGCTAACAGTCAGGAGCTTTTTTGCCTGTGAGTCTCACTAGTGTACCCCTAAAGTTAGAGCCCAAAATGGCAAATCGAAGGTAAACTAGTGAAGAGGCCTACACGTTTCTGAGCATGATAGATAGTGAAGAGGAAGTCGCTCATCTGTCAGATTCAGACTCAGAATACGATCCTGTAGATGACAGCGGCTCCATGACAGATAGCTCTGACGACGGAGTTGTGGTCCCTGCCAAGGTCAGGCGTACCAGACCCCAATCTTCTTCTTCTGTCCTTGAAGTGCAAGAACCGCAGGGCTCTCGTATGGAGCAGAGCAGTACTAGCGCCGCTATTCCTTCTGGTGAACTGGCAAGCACCAGCGGCCTAGTACACCCTGGTCGTACATCCAGCACTGCAGTATCACGTGGCGAGTCCCATAAGTGCAGTTCAAGCTGGCGAGGTAGCAAGCACAAGTAGTGTCCCGCTGCCACCAAGAAGATGAACACAGGCCCGTCGTGCCCATAGTGCCCTTGCTGCTGCATTCGCCAATCCGAATTGGGTACCCACCACTTCTGCAGCACCCGTACTTCCCCCATTCACTGGCCAACCCGGAATTCAGGTGGAAACAGTTGATTTTACGCCACTGGATTTTTATTCCCTGTTTTTCACCGAAGATCTCTATAGCTCCATTGTGGACCAAAGCAATTAATACCTGGTCAACACATCGCCACTATTCCCCAGTCCTCCCTTGCCAGAGATTGGAGACCAATTACGGTCTCCGAATTTAAGATCTTTCTGGGCCTTTCCCTCAACATGGGCATAACTAAGAGTGAGTTGCGGTCATATTGGTCCACTGACCCAATTCACCATATGCCCTTGTTCTCTGCCTCCATGACCAGGGCACGATACGAGCAGATTTTGCGGTTCATGCACTTTCACAACAATGAACTCTGTCGTCCTCGTGGAGACCCTGAATACGATCGGCTCTACAAAATTCGGCCCCTCGTAATCCACTTCAACCAACGTTTTGCAGGCTTGTTTACTCCCCATCAAGTTGTCTGCGTTGATGAGTCCCTGATTAAGTTTTCTGGCCGCTTGTCATTCAAACAGTACCTTCCCAGCAAGCGTGCCAGATACGGGGTCAAGATGTATAAGCTCTGTGACAGGGCCACAGGCTATACATGTAGTTTTATGGTTTGCAAGGGCAAAGATAGTCACGTAGAGCCGACAAACTGCCCTGACTACATAGGAAGTGCTGGCAAGATGGTGTGGGACTTGGTGTCACCCTTATTCATAAAGGGGTACCACTTGTACGTGGACAATTATTACACGAGCGTGCCACTTTTTAGTCACCTTTTTGATCATCAGATTGGAGCATGTGGCACCGTGCGACCTAATCGTCGGGGCTTTCCCCACCGGCTTGTAGATTCCCGTCTTAGGCTGGGGGAGAGAGACTGCTTGCAGTGTAATAATTTGCTCGCTATGAAGTGGAGGGACAATAAGAATGTTTTCGTTCTTGCCTCCCTTCATGCAGACACGACGGTCCAAATTACTACGGCGACTGGTGTTGTGGAGAAACCCCTCTGTGTCCACGAATATAACCAAAATATGGGAGGGGTGGACCTCAACGACCAGTTGTTGGCGCCGTACCTAGTTGCCCGTAAGACCAGACGCTGGTACAAAAAAGTGTCTATTTATTTCAATTGGCTTTGCTGAACACTTATGTGCTATACAGAGCTTCAGGACGGACTGGATCCTTCCTTAAATTCCAGGAAGAGATTGTCGGAGCCCTACTGTTTCCAGACGGTGCTCCACCTCACCTTTCCCAACCAAATGCAGTAAGCCGGCTGCATGCATGAGAGGCATTTTCTTTGTCCTCCCGAGTACCCCTACCCAACGAGCCCCCCAAAAAAGATGTGTCTGCAGCAAGCGCGGATTTAGGCGTGACACCCGGTATTATTGTCCCTTCTGTCCTGACAATCCTGGTCTTTGCATTGTTGAATGTTTTGAACGCTACCATACACTAGTTGAGTATTAGCGTAGGGTACAGCACTGCACAGACTAGGACACACTTTCACAGGGTCTCCCAAGATGCCATCGCATTTTGAGAGACCCAAACCTGGTACCAGTTACAAAAGTTAAAGTTACAAAAAAAGTAAAAAAATATATATATATAAAATAATAAAAACCAAAAATAGTTGTCATTTTATTGTTCTCTCTCTCTATTCTCTCTATTGTTCTGCTCTTTTTTACTGTATTCTATTCTGCAATGTTTTACTGTTATGTTTTTATCATGTTTGGTAACCATTTTTTTGTTTTCAGGTACGCCATTCAGCTGCAGAGCGGATTTATTTATCTTGACAGCAACAGCATTTGCTCCCACGATACATAAAGCGGTGACTCCAGCGCTGTCGGAGGTGATTTCACCACCACAGTTACATACTTCAGCATATATGCCGAAGCGTGGGGGCAGCAGTGGGTGGAGGAGCTATTTGCTCCTACCTTTTGCGGGAGGATGCCCCCATGCTTCGCATATATAAACGGTGCATGTATGCCCATCATTAGAAGTGGGTGGATGAAGGGAGGTATTCTAATGGTGGGCATACCCACCGATCAATATCTTTTTTTCGTTCAGCCCACAGGCTGCATGAAAAAAAAGTTTACAATATATGCCCAACAAGGACCAGCAACGTACTGGTATGTTGCTGGACTTTGAGTGGTTATACCAGAATGATGCCTGCAGATTTAGGTATCATCTTGGTATAATTCTTTTCAGCCAGCGGTCGGCTTTCATGTAAAAGCAGTCCTAGCGGCTAATTAGCCTCTAGACTGCTTTTACAAGCAGTGGGAGGGAATGCCCCCCCCCACCGTCTTCCATGTTTTTCTATGACTCTCCTGTCCCAACAGGGAACCTGAGAATGCAGCCGGTGATTTGGCCAGCTGACCATAGAGTTGATCAGAGACCAGAATGGCTCCAATCATCTCTATGGCCTAAGAAACCGGAAGCTACGAGCATTTCATGACTTAGATTTCACCAGATGTATACCACGCCATTGGGAAAGCATTTTATCACACCGATCTTGGTGTGGTCAGATGCTTTGAGGGCAGAGGAGAGATCTAGGTTCTAATAGACCCCAATTTTTTCAAAAAAGAGTACCTGTCACTACCTATTGCTGTCATAGGGGATAATTACATTCCCTGAGATAACAATAAAAATGATTAAAAAAATTAAAAAATGAAAGGAACAGTTTAAAAATAAGATAAAAAAGCAAAAAAATAATAAAGAAAAAAAAAAAAAGCACCCCTGTCCCCCCTGCTCTCACACAAAGGCGAACGCAAGCGTCGGTCTGGCGTCAAATGTAAACGGCAATTGCACCATGCATGTGAGGTATCACCGCGAAGGTCAGATCGAGGGCAGTAATTTTAGCAGTAGACCTCCTCTGTAAATCTAAAGTGGTAACCTGTAAAGGCTTTTAAAAATGTATTCAGTTTGTCGCCACTGCACGTTTGTGCGCAATTTTAAAGCATGTCATGTTTGGTATCCATGTACTCGGCCTAAGATCATCTTTTTTTATTTCATCAAACATTTGGGCAATATAGTGTGTTTTAGTGCATTAAAATCTAAAAAAGTGTGTTTTTTCCTAAAAAAAAATTGGGTTTGAAAAATCGCTGCGCAAATACTTTGTGAAAAAAAAAAATGAAACACCCACCATTTTAATCTGTAGGGCATTTGCTTTAAAAAAACATATAATGTTTCGGGGTTCAAAGTAATTTTCTTGCAAAAAAAAATAATTTTTTCATGTAAACAAAAAGTGTCAGAAAGGGCTTTGTCTTCAAGTGCTTAGAAGAGTGGGTGATGTGTGACATAAGCTTCTAAATGTTGTGCATAAAATGCCAGGGCAGTTCAAACCCCCCCAAATGACCCCATTTTGGAAAGTAGACACCCAAAGCTATTTGCTGAGAGGCATGTCGAGTCCATGGTATATTTTATATTGTGACACAAGTTGCGGGGAAAAGACAATTTTTTTTTTTTTTTGCACAAAGTTGTCACTAAATGATATATTGCTCAAACATGCCGTGGGAATATGTGAAATTACACCCCAAAATACATTATTCTGTTGCTTCTTCTGAGTACGGGGATATCACATGTGTGATACTTTTTGGGAGCCTAGCCGCGTACGGGACCCAGAAAACCAAGCACTGCCTTCAGGCTTTCTAAGGGCGTAAATTTTTGATTTCACTCTTCACTGCCTATCACAGTTTCAGAGGCCATGGAATGCCCAGGTGGCACAAAGCAGCCCCAAATGACCCTATTTTGGAAAATAGACACCCCAAGCTATTTGCTGAGAGGTATAGTAAGTATTTTGCAGACCTCACTTTTTTTCACAAAGTTTTGAAAATTGAAAAAAGGAAAAAAAAAATTTCTTGTCTTTCTTCATTTTCAAAAACAAATGAGAGCTGCATAATACTCACCATGCCTCTCAGCAAATAGCTTGGGGTGTCCACTTTCCAAAATGGGGTAATTTGGGGGGGTGGGGGTTGTGCTATCTTGGCATTTTATGGCCTTCGAAACTGATAGGTAGTGAGGAGTGAATCAAAAATTTACGCCCTTAGAAATCCTGAAGGCGGTGATTGTTTTTCGGGGCCCCGTATGAAGCTAGGCTCCCAAAAAGTCCCACACATGTGGTATCCCCGTACTTAGAAGCAGCAGAATGTATTTTGGGGTGTAATCCCACATATGCCCATGGCATGTTTGAGCAATATATCATTTAGTGACAACTTTGTGCAAAAAAAAAAAATTGTCACTTTCCCGCAACTTGTGTCAAAATATAAAATATTCCATGGACTCAACATGCCTCTCAGCAAATAGCTTGGGATGTCTACTTTCCAAAATGGGGTCATTTGGGGGGGGGGGTTGCCATCTGGGCATTTTATGGCCTTCAAAACTGTGATAGCTAGTGAGGAGTGAAATCAAACCTTTATGCCCTTAGAAATCCTGAAGGCGGTGCTTGGTTTTCAGGGCCCCGTACGCGGCTAGGCTCCCAAAAAGTCCCACACATGTGGTATCCCCGTACTCAGGAAAATCAACAGAATGTATTTTGGGGTGCAATTCCACATATGCCCATGGCCTGTGTGAGCATAATATCATTGAGTGACAACTTTGTGCAAAAAAAAAAAAATTGGTCAAAGTTGTCACTAAATGATATATTGGTCAAACATGCCATGGGCATATGTGGGATTACACCCCAAAATACATTCTGCTGCTTCTCCTGAGTACGGGGATACCACATGTGTGGGACTTTTTGGGAACCTAGCTTCATATGGGGCCCCGAAAACCAATCACCGCCTTCAGGATTTCTAAGGGTGTAAATTTTTGATTCACTCCTCACTACCTATCACAGTTTCGAAGGTGAGAGACGATTCACGCTTTTCAGACTTGTGCTTATTCCGATCGTTTTACTGCTGTTCAGTTTGTGCTTGTGCGTTTGTATCTGGTTTTCAGTGCGTATAGTCAGTTCATATCTGTTTTCAGTGCGTTCTTGTCCGCTCGTTACCGATTTTCAGCTCGCTCTTCACAGGCCTTGCTGTTCTTCAGTGCGTTCTGTTTAGTTCGTTCTGACCAGCCGACCATTTTGAAGCCATGTTGTAGGTACATGCTCGTTGTAGAATTCGTGCTGTGCGGGGGCTTGGTGTTGGGCTTCTAGCTTTGACTCAAGCCCAGTCCATGAACAGGGCGAGGAGGAGTTCATGGACAAAGAATTGGTTGCTCCAGCATGACCAATTCTCTCACATGCCTTTGCTGCGTGAGATCCAGGAGAATAATCCTGATCATTTCAGGAATTATCTCCGGATGACGGACCCCATTTTTCACCGTCTGTTGGCTTTGCTGTCCCCTTATATCAGCAGGCAGGACACTTGCATGCGGCAAGCCATCACTCCCGAGCAGAGGCTAATCACCACATTGCGGTACTTGGTGACTGGGAGAAGCCTGCAGGACCTCAAGTTCTCGACAGGCATATCTCCCCCAGGCTCTGGGGATCATTATTCCAGAGACCTGTTCTGCCATCATTCAGGTCCTGCAGAAGGACTATATTAAGGTAAGATTTCTCCTTTAACACCACATTCTATGTATTTAATGTTTGCGAATGTATTGTATTTCTTTCATCATTGCTTAATTACCATGATTGTAATATGCTGTGAATGTCCCCTTTGTTTTCATGCATGCTGGAATTTTTCAAATTTCATTTTTTGTCCTTCATGTATATTTGCCGTCCCTAACCTCCCCAGCATGCTATCCTGGGCCCATATCCACCTAGCCTAGTCACTTAGCAATGTATTTTGTCAGCTCCATTGTAGTGCTTTACCCTAAACACCCCCTAAAATGTGTCCAAATGTTATTTGTGTCCTTAAATTCAGGCAGAGTGCAAGAGGCTTTTTTTTGGGGGGGGGGGGGCCCAAATCATTTGGAACCCTCCCTCTCCCCCAACCGCTAAATCAACCCATACCAATCCTCTATCTGCTGACTTTGCCAAACCCATACACACTATACCTACCTCTTTTGTGGTCATATTTATGGATGAATTCACCAAAGCATGTAGTGAAAGGGCCTGTCAATACTTTTAAATGGTACTGTTTAAAGTTTTGTTCTCCTATTATTAGCTTGATAGGTAATTGCAGAATGTAATAATGTGCTTCCATGTGTACAGTGTGTATTTATATATTTGTATTATGACACTTCTTACCTGTCCAGTGGGTTTCCAATAGTGTAAGTAAGGAGGGGCTGGCCAAAGTAAAACACAATATTTATGCATTCAGCTCTTAATGAAGTTGAGAGGGTTACCTGTCCAAAACATACCCCTCCTAAAATATTTCCAAGGGGCCCTTAGAGGGGGTGAGGAATATAAGTGGACCTTATATTTTTGCCTTTAAATACTCCTTAAAATAAATGTTATACTGATATTGGCCAAGAATGTTTGTGTCTAATCTGCTTGCAATGTTTATGTGCAAAATGACTTTTTTTTTCTTGTTTGACTTCAGTTTCCTTCAATGCCACAGGAATGGCAGACTGTGGCTTCCCAATTTGCCCAGCGGTGGGACTTTCCTAACTGCGGAGGGGCAATGAATGGGAAGCACATCCACATTGTCCCACCACCCCATTTGGGGTCATACTATTATAATTACAAGGGGTTTAAAAGTATTGTGTTGATGGCGGTGGTGTCGGCGACATATGAGTTTCTGTATGTGGACGTGGGAAGGAATAGTCGGATGATGGAGTATTTGCCCTGACCGAGTTCTATTGACGTCTCGAGAGTGGTGGCTTGGGATTGCCACCTCCGGAGGAGAACGTGGAAGGACTGCCATTTGTCTTCGTCGCAGATGAGGCATTCGGTCTGGGTGAACATGTGATGAGGCCATTCCCCCAGAGGACCCTCACCCTGGAAAAGAGGGTTTTTAATTACCGGCTGGCCAGAGCCAGAAGAGTCCTGGAGAATGCCTTTGGGATATTGGCCAGCCAGTTTCTCCTATTTCAAATAGCCATAAATATGGTGGAGTACAAACGTAAATCACATAATTTTTTGTTGCTGCATCCTGCATAACTAATTATGTAGCTTCAGTTGGGCCTAAGGCTGTACTTCAGGAAACACTGACGGCCCTGGAAGCGGGCCGTCCTGGCTTGCCCCCCCAAAGCGCCGGTGAAGTGCGAGAAAAATATGTAGATTATTTTACGGGTAGGGGGGCCATTGCTATGCCAGCACATTTTGAATACATTTTCTCTTTTATCAGATAAAATCTTGATTTTCATTTACTGCTTGGGTTTATTTATGCTCCTAGGTTCTCCTAGTGCCCTTGTAGTGCCAAGTGTTTTTTCCCCATTATTAAATAACACCCATTGTCACTGTAAACACCAACTTAACAAAATAACTGGTATTGATCATTGAAAGAAGAAGCCACACATTGTTGAGTATAAAACCTTTTACTCCATGCACATTCACATGTGCGTTTTATAAAACATTTGGCGGTAAAAAAAAACATCTTTTTTTTTTTTTGTTCAAAGTTTTACCTTAAAATTTTTAAAAAATACAGAAACAGTCATGTTTCCAAACATAACATACACAACTCTGGAACTTACAAAGTTCAACATTGCAAAAAAGAAGGCAATATCAGACATTTTATAGTGTGAAAAAGGTCTTGATTTTGCCTTCATCAGATGGGTTGAAGTCACCCCTGTAAAAGCCAAATTTAGAAGTTGCGCACAAATTGTGAGTCAAAATGGGGCTTTCCTTTCTGATCCCATACCTAATGTTAACATGTGCTATCTCCCATCATGGGGGATCAATGGACGTGTTTTGGGGGGTGCAACCACTTACTAGAGTTGGGAGGAAGGGGTTGTACCCACAAAACGGGTTCATTGAAATCCCCTGATGGCAGATAGCACATGTTGACACACTATGTGCATCTTCCAAATTTGGCTTTTAAACTGTATTAAAACTTTAGAGAATTTTTTTTTTATTAAAAAAAAAAACAGGAATCTTTTTGGATTTAGATTCTCCCTAGTACATCAATCATGTTCTTCAGTCTTTGTTTAATCTCCTTGGTTTTTTTCCTTGATAAGGGTCAAATCACGACTACAAAACATGATTTCCTGGATAAGCCGTTGTGCACTGTCACTGGTGAAATGACTGGATTTTGGTACCACAACCTCAACATCACCTGAAATAAAAATACACACCATTAATTAAAAATATGCAGGCATACATCTATTACCTGAATCTGTGGTGTCTGACGCTGACCTGCTGTGGTGCCAAATTCGAGCACTTCTTCCACCTCTCCTTCCTCCACATCCTGAGGTACCACAATACTCTGCTACCCTTCTTCCTGAGGTGTGGTGTTGCTGGTGTCCTCTGACGGAGCAAATCTTATCTCCCCTATGAGAATGAAACAAAAGGTATAATTAGCACACAGGTATTTGTGGACAGAAATATGAATGTGAAACATTGCTTGGAAGTGGTGTACAATTGTCTGTTTGGGCAGAGTTCCAAGTTGAAGACTTGATTAATTTTGTCCAATCACGGCTGATCACGATGTAAACAGAAAGAGCTGTTTATCAGCTTTTCCCTGACAGACGCGAGTAGAGGAGAGCCGATTGGCAGTGCTTCTGACAGGGGAGTCTTTGATTGTTTATCGGCTCGGCCGCCCACCCAGGACCACCAGGGATGGCCAACACTGATGACCACCAGGTATGGCATCTCTGCTGGCCATGTGTGCCAACACATAATGCCAATCAGCGCCCACCAGCAATACCCGCAATTGCACCGATGCTCATCATCATGCTTATCAGTGTAAATCAGTGCCACCCATAAGTACCCATCAGTGCAGCCTTTCAGTGCTCATCAGTGTCGCTTATCAGTACCCGTCATTGGTGCCACCTTATCTGTGCTCATCCGTGCCATCTT
The DNA here is from genome assembly GCA_037952835.1 of Lithobates septentrionalis. Classification (NCBI taxonomy): domain Eukaryota; kingdom Metazoa; phylum Chordata; class Amphibia; order Anura; family Ranidae; genus Lithobates; species Lithobates septentrionalis. Next base: position 2,971,295 of record JBBDGP010001364.1, on the reverse strand, counting down.
ATCAGTGCAGCCTCATCAGTGCCCACCAATGAAGGAGTAAATGTATTTATTTACAAAATTTTATAACAGAAACAAAGAAAAACGTAATTTTTTCAAAATTTTTGGGCTTTTTTTATTTGTTTAGCAAAAAATAAAAACCCCAGAGGTGATCAAATACCAGCAAATTAAAGCTCTAGTTGTGGGAACAAAATGATAAAAATTTTGTTTGGGTACAGTGTAGCATGACCACACAATTGTCGACAGCGCAGAAAGCTGAAAATTGGCTTGGGTAGGAAGGGGGGGGAGTGCCCTGTATTGAAATGGTTAAGAGCTATGGGCGAAAGTGACGTTTTGACGTCGCTTCTGCCCTGCAATGGTATGGAGACGAGTGGGGGCCATCTTCCTCTCACTCATCTCTATACCGAACAGGGAGAAGGAAGCGATCGCCTCCACCGCTGACGGCAGCTCCAGTAAGCGGCAGAGGGCACCGGAGAATGACGGTAGAGGGGCCCTCCTCTCCCGCTGCTGATAAAAGTGATCTTGCAGCAAATCTGCCGCAGAGACCATTTGTATCTGAAAGCGGACCACCCGCTGAAGAAGAGGATAGTGGGGTTATGGTAGCTAGCTGCTGCCATAACAACGATACCCCTCTTCAAACAGCCGACGTATATCAGCGTTGGGCGGTCCGAAAGTGGTTAACCGCTTGCTGACTGCCCCATGTACATATAAGTCGGCAGAATGTCACGGCTGCGCAAATGGGCGTACCTGTACGCCCCTTTGAATTTGCCGCTGTGTGGTCATGTGCGCGCCGGCGGCGGCACGCGCATGACCCTGCCGCAAGCTCTGTGAGTGTGATCACAGGTCCTGGGCACTCGATGTCCGCGGGGATACCCACGATCGTCTCACAGAGCTTAAGAGCGGGGAAATGCTAATGTACACAAGCATTTCCCCATGCTGCCTAGTGACACTGTCACTGATCACAGCTCCCTGTCACGCGCAGTCCCTCCCCCCACAGTTGGAACACATCCCTAGGACACACTTAACCCCTGCAGCGCCCCCTCCTGGTTAACCCCTTCACTGCCAGTCACATTTACACAGTAATCAATGCATTTTTAATCGCACTGATCACTGTATAAGTGTGAATGGTCCCAAAATAGCGCCAAAAGTGTCCGATCTGTCCGCCATAATGTCACAGTCATGATAAAAATTGCTAATCGCCGCCATTACTAGTAAAAAAAAAAATTATTATTAAAAATGCCATTTAAACTATCCCCTGTTTTGTAGACGCTATAACTTTTGCGCAAACCAATCAATAAACGCTTATTTCAATTAATTTTTTTTACCAAAAATATGTAGAAGAATATGTATCGCCCTAAACTTAAAATATTTTTTGGGGATATTTATTATAGCAGAAAGTAAAAAATATTGCTTCTTTTTCAAAATTGTCGCTCTTTTTTTTTGTTTATAGCGCAAAAAAAAACAGCAGAGGTGATCAAATAACACCAAAAGAAAGCTCTATTTGTGAGGAAAAAAGTACATCATTTTTGTTTGGGAGCCACGTCGCACGACCGTGAAATTGTCAGTTAAATCGACGCAGTGCCGAATCACAAAAAGTGCTCTGGTCTTTGGCCAGCAAAATGGTCCGGGGCTTAAGTGGTTAAATATAGGTACCACATTGGCCAATCCAGTGGTAGCATGTCAGTCATTAAAGAGTCTTTATAAATTAGAAACAATGGCTTAGATAAAACGGATGTAAGGGGTATAACCACGCTAGGAACTAAAAATTAATAAGCAGCTGTTCACTATAACCCAGACACCAGGCAAAGATAAGATGTGTAAAAAGAGTGTAGTGCTAAACAATAAAGTGCATTCGTGTGGATACAAATATCAAAATAGACTAATATGCAAACAAGCAATTGTATATAAACCGTAATAACTGTGAATAAAGTTGGAAGAGACATATGCAAAATTACATCATGTGAATAAAGTGCAATTGTGCAAACAAAAAGTTCAGATAAATGAATTCCATCAAAGTCTCATGGAAGAAGAGAGTGTATGGAAATGACGATCATACACCTGATGGCGTGACACCCATCGCCATAATCAAAAATGGAGGCTTACTGGAAAGCCAGCGACCCCTCTTACTCAGGGAGGTCACACAGCGCTTGGTTGGATCTCTGATCCACTGACAAAGAAATCCGGACGTTCCTCTCCTATGGCCGTGGATGGTATACATCAGGAGGTTCACAGCAACGCAGGATGCTGTATTAGGGAGAAAAAAGGACTCCACATAGTGTGATACTGTCTCAACATCCTAAGCAGTACACTTACATAAAAGTTCAAGCTATGGTCATGTCACGATCAAACAGATACATTCCTTGTGAGATTCAAGCAGCGATCGCGCAGGCGGAGCAGCATGTGTACATAACTATCCCTGGGATGTTTCTGGACCGTGTCAGTTTTGAACTATTGTGGATCATTTGTGGCTATGTCAGTATTTTTGTAAATAGATAGAAACTGTGCTAAGTGCTACAAAAAATATAAATTTGATAAATCTAACACCAGAATGGCACAGCTGCTCTCCTAAAGCAAAAAAATACAATTGTTCAAATACCATTTAACCTAATATTGTTGTGCTGAGCATAATAATACTACCAAGTTGTGCAAAACAATAAATGTGTCAACATATATAAAGAAGTATCAAATATTTCTCCTAAGAAAATTATGATCACCAAAAATTGTACAGACACTAAAGTCCATACAATAATTGTCCATAGACTTATAAATTCAATGTGAAAACAAATGTCCATCATATCCTTTAAATCAATGATATGTGACCAGTGAATCCATCACCAATATTCACACAGCCTCTTACTAGATTGCTAGACCCCAAAATATAGATGGTCTTACAAAGCGTGAAGCTCCACAGATCTCACCTCATGGATCTGTTTGTGTTTGGAACACATGCGGTATCCTGATGTTCTGCTCCACTCCAGTCCGCCTTTCTGCTCCATATAAAAGCTCGGCCAGAAAAGAAAAGACTCTAAATAGTGTGATACTATCAGGTGTTTATTAAATTAGACTAAAAAAAAAAACTGCTTACAAAACTCCAATGTATATGTATATAATCATTAAAAACGCTGCTGGTGGCGGCTCCAGACAGGCGTAGGTGACGTCAGCACAAACTTCCATAGTCACTTGGTCTTCCTTCTGGGTTCGCAGGCTACAGCCGCTTGATTGGCCGAGCCATGATGATGTCACTATCGTGCGGCAAACAGCTCTGAAGGAATGGCACGGGTATGCCGTTCCTTCAAAGTGCATGTGCTGGTGACGTCACACGCTGCTGCACGCTAGAATATCTCCTAAATGGTGCATGTTTTGGAGATATTTATTTTACCTACTGGAAAGCTTTATTATAGAATAAAATTTTAATTACTGCGCTTATCAAACAAAAAGAACAAGTGAATAAGTGAATGGATGAAATAAAGGTTTGTTTTTTAGAAAACAATGTTGCAACTTCCTGTGAGATACGCACAAAGTAAAATTAAAATTACTGCGCTTATCAGACAAGGAGAACAAGTGAATAAGTGAATGGATAAAATATAAATAAGTTTGTTTTTTAGAAAGCAAAGCTGCAACTTCCTCTGAGTTGCGCACAAAATAAACAACTTTCTATATTAAGTTGCGCTATGCTCTCATGTGAGTGAATACTAGCAATAAACCTTAATAATGCTAAATTATATATATAAAGTGACTTAGTACATAAATAAAAATTGATTGATTAATTGATTAGATCATGTTTTAAATAGTCCACTGTTTTTTAAGGTGATTTTCAAACATGAAATTAACACTTGATACACCCAAGAGTCTTGGTTAAAAGAGATAAAGACTTCCACCTCCGCACACACTGCCGCTTACCGACTCCAAATGATCTCCTATTATAGGAGATCACACCTGCTTGTGGCTTAATGCCCAGCCCGAGCCTTTTGAGAAACGGAATGGTGATCCCAACGTTTTCACAGAATGTAATCAAAAAGGAGATTTCTTCATCAAAGTCCAGAATGGTGCACAGCGCAAGTCAAGAGACAACCTCTGAAACAGCAGCAGCTTGTCCTCTTGGAAGCTTGCAATAGAGATCTAGAGCAGTGTTTCTTTCTCAGTTGTGGGACCTTTAAAGTATACAAAATCTCAAGACACTCCAGTCAGCTGTGTGACGGGCGCTCCTCTCGGTCTCTCCCAGAACTTTCCTCCACTTGTTCCTTAGTACTCTGTCACTCGGTACTCTGTTAGTACTCAGTACTCTGTTCCTCAGTACTATGTCACTCAATAGCCGGCTCTCTTCTGCAGATGTGATCCGCTGTGACAGCCCGGCCAGTCCGCTCACATAAGCTCCTCATTAGGGGGCAGAATAAGGAAATGCCAGGCGGGGCCTGCACACTACCCTAGGCTCCGATCACACTGATGACACTACACGAAGGGAGTTGAAGAGGAAGCAGAGGCGCTCTCTTTCTCTCTCATACACACTGTACTCTCTCCCCAGCTGGCTGCACACAGGCCCTCCTAATGAGGAGCTTATGTGAGCTGACTGGCCGGGCTGTCACAGCGGATCACGTGTGCGGAAGAGAGCTGACTACTGAGTGACAGGGTACTGAGTACTAACAGTGTACGCAGAGGCGTAACTAGAATCTTCAGGGCCCCGGGGTAAGAAACCATGAAGGGCCCCCACCAGGGGCGTTGCTGGGTCTACAAAAGATCTCGGGCTAGAATAATCGTTACATATCTGGGTGCGGATCCCCCACTTACATCAGGGTCCCCAGAGCCCCCCTCATTACATCAGGGTCCCCAGGGAGCCTCCAATTACATCAGGGTCCCCAGGGAGCCTCCCCTTGCATCAGGGTCCCCAGGGAGCCTCCCCTTGCATCAGGGTCCCCAGGGAGCCTCCCCTTGCATCAGGGTCCCCAGAGAGCCTCCCCCTACATCAGGGTCCCCAGAGAGCCTTCCCTTACATCCGGGTCCCCAGAGAGCCTTCCCTTACGTCAGGGTCCCCAGAGAGCCTCCCCTTACATCAGGGTCCCCAGAGAGATTCCCCTTACATCAGGGTCACCAGAGAGCCTCCTTACTTATATCCGGGTGCCCAGAGAGCCTCCCCTTACATCAGGGTCCCCAGAGAGCCTCCCTACTTACATTAGGGTCCCCAGAGCCCCCCTCATTACATCAGGGTTCCCAGAGAGTCGTTTATTACATCAGGGTCCCCAGAGAGCCCCTCCTTACATCAAGGTCTCCAGAGAGCCCCCTCCTTACATCAGGGTCCCCAGAGAGCCTCCTCTTACATCAGGGTCCCCAGAGAGCCTCCCATTACACCATGGTCCCCAGAGAGCCTCCCTACTTACATTAGGGTCTCCAGAGCCCCCCTCATTACATCAGAGAGCCCTTCCTTCCACCAGGGTCCCCAGAGAACCCCTCCATCCATCAGGGTCCCCAGAGAGCCCCTCTTTCCATCAGGGTCCCCAGAAAGCCCCTCTTTCCATCAGGGTCCCCAGAGAGCCCCTCCTTCCATCAGGGTCCCCAGAGAGCCCCTCCTTCCATCAGGGTCCCCAGAGAGCCCCTTCTTACATCAAGGTCCCCTGAGAGCCCTTCCTTACATCAAGGTTCCCAGAGAGCCCCTCCTTACATCAAGGTTCCCAGAGAGCCCCTCCTTACATCAAGGTCCCCAGAGAGCCCCTCCTTACATCAAGGTCCCCAGAGAGCCCCTCCTTACATCAAGGTCCCCAGAGAGCCCCTCCTTACATCAAGGTCCCCAGAGAGCCCCTCCTTACATCAAGGTCCCCAGAGAGCCCCTCCTTACATCAAGGTCCCCAGAGAGCCCCCCTTACATCAGGGTCCCCAGAGGGCCCCTTCCTTACATCAGGATCCCAAGAGAGCCCCCCTTACATTAGTGTCCCCAGAGAGCCCCCTCCCCCTTACATTAGTGTCCCCAGAGAGGCCCCCCTTACATTAGTGTCCCCAGAGAGGCCCCCTCTTACATTAGTGTCCCCAGAGAGGCCCCCCTTACATCAGGGTCCCCCCCTTCCAGGGGTTCCCCCTGTACCTGGCTGGTACCTGGGCTGGGGAGGTGGCAGGCAACGATCGGCAGCTCTATAGTGTCCACAGGCAGTGGGATCTCCATGAGGCTAGTAGTTCTCTTCCCCAGTGTATACAGTGGAGAGGGGAGGAGCCTCTGACCGAGCATGTATCAGTAACAGTGTACAAGCAGAGTCGATTCACTTGTACACTGAAGAGCTAAACTGCTAGATGCTCAGGTCAGAGGCCCCTCCCCTCTCCACTGTGTAGACTGAGGAAGAGAACTACAAGTCCCAGGGAGATCCCGCCGCCCACGGGCAACAGAGCTGCCGATCTTTACCTCCCACCTCCCCCACACTGGACAGCAAGAGGTGCAGCAGGAGATGCTGGGTCTTGGGGGCCCCCCCCCCCCACAGCGGCAGAACGGCAGGGCCCAGTCGCAAGTGCGACTACAGCGACCCCTATAGTTCTGCCACTGAGCGTACCGAGTGACAGAGTACTGAGGAACAAGTGGAGTGGACTATTTAAACATGATCTAATTAATTAATCATTTAATTTATATTTATGTACGGAGTCACTTTATGTATATATATAATTTAGCATTATTAACCACTTCAGTACCGCCCATAGTCATATGACGTCCGCAGGAGGGATCTCCCGTCCTGGGCAGGCATCAAATGACGTCCTGGACTTCCCGGCCATCTGGGGGGGGGGGCGCACGCCCGCCGCGACACTCCGGAGCCGATGCGCATGCCTGGCGGCCACGATGTCCGCTGGGCACCCGCGATTGCCTGGTAACAGAGCCGGGACGTGGATCTGTGTGTGTAAACACACAGATCCATGTCCTGTCAGGTGAGGGGAGACCGATCATGTGTTCCGTGTACAGAGGAACACCAATTGGTCCCCTACAGTTAGAATTACTCCCTAAGTAACACATTTAACCCCTTGATCGCCCCCTAGTGTTAACCCCTTTCCTGCCAGTGACATTTATTCAGTAATCAATGCATTTTTATAGCACTGATCGCTGTATAAATGTGAATGGTCCCAAAAGTGTCTGATATGTCCGCCGCAATGTCGCAGTCACGATAAAAATCGCAGATTGCCACCATTACTAGTAAAAAATAAATAAATAAATAAAAATGCCATAAAACTATCCCAAATATTGTAGACACTATAACTTTTGCACAAACCAATCACTATACACTTGTTGCAATTTTTTTTTACCAAAAATATGTAGAAGAATACGTATCGGCCTAAACTGAGGAATTTTTTTTTTTTTTTTAAATTTAAAAAATTGGGATATTTATTATAGCAAAAAGTAAAAGATAGTGTTTTTTTTTTTTCAAACTTGTTGCTCTTCTTTTGTTTATAGCACAAAAAATAAAAACTGCAGAGGTGATCAAATACCACCAAAAGAAAGCTCTATTTGTGGAGAAAAAATGATAAAAATTTCATTTGGGTTCAGTGTTGCATGACCACACAATTGTCATTCAAAATGCGAGAAAATTGGCCTGGGCAGGAAGGGGGTGAAAATGCCCGGTATTGAAGTGGTTAAGGTTTATTGCTAGTATTCACTCACATGAGAGCATAGCACAACTTAATATAGAAAGCTTTATTATAAGCTTACCTGTAGTAAAAATAAAATACTACCACATTGTTTTTTTTAACATAAGAATATGGATTTTTATTTTAGTCATCTGACTGTAAATTTCTGTTTCAATTATTTTTATTGGAATTTTTTTCTAAAATAAAAATTAACTTTAGAATGGAGAGTGGCAAACAGTCCTTGTCACTCTCCGATTGTTCAACAATATAGAGTACTACCACTTTAACAGAATTTTAGTATTATATCAGTGTGATTTATGCATACTATCATCTTGTACATACATTTTATAGTAAATGTATGTCTGATAATCAAACTCTTTTATAAGGATGTGGAAGAGTTTTCTCATCAGAGCCACATAATATAAGTAGTTGAGTATGCGGACTGACCACTATGGGGAGTTGACTACCACGACACCCCTGTTACTGTGTGTGGTTTATTAGAAGCCTAATTGTTTAATGAGTTTTAATAAAAACAAAAATGTTAAAACAGTTAAAATGTAATTATTTTATATAGACATCAATGGTATTTCATTTGATACATTATACAGCTTTGAACATCTCTTGAAGCACTGTTCAATCCATCATCTGAAAATAGAAAGAGTATGGCACAACTGCAAACCTACCAAGACTTGGCTGTCCACCTAAACTGACAGGCTGGGTAAAGAGAGCATTCATCAGGGAAGCAGCCAAGAGGCCCATGGTAACTCTGGAGGAGCTGCAGAGATACACAGCTGAGGTGGGAGAATCTGTCCACAGAATAACTATTAGTCATGCACTCCACAAATCTGGCCTTTATAGAAGTGTGGCAAGAAGAAAGCCATTGTTGAAAGAAAGCCATGATAAGTCCCATTTGCAGTTTGCGAGTAGCCATGTGGAGGACACAGTAAACATGATGAGGAAGGTGCTTTGGTCAGATGAGACCAAAATTTAACTCTTTGGCCTAAAAGTAAAACGCTATGTGTTGTGGAAAACTAACACTGCACATCACCCTGAACACACCATCCCCACTGTAAAACATGGTGATAGCAGCATCATGTTGTGGAGATGCTTTTCTTCAGTAGGGACAGGGAAGCTGGTCAGTGTTGATGAGAAGATGGATGGAGCCAAATACAGGGAAATCTTAGAAGAAAACCTGTTAGACTCTGCAAAAGACTTGAGACTGGGGCAGAGGTTCACCTTTCAGCAGGATAACAACCCCAAACATACAGCCAGAGCTACAACGGAATGGTTTAGATCAAAGCATATTCATGTGTTAGAATGGCCTAGTCAAAGTCCAGACCTAAATCCAATTGAGAATCTGTGGCAAGACTTGAAAATTGCTGTTCACAGGCACTCTCCATCCAATCTGACAGAGCTTGAGCTATTTTGCAAAGAAGAATGGGCAAAAATGTCACTCTAGATGTGCAAAGCTGGTAGGGACATACCCAAAAAGACTTGCAGCTGTAATTGCAGAGAAAGGTGGTTCTACAAAGTATTGACTCTGGGGGGCTGAATACAAATGCACACCACACTTTTCAGATATTTATTTGTAAAAAAAATTTGAAAACTATTTATCATTTATGTTCCACTTCACAATAATGTGCCACTTTGTGTTGGTCTATCACATAAAATCCCAATAAAATACATTTACGCTTTTGATTGTAACATGACAAAATGTGGAAAATTTCAAGGGGTGTGAATACTTTTTCAAGGTACTGTATAGGTACATTAATGAGATATTATTATTATTTAGAATTATAGCGCCAACAGTTTGCGCAGCACTTTACAACATGAGGGCAGAAAGTACAGTCACAATACAATTCAATACAGGATGAATCAGAGGGCCCTGCTCATTAGAGCTTACAATCTAGAAGGGAGGGTCAAGTGAAACAAAAGGTAATAACTGTGGGGGATGAACTGATGGAGAAAATGAAAATACAGTTGTTAGGTGTGGGCAGGGTAGGCTTCTCTGAAGAGGAGGGTTTTCAGGGATCATCTAAAAGCTAATAGAGTAGGAGATAGTCGGACAGGTTGGGGGTAAGAAGTTCCATAGAATTGGAGAGGCTCTGGAAAAGTCCTGGAGGCAAGCAAAGGAGGAAGTGATGAGGGAGCTAGAGATCAGGAGGTCTTGAGAGGAATGAAGAGAACGATTAGGTTGGTATTTTGAGACTAGGCTAGTGATGTACCTGGGGGCTAAATTGTGGATGGCTTTGTAAGTTGTTAGTATTTTGAATCTAATTTGTTGGGTGAGCAAAAGCCAGTGCAGGGCAGCCATCAGAAATTGTGGGGCCCCTTAGACAGCTTTAGGCCTGGTGAATTCAACTGGGAGTGATGTAGGTGTGGCTCTGTTCTAATTTGAAGTGATTGTAAATGGTGTGTTAGACCCTCTGCAGAGTGTAACACGGTTTACTGATGTTAGTCTTTAATCAATATATGATGACTGTGTACCAACTTAAAAAAGAGACTAATGTGAAGATGTGTTACACCTTCTGCAGGGTGCAGCACTAAAAATAGGAATACCTAAATTGATGAATCCCCAAGGACAAACAACCTTATTAAACAATATTTGTACTAGTGTGTTATATCCTCTACAAGATGTACCATATAAAGGGTGTGCTAGTGTAATCTGAGCATAAACGTGTGTATGAAAAGACAATGAAAAAATTATAAAGTTGTTTTGTTGTGTTAGACCCTCTGTCGGATGTAACCATAGAGAGCGTTAGCCTCAAAATTTAATATAATGAAGGTAACCTCTAAGTATTACCATTCCTATTAGTGATACTGAAAATAATTGATCTAAAGGGGTTTGACGCCCTGTAGAAATGGATTAGTAAACCGTGCTAGTGTGTTACACCCTCTGTCAGATGTGACCATAAAAACAAGTTCTCATCAAAAACAGTTATCCTCAAAAAAGTTACTTCTAGATGTTAACCCGCTGCTTGTCACTCTCCGATTGTTCAACAATATAGAGTACTGCCACTTTAAGAGAATTTTAGTATTATCATATCAGTGTGAGTATATGTAGTAAATGTATGTCTGTTAGTTTTCCTACTGATCCTACAAGGTAAACATTTTCCACATTTGTAGAATCCTTTTAGATTTTTAAATTTAATTTGTTTTGGTGGATCTAAGGCGTTGTGTACCAATCTATTCCTCAAGGATGGTGCTTTTCTGTAAATGAAAGAGGGTCTGGCTGGTAGTATAGAACCTAGGACTTTGTCAGATTGTAGAATTGGCCAATGTTTCTTTATTACTGTTTCTAAGACCTTATGCTGTTTGTTATATCCCATGAGGAAAGCCATATCAATGGACTTTTTCTTCTTGGTTTTGTTGTTTTGTGGTTTTCCTTCTATCATCATGTTTCTGTCCATCTTTTTCACTTTTTTTAATGCTAGCAATACTTTTTTATTATACCCTTTTGCCACAAATCTATTAATGATCGTGTTGGATTGGTCTTCATAATCATCCAGATTACTGCAATTTCTGTATATACGCATTAGTTGCCCTTTTGGTATGTTACCAATCCACTGTGGATGGTGGCAACTATTGGTTGGAATGTAACCGTTTCTATCCGTGGTTTTGAAGAAAGTCCTTGTATTGAGATATCCATTGTTCTTAAATACTTGCAGATCAAGATAGTCAATACTTTGTGTATTCCAATTGCCCGTAAAAGTGATTCCATAGATGTTCTGGTTTATTTCGTTAAAGAAAACTTGTAATTCTTCCTCAGTACCCCTCCATATTATTATAATGTCATCTATGTATCTATGGTACAGTTTTAAATTCTTTCTTTGTACACTGTATATTTGTTCCTCTTCCCACCGGTTTAGAAACAAGTTTGCTACACTGGGGGCATATTTTGCCCCCGTAGCAACCCCTTTTGCTTTGGTGTAATATTCCCCTTTGTGCCAAAAATTGTTGTGGCTCATGGCTAGCTTTAGGCCTTCTGTGATGTATTTGATCTGTTGATCTTTTTTTCAGCAAGCACTGGACACTTTTATTAAGCACTTTATTTGAGCACAAGTCACTTTGTATGTTATTATTATTTTTGTGATAATAAGTGCTTTCATTCACTAATTTCAATTTTATTTTTATCTATGTCACAATTTTTGTGGAAATTTTGTGGAAAGATGTGCACATTGCTTTGAATATTTGGCATATAGATCTGCAGGGTATCAAACACCTCCTGATCACTATCTGCAGTATTAACAGGGGAGTGTTAACATCTAGAAGTAACTTTTTCGAGGATAACTGTTTTTGAGGATAACTGTTTTTTATGGTCACATCCGACAGAGTGTAACACACTAGCACAGTTTATTAATCCATTTCTACAGGGCGTCAAACCCCTCTAGATCAATTATTTTCAGTAAACACAAATTTATTAATCCTTTTTATAATTTTTTTCATTGTCTTTTCATACACACATTTATGCTCAGATTACACTAGCACACCCTTTATATGGTGCATCTTGTAGAGGATATAACACACTAGTACAAATATTGTTTAATAAGGTTAATGTTTGTCCTTGGGGATCCATCAATTTAGGTATTCCTATTTTTAGTGCTGCACCCTGCAGAAGGTGTAACACATCATCGCATTAGTCACTTTTTTAAGTTGGTACACACTCATCATATATTGATTGAAGACTAACATCAGCAAACAGTGTTACACTTGGCAGAGGGTCTAACACACCATTTACAGTCACTTCAAATTAGAACAGCGCCACACCTACATCACTCCCAATTTAATTCAGAAGTGCACCACTTAGGTGGAAATACTTTGTGTAGGGCCAGCAGTTCATTCCTTTCTTGAGGTTTTACTCGCTTTGTACTTAACCTTGCGCGGATCCACACATAATCCTTTTCAGCTTTAGGCCTGGGCCTGACCACTAGGGATGAGCCGAACACCCCCCGGTTCGGTTCGCAGCAGAACATGCGAACAGGCAAAAAATTTGTTTGAACGCGTAAAGTAAAATAATAACATATCAAACCAGATAGGACCTCAGTGATGCAGGTTTATTAACAGCTGGGAACATACAGGTTTATGTTCAAAGTATTACAAGAATTCATTCCCAGAATTCCTACATGTTTATTAAAATGATTTATAACTGTTTTTGTCTATGGCTTTACCCATTATAATACTTGTATAGAGACAGTATGGCACCCAGTCATGTAAAATCAAACCCTCCTTGTCCAACTTTACCAACTCAAGGATAATAGATTTACGACTTTTGGAAAATTAACTTGCAATAACCCCACCTTTTATGTGTTATATGACTTATAGTTTTTCACTATACAGTCCTATGTGTATATATTCATATATTGGTTTCACAAAAAAAGTACTGTATCATTTACATAATATATATATACATACACAAAGCTAACTACTTTATTCAATATTGTCTAATTATCAATGCATACATACACATCAGTTTTCTTCTTATTCAATGTATTTTAACAGTTTTAAGTGAGGTTCACAAGCTGTCAAACTAAATTAATATACATAACTTTCCCATATTCTACATGAAACTTCTTATACTTGACAATGTTTATTTATTGCTAGGGATGAGCCGAACACCCCCCGGTTCGGTTCGCACCAGAACCTGCGAATGGACCAAAAATACGCACGAACGTTAGAACCCCATTGAAGTCTATGGGACTCGAACGTTCGAAATCAAAAGTGCTTATTTTAAAGGCTAATTTGCATGGTATTGTCCTAAAAAAAGGGTTTGGGGACATGTATCAATGCAAAGAAAAGTTTTAAAAATGGCTGTTTTTTCGGGAGCAGTGATTTTAATGATGCTTAAAGTAAAAAAAAAGTGAAATCCTCCTTTATATATCATACCTGGGGGGTGTCTATAGTATGCCTGTAAAGTGGCGTGTGTTTCTCATGCTTAGAACAGTCCCTGCCCAAAATGAAAATTTTAAAGGAATAAAAGTCATTTAAAACTGCTTACGGCTTTAATATAATGTCCGGTCCCGGTAATATGGATGAAAATCAGTGAGACAAACGGCATGGGTACCCCCCAGTCCATTACCAGGCCCTTTGGGTCTTGTATGGATATTAAGGGGAACCCTGCACCCAAATTAAAAAAAGGAAAGGCGTGGATCCCCAGGCCCCCTGAACAGCAGTATACAGGCGGTGCAAACCAGACAGGGATTGTAGGTTTGTTGTTAAGTAGAATCTGTTTTTAATTTTGAACTGGTACATTTTTAAAGTGTAGCTCCAGCCAAAAAATCTATTTTTAAGCTTTTTGGAAAACATAAGGAAGGGTTATCACCCCTGTGACATTTGTTTTGCTGTCTGTGCACCTCTTCAGAATATTTTACCTCACTTTCTGTCCCAATGACAAATGTTTTTTGACAATTTGGGGTTTTTAGTGAAACAAGGATTGGTGATAAAGCATCAGTGGAAAGGAGACACGTTTTTCCGATATTAACTCTTACAGGAGAGAATTTCCCTTCCTAGGGGTAGATGTCATCTCACTTCCTGTTTTCTCCTTCCGTTTGAAAGTAGGAGTCGTTTGTAAGTTGGATGTTTGAAAGTAGGGGCCTGCCCTATATACTCTGCAGAAGTTGGGGCCTTAGGTGTTGGTGTTGCCACAACAGTGTAAGCCCTCACAATAACTCTTGGTGGGTGCAGGCTCTGCTGTGAAATATTAGATCGAGAATTGTAATTACATGCCCCTGTTGAACAGGGTCAGAAAAATTGGGCCTTTGGTGTTGCCACAACACTGTAAGACCTCACAGTTACTCTTGGTGGGAGCTAGAACGGGCCCTGCTGTGAAATATTAGATCAAGAATTGTAATTACATGTCCCTGTTGAACAGGGGCAGAAAAATTGGCCCTTAGGCACTGGTGCCACAACACTGCAACCCCTCACAGATACTCTAGTTGGAGCGCAGGAATGAGCCCTCCTATAAAAAATTTTGCATCAAAAATTGTAATTACACGCCCATGTTAAACAGGGGCTGAAAATTGGGCCTTAGGCACTGGTTCTGGTGCCACAACACTGCAACCCCTCACAGATACTCTAGTTGGAGTACAGGAAGGAGCCCTGCTGCAAAGTATTGCATCAAAAATTGTAATTACACGCCCCTGTTAAACAGGGGCAGAAAAATTGAGCCTTAGCCACTGGTGGCGGCGCCCTGAACCAAAAATATTCTTACAAGCTATCAGCATGATCATTGAGGAGGAAGAGGATAGTCACCCAGCATAACAGGATAGTCACTCAGCATCAGCCATCAGCACAGGCAGTCTTAAAAGGATCTGACATTTCAAAAAACATTATTCGGTTACATCAGCATCAGGTGCTTGGTAGCTGGTGGTGATCCAAGACTGATTTTTATGAAGGTCAGTCGATCGACCGAGACGGTGGACAGGCGCACCATGTGATCGGTTACAAAACCTCCAGCAGCACTGAATGTGCATTCCGAAAAAACGCTGGATGCAGGACAGGCCAGTAGCTCAATTGCATACTGTGCAAGCTCTGGCCAGTGATCCATCCTCAAGACCCAGTAACCCAGAGGATTTTCGGTGGAAAAGGTGTCCAAGTCAGATCTTGCACCAATCAGATCAGATTCCTGCACCATGTAAAACAGACGCTGGCGGTGGTTGCTGGAACCGATCATACCTTGGGTCTGCGGACTAAAAAATTGTCTGAAGGCATCGGTCAGACGGCCACCTTCTCCACCGCTCCTTCTTTGACTGACCGAAGCCTCAGCAACACGTTGTTCAGGAACAGGAGTTTGTAACCTCCCAGTCTCTGGGAACGCGTTGCACAGACCTTTCTGCAAGGCCGCCCGAAGATATTTCATTCTCTGCTCCCTCTGCGACGGCAAGATAAGGACCGCAACTGTACCCTTGTAAAGTGGATCAAGGAGGGTTGCCAGCCAGTATTGATCCCTCTCCTTGATACCACGAATACGAGGATCCTTCCGCAGGCTTTGCAGGATCAGGGAGGCCATGCAGCGTAGGTTTGCTGAGCCATTCGGTACGGAGTCCTCTGGGTCACTAAGGAAGACATGATCCGCAGCCACCCCCTACCAGCCACGTACAAGTCCATGGGTTTCTTGGGACTGTAAATGATCCCTTAAAGACTGCTGCTGATGCTGAGTGCCAGGCTCCACCTCCATGCTGACACAATCCTCCTCTTCCTCCTCCACCTCCTCATCCTCTTCCTGTGTGATCGGCGGGCACACAGGAACACTGTCTGGATAAAGGGGGCCTTGAGAGCTAAGGAAGTCGTCCTCTTCCTGCCTCTGTTCTGCCTCAAGTGCCCTGTCCATTATTCCACGCAGCGTGTGCTCCAACAGGTGGACAAGGGGTACAGTGTCACTGATGCATGCACTGTCACTGCTCACCATCCTCGTGGCCTCCTCAAATGGTGACAGGACAGTGCATGCATCCCTGATCATGGCCCACTGGCATGGGGAAAAAAAAACAAGCTCCTCTGACCCTGTCCTGGTGCCATAGTCGCACAGGTACTCATTGATGGCCCTCTGCTGCATGTGCAGCCGCTGCAGCATGGCCAACGTTGAGTTCCACCTGGTGGGCATGTCACAGATTAGGCGGTTCTTGGGCAGGTTAAATTCCTTTTGGAGGTCAGCCAGCCGAGCACTGGCATTATATGACCTGCAGAAATGCACACAGACTTTCCTGGACTGCCTCAGGACATCCTGTAAGCCCGGAAACCTGCCCAAGAACCACTGCACCACCATGTTAAAGACGTGAGCCAAACAGGGCACATGGGTCAGTTGTCCCTGTCGGAGGGCGGAGAGGAGGTTGGTGCCATTGTCGCAAACCACCATACTTGCCTTTAGCTGGCATGGCATCAACCACCTCTGAACCTGCCCCTGCAGAGCTGACAGAATCTCTGCCCCAGTGTGGCTCCTGTCCCCCAAGCACACCAGCTCAAGCACCGCATGGCATCTTTTGGCCTGCATGCTTGCGTAGCCCCTTGAACACCTACAGAGCACCGCTTGTTCCGAAGTCAAATCAGCACAGGAAGAGGCCATGGAAGAAGAAGAAGAGGAGGGGGTGGAGGAGAGAGGTGTGGCAGAATCACCACTAGTAGTATTTTGGAGGCGTGGTGGCAGAACAACCTCCAACACTACTGCATCCTGTCCTGCATCCTTCCCAGCTGCCAGAAGAGTCACCCAGTGCGCGGTGAAAGATAGGTAACGTCCCTGTCCATGCCTGCTGGACCATGAGTCAGCGGTAATATGCACCTTACCGCTGACCACCCTGTCCAGCGAGGCCAAGACATTGCCTTCCACATGCCGGTAGAGAGCTGGAATCCCCTTCTGTGAGAAAAAGTGGCGTTTGGGAACCTGCCACTGAGGAACCGCCCACATTCCACAAACTCACGGAAGGGGGCAGAGTCTACCAACTGAAAAGGCAGCAGTTGAAGTGCTAGCAATTTAGCCAAGCTAGCATTCAACCACTGGGCATGTGGATGGCTGGGAGCGAACTTCTTTCAGCGGTGCAGGAGCTGGGGCAGGGAAATTTGCCCGGTAAAATCTGACGTTGGTATACCGATAGCAGATTGCCCCCAAG
The DNA here is from genome assembly GCA_037952835.1 of Lithobates septentrionalis. Classification (NCBI taxonomy): domain Eukaryota; kingdom Metazoa; phylum Chordata; class Amphibia; order Anura; family Ranidae; genus Lithobates; species Lithobates septentrionalis. Next base: position 2,954,115 of record JBBDGP010001364.1, on the reverse strand, counting down.
TACTTGGCTGTGACACACCTAATTCTACACCTTCATTACTCTCAGTGCAGGTCTCAGAGAGGACTGAAGGTATAGTGGGGTTGGAGATCCCAGCTGATGAGGAGCAAGGAGAGGTCCTCTTTGGTGTGGGTCTTTTAGGTACGCTTGCCAACAAACTGCATGGCAGGTCAACATATGTCTGGTAAAGCATGTGGTGCCCAAGTGGGAGATGTTTTGGCCACAAGAGATACGCTTGAGACATATGTTGCAAATAGCAGCAGTGGGATCTGATGCACTCATCTCAAAAAAGCCCACACCAAAGAACTTTTGGAATAACGCGCAGAGACAGCAGCGCCCTGCACATACGGAGCTCTGCGGTGTGATGCAGTCATGTGCTGCCCTTAAGCTGGCTCCTGGTGGGCATCCTGCCTCGTTGGTGATGTGCCTCCTCCTCCTCCTCTCTCCTATCAGGCACCCACGTGGGGTCAGTGACCTCATCATCCCCTCCCTCCTCATCACTGGAGCAAAGCTGGCAGTATGCTGCAGCTGGGGGAACATGACTGCCAGATTGCTGTCCTTCTTGGGCACCCCCTCTCTGTGGGCTCACGTTACTGCCTTCCTCTAGCTGGGTACCATCATCGGAGCCTTCAAAACGCTGGGCATCCTCCTGGAGCATGTACTCAACACTGTGGTCAAACAGTTAGGGGGGCTCCTCAGGAGGACATGGTGGGGCTAGGGAAGGAGTGACTGATGCCATTGAGTCAAGGGAAGAGGCCGCGTTGGCATCTGCTTTGCCAAAGTACCCTGAGCCTGGGTGAGGGAGGATGAGGAGGATGAGGACAGCTTGGTCATCCACTCTTCCCAAGTCTTCCGCATGTTGCGGCTCAACACGGCTAGCTGCCAAGAAAAAAGGACAAGCGTGTCCCACGGCCACGTGCTGATGAGGATGCACCGTCTCCACGACTAGCACTGTTGCCTCTAGACACAGAGCCTGCTTGCCCTCTTTTATTGGCTTGTGACTGTCTGCCTCTCCTTGTTGGCCTTCCAGACATACTAATGGCCTGCAGTGAGATGCGGCTGCACAAAGCTGGGATGTATATACCGTATTTATCGGCGTATAACACGCGCCGGCGTATAACATGCATCCCAAGTTTAGGAGAGAATTTTAAGGAAAAAAATTTTTTAGGAGGGAAGTTTAAGGAAAAAAAAACTTACATTAAAATGCCCATCAATGCAGCCTTATCTGTCCATCTGCAGCCTTTTCAGTGTCAGTGCAGCCTTGCCCCAGTGCAGTCTTGTCAGTGCAGTCTTGTCAGTGCAGCCTTGTCAGTGCAGATTTGCCCCAGTGCAGCTTTGCCCCAGTGCAGCCTTGTCAGTGCAGCTTTGCCCCAGTGCAGCCTTGTCAGTGCAGCTTTGCCCCAGTGCAGCCTTGTCAGTGCAGCCTTGTCAGTGCAGCCTTGTCAGTGCAGCCTTGTCAGTGCAGCCTTGTCAGTGCAGCCTTGTCAGTGCAGCCTTGTCAGTGCAGCCTTGTCAGTGCAGCCTTGCCTCAGTGCAGCTTTGCCCCAGTGCAGCCTTGCCCCAGTGCAGCTTTGTTAGTGCAGGTTTGCCCCAGTCCAGCCATGTCAGTGCAGCTTTG